>OY763889.1:18536394-19058894 GCA_963667165.1 Barbarea vulgaris
ATAATTACCCTTTGAAGATAATCATAAGTACTTTGTTTTAGTGGACCGTATGTGACTTTGTTGAATTATGGGATGTTAGTCCAAACGTAGGTATCAAAATGATAACGTTAGTGACAATAATATATGGGTCCTGTAGCAAAAAAAAAATAAATGCAACATTTCAACATGATTTTACGCCAAAAAGTTTGATGCGGACATATATATATACACTCAAAACTGTCAAACATCTACAATGACTTATGTAAATTGATGGCTAACCAAAAAAAAAAAAAAAAAAAAAAAAAAATTGATGGCTAATAATAATTAACGGTGATTGTTTATTTTAAATGACTAATAATTGTGTTTGATATAAAAATCGTATTTATATTCTTAAATAATTATTTTGTATTAAATGTATACACATAATTATGATAAATGAATACGAATGTACAATTACATTCTATATTTAATCACAAAATACAAACATAACAAACAGTTTGTTTATCACGTTTTCTTTAGTTTTATTTTTTTAGTCAACACATTTGGTTCTTTAGCTAACAAATGCAGATATTGAAGTAAATTAAATAAACTAATAAAGAGTAAATTAGTGAATCCAGAGACCATATCTACATAAATCCCAAACCGACACTGCCTAATTCCGGTTCGGTTTACCATAGATCCCAAACCGGGCCGAAAGATCTAGCACATAGTTCTGGTACGGTACTAGTTATCAATCAATCACCGCAGTAACATGACAATGAGCTTTAAAGTTTCAAACTTTCCCACGTGAGTGTGTTAGGATTTGACCTTTGTACATAGATTAGTTGTTCACTGACCTAACTCTTTCTTTATGTTTTGACTAAATGTGAATATTTTGTTTCTTCTCCTTCGACTTCACATTGACAACATCGCACATTTGATTTCCTCTGTAATTTCTATGTATTTGAAAAGCTTACCAGAATCTCACTGATGCATCCCCCACGTTTCGTGGCTGTTTTGTTTTGAGCAGAGAAGAGACATAATAAACCATTATGATTGATGATAACAAAGAAACTCCTGAAACAAAACACAATCCATATGATGTTTCTGTAAGAGTTTGATGAAATACTGATATGATTATATGAACAAAAGAGATGATTTTGGTAAACAGATTTGTTGTTGGATAAGAATAGAAACTAGTTTTTATGTACCTTTTCTTTTTCTTATTCTTGCAGTTAAATCTGAGTTTGTTTCATGAATTTCACAATGGCGGCACATCAGCTTGAGAACCACTAGACTATGTCGAAAAACCACAAAAAACAGGTATCTGTTTTAGGTGATGTCATTGCATGAGATTAATCCAAAAGGAAAGATTGCAAAATCAAAACATCATAATGTTAAGAGTTTACCTAAGCTTAGGTGAAGCTAGTGCTTTACTCTTTCTTCTTCACCTGTATTAAAAAGGGCCAGACCATATCTTTTTCCAACAAGATGCTTTCATCGAGTACTTGTTATGTTTCTCCATATCTTGATTTGCAAAATCTATAATAAAGCAGATCAAGCAAGTATTCAAATTTATATCTTTTTCGAAGGAGACGATAACTTTAACAGCTTCCATTTCTTGTAAACCATTTTACCTAGAATATAGGGTAGAAACGAAGCGCACACTCAGTCACTCATCATGCACCGTTTTGTCGTGTACCGAGACCCCTCTGCTCATCAACCATTTTAAGGGTTTATATTCTGAAAGGGTTCGTCGTAGCAAATCATCTGGTTTGACTCCGTTTCTTATCATCTGTTCATACAATAATGCAGCTTCAACGAGTTTTCCAACCTTGCAACAACCACAGATAAGAATTGCGTAGGCAACAACATCAGGCAGTAATTTAGCATCTATGGCTTGATGGAAGATCTTTGTTGCTTCATCCACTCTTCCTCGTTTGCAAAGACCGTCGATTATGATGCTATAACTTATTATGCTTGGAGAAATACCTTTCTCTTGCATCTCCTCGAAAAGCTTGAAAGAACCTTCAATGTTGACGGATTTTGAAAACCAATCCATTAGACAACCGTATGTGACAACATTCGGCCTAGGGCCTTTTTCCGCCATTGTGGAGAACATCCTTAAAGCATCATCCATATCATTGTTTTTACAGAGCGCATGGATAAGTATAGTCAAAGTAATGGAATTGGGTCCAAAAGGGGTAAATTTTAGCATCTCGAAAATCCTCGATGCTTCATCTAGCCTTCTACAAGAGCAGTAGCCACATATCATTGTGTTATATGTCACAATATCAGGCTCCATCTTTCCTTCAAGAAGATTATTGAAGAACTTAGAAGCATCCTCCATGCGGTGACCTTTGAAAAGCAAATTAATGACAACATTACATACTGCGATATCCGCAGAGGTTTTATTTCTCTGCATAAGATCAAAAAGCTGAAGCCCAACGGTTGGCTTCATATGCTTGCACAATGCACCCATTAGGGTACAAAATGCTACAGCATCAGGTTCCAAACCCATTTTGAACATCCGGAAAAATAGAAATAATGCTTCTTCTAATCTACCTTCCATGACACTCACCCTCATAAGTGTGGTGAATGTGGCTACATCAGGGTTTATACCGTATATCCCCAATAATCTAAACACCTTCAAAGCCTCGTCAAAACGACCTAACCTACACCAGCCATCAATTAAGGAATTAAAAACCACAACATTGGGCTGGACGGACTGGCCTAGAGTCTTTACAGAGAATCTTATAGCATGGAGCATAAGCCCTTGCTTACAAAGGCCATCGACAAGCACACCATAAATGACATCATCAGGTGTATAACCCATCTTTAACAAATCCTCGTACATAGCAAACCCGGATCTCCAGTTCCCACGCTTGCAAAAACCATCAATGAGACTGGTATAAGTTACAACGGATGGCTCCAGACCATGTTTCAACATCTGACCATACATACCAAAAGCCTCGTGAATTCTACCATCCTGGCACAGGCCTTTTATGAGAATGGTGTAGGTAACAACATTAGGGGAAATCCCTTGACACAACATTCTCTTGTACACATTAGACGTTGTTGCTAAATCCCCGACTTTGACATATGCATCAATCGTTGAACTGAAAACAATTACGTCCAACTTCACGCCTTTCTGTAATGCCTGCGACAAAATTTTATGACCCATTCCTAACATCCCTGCTTTAAAGTATCCATCAATCAGAGTGCTATAAGCGATCAAATCTGGCACTATCCCCTTCTGTTCCATTACTCGGAAAAGCTCAAATGCTCTATCCATTTCGCCTCTTTTGCAGAACCCGTTAATCAACGTACCAAAAGTCACAACAGTCGGCGCTGGACCACAATCCAACACCAAACTTAACATCCGAGAAGCGACCTCTATCTGATCAACTGAAAGACCTTTAATAACCTTATTGCAAGAAACTATATCAACACGAAATCCTTTCTCAATCACTAGTCGATGAAAATCTAAAGCCTTTGTAACCTCTCCTTTGCGGAAAAGAGCATCCAACACAAATCCATAAGCACTGACACCAGAATGAACAATTCCTCTACATAGTTTATCAAAATAATCAGCTATTAAATCAATACGAGCAGCATCAATCAAAGAATTTAGCATCCTATATACAGAATTCTCCGGTATAACTAAACCCAATCGACTACTATAGACAAATATCTTCATAGCCTCATCAACCATGCCATATCTACAACAACGTTCCATTAAAAACCTGTAAACAACACCGTGGTTCAAATGAATCTCCATTGACCTATCTCTAATCAAGCCCATAACGTCAAAATCTTTCCCACAATGAACAATCATTTCATCAAACACCTTATCTGCAACATCGAACATCCCATTGCGGATCAAAACATGAGCAAGGGTAAAGAAAGAAGGAGCCTTTCCAGACATATCTGCCCATCTAAAGTACTTAATCGCAGAATAAGGATCTGATTGAAGCGAAAGAAGAACCAAACTCGTCTCGTTTCGTTGCAAATTTGCGCTGTAGTCATGATCTAATACGTTAAAGTTGCCTATTTTGATTGCTTTAGAGATACCGGCGGCTAAGGATTTAGAGGAATCAGACGAAAACCCACGAAGTTTCAGACTGTTCAGTCTCAAGAACAGTGAGAAAATCGGCGGGAAACTCTTGCGTAATGGTAAAGACGATGAAGAGAAAATAAACATCTTTCAGAGTGTTCCCATTGCCGCGGAAACAGAGCGAATTTGTTTGTTTGTTTTTTTAAAAATTTATTTATTCTTTAAAAAACACAACCCAATTTGTCTCAGTTGACCCGACGTAACTCAAACCGACTCAATTGTCTTAATTAGTGTATGTAAAATATGTATAATGAGGAGTAAATTAGATTATGTGTTTATGGAGAAGAGTATTTGAGATCTTCACCACTCACTCCATCGTTAAATCCTAATTTTATTAGTTATAGCTACGCATTAGCCGTCGTTGTAATGACCCGGTTTATCTCAACCCGACCCGAGTTAATAAATTTATGGGCTTTAGTGGCCCAATAGACTGATGAAATACGTTGCTTTCTTTATTTAATGGAACCCATTCGCAACACTCGGGAGGACTAAAACTTCTGAAATCTTCATTTGTGAAAAAATATGTGGTTACCGATTTGATTTTAAGCAGTTAACAAACATTATATCCTGAATCTGTAGCAAAAGTTAAATGCTTTTTTTTTTTTTTTGGTTTTGTTTCAATTTCTTGTGTTATGCTCTGTGGTTAGCTTTAAAAATGGTGATCAAAAGCTAAAGTAAATTAATTGGAGTAAAAATGGCTATGCTATATGCGTTTACCAAGAAGTTTTTTAAGTTTGTACTTGCTCAATAGGATTCTTAACAACGTCGAAACAAAAGTAAGATTTGAAGTTTTCTATATTGTTGGTAAGTATTGAAAAATTGTCAGACCGTATTACCATGACATCATCGAATTTGATACAAATGGATGGTTCAAAAGGTACTCACACAAACCGATACGTATATTATTTGCTCTTTCAAGTTTCAACACGTGAATGGTATGTTTTGATTGTCCTTTTGTCCAATTTAAGAACGGGACCCATCAATTTAAAATTAAACAATCATATCTTTTTGCCTGTAATACTTTGTTTTTGAGTCTTTTTGGCTTGTTCCTTTTTTCTTTTCGTAATTTTGATTTACAAAATAGGTATAGTTTTATTAGAAGTATTGAATCCGGATTTCATAGAAAACAAAATCATGACTAACTCTAAAATTGGTTCTATACTGTTTATTTTATTTTTATAAGTTGAGTTTTAAACCAAAAATACATAATAAAGCATTAATGAAGAGTTAATAGAACTTTTATTTAGTTCCCTCTTTAAATTATAACAACAAACTAATTATGCACATGCGCAATTTTGAGATTCAGATCCATCCTCTTAAATATCTTGATCACACGGGGAAAAAAAGATATAAATAATTTTAATTTTAATCTTTTGATTAAATCTGGGTTTATTCGAAAAAGGGGTTAGTTTTGTTTTCTTCTTCAAAGCATCGCTGCTGAATCATTCCTGAGCTTCACTTAACTTACGGAGCTTTACCTAACGACGGAGATCTCGAGACGACCCTCGATTCTTTCACGGTTCGTTCTTCTTCACCACTCTCGTTAAAGGTTTAAACTTTTTCGTCATCGTTCATCATCTCTATTTTTGAATTATCCACAGTTCCGATATCTTTACTTTTAAGCTCCTTCTCGTTTCTTTTGGATTTGTTTTAAAGCATACTGAAGAAACCCATATGAGAAAAAGAAACAAAAATCTCTCCTTTTTTCACTTTTTTCAATTTCTTAATTAAGACGAACCCTAGATTCAAATTCTGTAGCAAATTTGAGTAATCTATAAAGGTTATTTGCAGATATCAAAAAGTCAAAACCTTTTTGGGATGTGGAAGAGTTCTAATACGTTTAAAATCTCGATAACGTTATGCAGAAGCGGAGAATTCTCACCGTGAATAATCAAACGGCGTCTATTGAGATGAGACACTACACCAACAATGATGTTCCTTACTCTAATGTCAACGATGGTGATGATAATGTTCCATCGCCTAAAGCTACCGACAAGACTAGGAAAGTTTCGATGTTGCCACTTGTTTTCCTTATATTCTATGAAGTCTCAGGAGGTCCTTTTGGTGTTGAGGACAGTGTGAATGCAGCTGGACCATTGTTAGCTCTTCTAGGTTTTGTGATCTTCCCTTTCATTTGGAGTATTCCTGAGGCATTGATCACTGCTGAGATGGGCACAATGTTTCCAGAGAATGGTGGTTATGTTGTGTGGGTTTCCTCTGCTTTGGGACCTTTTTGGGGGTTTCAGCAAGGTTGGATGAAATGGCTGAGTGGTGTTATTGATAACGCGTTGTATCCTGTTCTGTTTCTTGATTACTTGAAATCTGGAATCCCAGCTTTAGGTGGCGGTTTGCCGAGAGTTGCAGCGATCTTGGTGTTGACGCTTTTGTTGACATACTTGAACTATAGGGGACTTACTATAGTTGGTTGGGCTGCTGTGCTTATGGGGGTTTTCTCGATCCTTCCGTTTGCTGTGATGGGCTTGATTTCGATTCCGCAGCTAGAGCCTTCGAGATGGCTTGTGATGGATTTAGGGAATGTAAACTGGAATTTGTATCTTAACACGCTTTTCTGGAATCTAAACTATTGGGATTCGATCAGTACGCTAGCTGGTGAAGTGGAAAATCCGAATTATACGCTTCCAAAGGCTTTGTATTATGGTGTGATCTTAGTTGCACTTTCGTACATCTTCCCTCTTTTGACTGGAACCGGGGCAATTCCGCTAGAGCGTGAGTTATGGACAGATGGGTATTTTTCTGATGTGGCCAAAGCTCTCGGTGGAGCGTGGTTGAGATGGTGGGTTCAAGCGGCTGCAGCCACTTCAAACATGGGAATGTTTTTAGCCGAGATGAGTAGCGACTCATTTCAGCTTCTTGGAATGGCTGAGCGTGGTATGCTTCCCGAGTTCTTTGCCAAAAGGTCGCGTTACGGGACACCTTTACTAGGGATTCTGTTTTCAGCTTCAGGTGTTGTTCTCTTGTCTTGGCTAAGCTTTCAAGAGATTGTAGCTGCAGAGAACTTACTCTACTGCGTTGGTATGATCTTAGAGTTTATAGCTTTTGTTAGAATGAGAATGAAACACCCGGCTGCATCAAGACCATACAAAATACCGATTGGAACCACAGGTTCGATCCTCATGTGTATTCCTCCAACCATACTAATCTTTGCTGTTGCAGTACTCTCTTCTCTTAAAGTAGCTGCAGTGAGCTTTGTGATGCTGATCATTGGTTTCGTAATGCATCCTTGTCTTAACCATATGGATCGAAAGAGATGGCTCAAATTCTCCATTAGTTCCGACTTACCAGACCTTCAGCAACAGACTCGGGAATACGAAGAAACTCTGATACGTTAGCAGTGTTCTTAGTTCTTTTGCCCCTATCTACGTTTAAATACAGAGCTTGAAAGCCATAGCCTAAAAAGCTTGAATCTCATGGTCTCTTCTGTTCTGTTAAATTCATAGTTTCTTCTAAAGTTGTATTTCTTTTTTTTTCCGTAAAGTTAGGTCATCGCTAAATACGGTTTTAATAAAATGTGTAATGTTTTTGTATCCTTTTTTTTGTTGTTGTTTTCTTAGCCATATTCAAACATGGTTTGGAAAATTAAAACATTAAACAAAACCTAGAGAAGAATTTCGAAACTTTAGGATACATTTTCAAAACCCTTGGACCTGTAAAATCCAAATTTAAGAGTTTTTGAACAAATCGACAACAGTTGCAAATCTTGGGTCTATGGATAAGATTTCATCGCTAATGATTAGAAAGTGAGAAACAAAAAAAACCAAACAGCCCCAAAACTGTATAAATCAGGATTGAGGACCAGTATCAGTGTTTGACCCATTTGCTCGCTCGAGATCAAAATGGGAATGATATAGACAATCTCAAAACAGAGGACCACATTTTTTTCAATCATTTCCCAAAGATATGTCATCTTTTACGACATGGATCTATTTTGTTTTCTTCTTTGCAAATCTTCACTCAAAAAAACGACAAAAGATTCTCAAGACAACCCTTCAATTCTCTCACGGTTCGTGCTTCCTTATCTCTCGTAAATGTTTTAGACTTTCGAATCAAGTTTTCAAGACTCTGTTCGTATGTTTTAAGCTCTCTTCTCGTTTCCTCTGTTTTTTTTTTTTTTTTTTTTTTTGCTTTGTGAATTCACTAGAAGAAGGATCATCATCACTATGGAAGACCATAACAACAATGAACTTGCGTACGTTAATCTTCTTCCATCACCAAAATCATCAACCAATTCGATTCAGAAAGTTTCAATGTTACCACTCGTCTTCCTCATATTCTACGAAGTCTCAGGAGGTCCTTTTGGTGCTGAAGGTAGTGTGAATGCAGCAGGACCATTCTTAGCTCTTTTAGGGTTTATAATCTTCCCTTTCATTTGGTGTATTCCCGAAGCACTAATCACTGCAGAGATGAGCACTATGTTCCCAATAAACGGCGGTTTTGTAGTTTGGGTTTCCTCTGCTTTAGGACCCTTTTGGGGGTTTCAAGTAGGTTGGATGAAATGGCTTTGCGGTGTTATCGATAACGCTTTGTATCCCGTTCTCTTCCTCGATTATTTGAAATCCGCTATCCCGGTTTTAGCTACCGGTTTGCCAAGAGTCGCATCGATCTTGATCTTGACTCTATTGCTTACTTACTTAAACTACAGAGGACTAACCATTGTTGGTTGGACTGCTGTGTTTATGGGAGCTTTCTCTATGCTTCCATTTGCTGTAATGAGTCTGATTTCGATTCCGCAGCTCGATCCTTCGAGATGGTTTGTGATGGATTTAGAAAACGTGAACTGGAATTTGTATCTCAACACGCTTTTCTGGAATCTAAACTACTGGGATTCGGTTAGTACATTAGCCGGTGAAGTGGCAAACCCGAGTAAAACACTTCCTAAGGCTTTGTGTTACGGTGTGATCTTTGTCGCGCTTTCGAACTTCCTTCCTCTTTTGTCAGGAACCGGGGCTATACCGTTGAACCGCGAGTTATGGACAGATGGTTACTTAGCTGAGGTTGCTCGATTTATCGGTGGAGGATGGTTGAGATTGTGGGTTCAAGTGGCTGCAGCTACATCAAACATGGGAATGTTTTTAGCTGAAATGAGCAGTGACTCTTTTCAACTTCTTGGAATGGCTGAACTCGGTATGCTTCCCGATATCTTCGCGAAAAGGTCGCGTCACGGGACACCTTTGTTAGGGATTCTGTTTTCAGCTTCAGGTGTTTTACTCTTGTCTGGATTAAGCTTTCAAGAGATTGTAGCTGCTGAGAATTTGCTTTACTGTGGTGGAATGATTTTGGAGTTTATAGCATTTGTTAGGATGAGGATGAAATATCCGGCTGCATCGAGACCGTATAAGATACCGGTTGGAACCGTTGGTTCGATTCTGATGTGTGTTCCTCCCATTGTACTGATCTGTTTCGTCGTTGCTCTATCTACTCTCAAAGTGGCTGTAGTGAGCTTTGTGATGGTAATGATTGGTTTCTTGATGAAGCCTTGTTTGAACCACATTGATGGAAAGAGATGGGTTCAATTCTCAGTTAGTTATGATTTGCCTGAGTTTGAGCTGGAGAAAAGGGAATGTGAAGAACCTTTGATACGTTAGGAGGATTTGCTATATGGGAAAAAGATTGGAATCCATATATACCCAAACAAACTTTATTTATTTTAAGTTTCTCTTGTTTGTACTTTTTGTTCAAATTATTTGTTACTAAAGCTAGCCGTTGATCATCTCCAACAATGTTTCTCCAAAGAATCATTATTCATTTCTCTATTTTTAGAAAACACGTTTTTTTTTTCTTTCTTACAATACGAACCTTCAATTTATATATTTATGTATTTTATACTTAAACATAATTATATACTTATAACTATCCTTAAACATAATTATATATTTATAACTTTACTTGTATTTCTATACTTATATACAACTATATTCTAAATTTCATTACCAAAAAAAAAAAAAAACTATATTCTAAATTTGGTTATCTAATTGTTATAACATGTAATAATAATATAAATTAAATTAGAAATACAAATAATGTGAGAGATAATAAATAAATAAATAAAACAACTAATACATAAAATTAAAACTGAATAAAACTAAAAATAAAGTTGGCGTTGAAATAAAACATATTTAAAACAACATTCACTAACATATTTTCTTGCTCGTTATAAGACAAATCAAAGACAAAAAAAGTCATTTTTCACTATGCAACGTGTTAATTGATCAATTTTGGGAAAAGTATACCAACGAAGATGTTTGGAAAATGTAATAGTTATCTCTTTTAATTTTATGTGGTGTAGTGCAATGTAATTTTCATAATACAATGTTTAGTTTTAATAGTATCAATATTTTGTTGAACTATAATTATAGAATAAAATGAGTGGGTCAAATTTTTAAATTGAAAAGTAAAGGGTTTGGGTGTGAATTGGTTAATAAAATAAAAATATTATATATTTCAAATATTATTTTCGCTGTTCTTTTTTCTTTTGAAAATCACCTCTTGATCTTTTCTTTGATTTATAAATTTTAATCAGTATTAACTTATTTTTTCATTAAATTTTCTTCTAAATATTACAAACGACTTCATATTTAATTAGTATCGGGTAGTGAATCCTCGGTATCTGGTGATGAATTCTCGGTAATGTTCGAGTATCGGATGATGAATTCTTGATAATGCTCGAGTATCGGGTTCTAAATAAACTTTGAATTGTGTTATGATACAGTAACATTGGCAGAACATTTACAAGTGTATTAAAACCGGAGCTTACTGCCTTGAAACCATAAAAAAGAATATACATCTAAAAAAGTAAATATTGTTTTGTAATGAAGAGAATCCGTATAATGGAAGAGTACAACTTAACGAAGAGAATGTGATTGCAAATGACTTAAAAGGAAAATGATCGAATTTATTTAATGAAGAAAATGCTTACTGAGAAAAACTATAGACGAAGGAATACATAATGTGCTCATTCCTCATTGCATCAAAAGTCATGTCTCGGTCTCGTGGCATGTCTTGTACAAAATGTACACATGATTCTCATTTGTTTTCACCAATTTTGAAGTGTTTGTGCCATCGAATCGATGAGATGGAATCAATTCTAGTCAAGTTTACAAAAAAAATCTGTGACACAAATCATCTTATTTGTATATCGTTACAAGCACTAGTATTCGATTCAGCTTTATGAATTGAAATATTAATGTTAGACCCAGCTATATAGTTGTGCTAGTAATTAAACTTTTATATCCTAAATTATAGATATTCAATTGAATTATTTGTCTTGTCACCGAAACCAAAGTTCATTTGTAGTTCGACACTAAACCAATTAAACTTGAACTCATGCATCGCGTGGATACTGAACTATATAAATAATGGTGATACTGATACCACAATAAATGTTATAAAATAAAATATATTATTTAGTTGTATTTAATATGAAATCTTAATATTCATTTAATGATAGCATCCACATAATGTAAACTTTATATATAGATTATAAATACATAATGGAATAACTTATACAAGAAGTAATATAAAAATTTAGAGAATATTTTTCTTTTGAAATTCACAAGATTTATTTTATAATCAATCTTCGACCTTTAATCTTTGATTGTCTTCTAATACTTAATCCGTAAGATACACATTTTGTTGTCAATTCTTGATCCTTATTCGTATTCTTATTCCTAGATAATATTTTAAAGGGTTTCGAACATATATTACAACAGAAATGAATAGAAAACTGGACATTTAGATCGGGCGTTGTTTGGGACGGGTATTTAAAATAACGTTATGTAGGACATTAGAACCAATGGGCCTATGGGTCAGAGAGATACATTTTTAACAGAAAAGCCCAATAAGTAGAATTGAGTTCATTTGCAGATCTTACCGTGATCGTGATCGAAGAAACTGCTCACAAATGGTAGAAAAGAAAAAACCCTAAACCCCCAAATTTTGCGAGGACTAAAATAAAAATAAAAATGAATGGTCTTTCTCGTCATCTTCGAGCTTCTTCCTTCCCTCCGTTGATTCGCAGCTATGGTGGAATCAATTCGATCTGTCGATTTTCGTCTCAATCTGATGGCTTCTCTGGTTCGTTATTTTCCCTTCTTTATCTCATTTTACTTCGTTTCTCTGCTTCAGTTTTGAGTAACTAATGATTGGATCGGGAATAAGCTTTCTGGGTTTTGATCTGATTTCTTTCTGTCCGCCATGAAAATGTGTAGTTTTGTGATTAGAGATTCGTAGCGTATAGTACAAAGCGAGGAATTGAATTAATGTTTCAAACAATTTGTTGAATCCACAAAACCTCTCAATCTCAATTGTTTTTTTTATTTATTATATAGTTTCTGTTATTATGTGTTTCTATGGAACAAGCTTTAGTCTTTGACGTTTTAGAAAATGTATCTGTATAGATTGAATTGTCATTCATTGATTCTTGAACAGGAGGGAGATTCAGAGGAGAGCAAGGGCCAATTCTGGGAGACGCTGAAAACAATTCAGGCTTACCAAACACGGGAAGAATCGGTGATCCTAATCCTTCGAGTTATAAAACTTTCAGTGATTTGAAATCAGGCTTATTAAACAGAGGAGGAGTTAGCGGTTTTACGGCTCCTAATGCTCCTCCTACTTTCAAAACTTCAATGAGATCAAGATTGCCAAACACTCTCCCTAATCAATACGGTCAGGGGAATCAAGGCTTACCAAACACGGGAGGAAGCGGATTCTCTGCTCCTAGTCCATCGAGCTACGAGAATTTCACTCAATCTTCGCTTCTCAAGGAGAATTCTCGCAGTGGAGGGAAGTCAAGCGAGTTTGATCTTGTTAGAGAAGTAATAGCAGATGAAGAAAGGAGAACCTCAGGGATATTCTCTCATTTCTATCGCCCTAACGTTGAAACGAATGCTGATATCATCCACATCAAGATGTTGAGGAACAACACTTTTGTCACGGTTACAGATTCCAAAGGAAACGTCAAATGCAAAGCTACCTCTGGTAGTTTGCCTGATCTGAAAGGTGGAAGGAAGATGACGAATTACACAGCTGATGCAACCGCTGAAAACATTGGGAGAAGAGCTAAGGCTATGGGATTGAAATCTGTTGTGGTTAAAGTGAATGGATTTACGCATTTCGGGAAGAAGAAGAAAGCTATTATTGCGTTTCGAGATGGGTTCACCAATTCTAGGTCTGATCAGAATCCTATAGTGTACATTGAGGACACGACTAGGAAAGCTCATAATGGTTGCAGATTGCCAAGGAAACGTCGGGTTTGAAGAAACAAAACTTGTTGCAGGTGTTCTCTTGTTATTATTCTATGGTCCTTGTAGAAACCTTTTGTTTGCAATTTGTCTCTTTTGTTTGGTTAATCGGCTTTGAACCCTGAGTGTTAGATTCTTCTTCTTCCACATTCTGAGAATTTTTGGACCTATGGGATTGATTAATAAACCGGAACTTGGGAAACATGATTAAACCGGAACTAATCTTTAAAAAATAAAAACATAAAACAAATCTATTTAAAAAAAAAAAAAAATTGCTGTATCAGTCTCAGGAAGAGAGATTCGATAAGACCAATACAGCGGATGAAGCAATAGGAAAAATCTAGGGTTCTGATAATGACGGCGCCGGAATCAATCGCCGCATCGATTAACCAAATTGATGAGAAGAAACAAAACCTGAAGAAAGCCTTCGATGATCTCCAGGCTCACCGATCTCTCCTTTCACCATCTTTCAATCTCTCCTGGTCTGAGATTGACTCTCACTTCTCCTCGCTCCAGTCTTCACTGTTTAACCGCTTCCGCCTCCTCCAATCAGCCGTGACTCCTCCGGATTCCGATAAAATCGAAGCCTCTACGGCGGAGGCACCAGTCGTTTGGCCGGAATTGAGAAAGTTTTGTGAGAAAATGGACGGAAAAGGATTGGGAAAGTACATGATTGATAATTCGAAGAAGCGTATGTCGATGAATCTGGAGCTTCCTGCAGCGATTCGATGCTCGGAGAATCCATCAGCGTTGGTTCTAGACGCGATCGAAGGTTCCTACCACTGCTCCTCATCATCGTCGTCGTCTTCGGCTAGAGCGATCGATGTAAGATGGATCTTTGTTTTGTTATTAGAAGCTTTGATTGAGATCAATACGAATCTTACGAATGATTTGAGAGAAAGAGCTAGAACTCTTGCTTATGATTGGAAATCGAATATAGGTAACAAACCATCAGAGGCATTAGGGTTTTTGCATTTGGTTGCAGCTTTTGAATTGGGATCTCTGTTTAGTGCTGAGGAGCTTTGTGATTACGTTTTCTTGATCTCTAAGTATAAACAAGCAACAACGATTTGTAAGAAGATTGGCGTAGATAGAAACCGAATCATTGTTCTCGTTCAGAAGTTTTTGGATACTGGGAGATTACTTGTTGCTATCAAATTCATTTATGAGAATGAGATGACTGGTGAATTCGATCCAGCTGCGATTTTGAAAACTAGTTTGAAGAACTCTAGAGAAGCTGCTAAGAGAGTTTGCGCTGAAGGGAAGTATTCTCTCAAGGCGCAGAACGAAGCTACTGATAAAGAGCTTAGTGCATTGAGAGCAGTGATTAAAGTTGTGAAAGAGAGAAACCTCGAGTTGGAGTTTTTTGAAGAGAAACTCGAAGAATGTGTTCGGGAGTTGGAGGATCAGAAAGCTCTGAGGAGGCGTGCCACTAAGTTCGTCTCGCCTGCTAATCCCCAACAACCACAAAAACATGTCGATAATAAACGCCCTCGAGTTGCTAATGGTGTAACTACGAAATACAATAGGACAATCCCACATATGACTCAGCAACAACCACTTTTGCGTGATCCTAACCACAGTTTACAAGTGAACCCATATGGTCTTTTGAGCTCAATAGTGCCTGGTGGTACTGTCCCATATGGTAACCCATTGGCTCTCTATGGCTCGGTTCCAGCTCCAGCTTCTCGACCTGGCTTCTATGAGCAGCAAAATGGTTATAGTGGATATGGATTGCCACCTCAATACCATCCATCTTACTATCCTCAGTAGTATCTCCATTAGTAATATTTATTATGCGATTTTCCGAGGGAATACAAGCTTTTGATGATAAGCTGAAGAGGTCTATACTCTGTGGTTTGATGTTCTGTATTGAACATCAAGTATAGAAAACACTTGATATGGTCACTGTTTATGTGATGATATATAAAAGGAAGTGAGTTTAGATAATTTTGCCGTAATTGTAACATTTTTCTAATCTAACACCTTAATCTCTTGTTTATTAGTTTAGTTTACTTGTGCAGGAATGGTCTTTATGGATTGATTTTGTAGGTAATCTGTCAAGAATTTTTTCCTTTTTTTCTCATAGAATTTCCATAATGCTTAATTTGTTGTTGTGGAAAGAAATCCACGTTTCTGAATTTCTATAGAAACTGAGTATAATCTACATTTTCAACAAACACAGTTATTCATAAACGTAAATAGTTTTTTTCTCGTAAATACTTGAATTAGAATGTACAAATTACAAGAAGGATATGCCTTCAGCATTTTTTGTTTTTGATGAAATAAAAAGTAAAAATAAAATTTCGTTTGAATGGAGAAGGAACATGTTCGATGAGAAAAAAACACAGAACATGTTCTTCTTCCTTGACAGTTGTGTACCCATACTGATTGGAATCAGCCAATCAGCGAGGTGATTGAGTCCACGTGTAGAGTAGTATATATCTCTATAATTTTTTTCCTTAATTAAAATGATTTAATAGTTATGGGCCAGAAAGGTCTCGCCACTATAAATTTGACGGGTCGTTCCTCGTCTTCTCCGTCTCACACTGATTTTAATTCCGCTTACCCATCTCAACTTCCGACGTCTTTTTCACCATGGGTTTGAAGGTACGAATCAGATCCATCTCGGTTTCAGTTTTTTACTCCGATCTAGTTGGTGTTTTGTCTTTCAGATGTGTTGTTTTGTGTTCAATGATCCTTGATTCTTCGATTGATAATTAGACTATGTTCCTTATAGAGTTAAGGATAAGAGTAAAAAGTTTCTCAATTACGAAACTAGAGGTTTCTATGGTCAACAGTGATATCTCTTTATGGAATTGAATTGATCAAGCTTTGATCTTGTCTTAGTTCTGTTCTCATAACAGAATTGTCAAAAATTGTTTGCAGAGGGTTGGTTATGAAGATTTGAATCTGAGTTTGGTTTTTGTTTATGGTGTTGAGTTTAATTTGAAGTCCAATTGAGTAGTAATATGTTTGATGATGTTATAAGGAGTTTAAGTTCTTTCTCTTGATTATGTTGTTTCATTGATTTTTGTATATTTTGCAGGAGGAATTTGAGGAGCACGCTGAGAAAGTCAAGACGCTCACCGAGAGCCCATCGAACGAGGATTTGCTCATCCTATACGGACTCTTCAAGCAAGCCAAGTTCGGGCCAGTGGACACCAGTTAATATTTTTACTCATTTTTTAAAAAAAGCTTCATATTAAGATCATATGATTTGCTATGTTAGTAATATTTATCTTTATCGATTGATTCAAAGGTCGTCCTGGAATGTTCAGCCCTAAGGAAAGAGCCAAGTGGGATGCTTGGAAGGCCGTTGAAGGTAACAAAGTTTCATATTGATTTGCTAAGTTCAACACTTTTCTGTGATCCGAGAACCGAATTTGACCCGTGGTTGTCTTGGTTTTTGTTTATGATTTTCAGCCAAATCGACGGATGAAGCAATGAATGACTATATCACTAAGGTGAAGCAACTCATGGAAGAAGCTGCAGCCAAGGCTTCTGCCTGATGAATATTAGGATTTCATCAAATCCTCCTCTGCAGTAATTTTTATGTTTAAAGCTTCTACAAAAATAACATAGCATAAGACTTGTTCTTGCTCTCGTGTGTTTCTATCATTATGAATCTCTCTACTTTGTGACCTTTTAGTCTTGATGGGTTTGGGTCATCTCTTGTATGTGCTTGATATTGGTCGAAAAATGAAAAATCTTGATGCATATTAAAACCGTTGGTTATGTTTGGTCTGTCCATGATATGATCTTGTTAAATTGAAGATGTAGCTTATCCAAGTATATAAATTCGTTATGGACTTATGGTCCATCGCATTGGATAGAAAACTTTGTTTATGTTTTCGGTTTGAAGTATACATAAGAAAAAAAAGCTTAACAGATATGAAACCAACAAATATGGATTTGTATTTTGTACAATTGTGCGGTTCTAGTTATCCCATGAGATGCAATCTAATTGGATAATATATTTGTTTTTGTTGGTGGCATCTGTAAGTGATTTCACCATCTTTTTATGTAACTAAATCAATCATTGCTACTACAGAATAATACTATTCACCACATTAGATTTACATGAATCAATTCATCATCAACTAGACAATACATTTTAAAGGTTATGACTTGTGAATGTGATCGGTTATGGTTTCTAATACTCCAAATTTTGAAATTTTTACCATCCCCTTAATTATATTATTTCCGTTGCCATCTGTTCAATTACTATAAATTTAAAAATCAATCATTTTAATACTATATATTCCAACGTTCATATTGTCAAAGATGCATGAACAAGCTTAGTAAATATTCGTTCTGTTTTTTTTTTTCTTTATGATAAAGAAACCAATATCTAGAGCATGATTATCGGTATAACATGATATGTGTTCTAAGGCATTTTAAATTAATAAAAGGTGTGAACAGTGTGAAACAGGGCTAAGAACAGTTCTCTCGGCAGAACAGTTTTAAGCCCAGTGTTGTTGCCACGTGGCAGCACGGGATTGGGTCCGAATTTTTTTTTTTCCTAATAATTTGGAATTGTATTTTGTGTTTCATTTTAATTTCAAATCAATTTTAGTATAAATTTTTCATGTTTTCAATTTAAAAGTTATTTTTTAAGTTTTAAAAAATATTATATGTTTTATATTATTAAATTATTAAAATATTACTTAGAAACAGGTTCTACCAATAATCAACTCATTTAACATTGGTTCTAAGGGCATTGGTAAGGATACAACTTGTAAGGGTGTTCTTAGTGTGAAAAAATTAATAAAATAATATAAGAGGTTTAGTTTAGAACCAATGTTAAATAAGTTGATTATTGGTAGAATCTGTTTCTAAGTAATATTTTAATAATTTAATAATATAAAACATATAATATTTTTTAAAACTTAAAAAATAACTTTTAAATTGAAAACATGAAAAATTTATACTAAAATTGATTTGAAATTAAAATGAAACACAAAATACAATTCCAAATTATTAGGAAAAAAAAAAATTCGGACCCAATCCCGTGCTGCCACGTGGCAAAAACACTGGGCTTAAAACTGTTCTGCCGAGAGAACTGTTCTTAGCCCTGTTTCACACTGTTCACACCTTTTATTAATTTAAAATGCCTTAGAACACATATCATTTTATACCGATAATCATGCTCTAAACTAAACCTCTTATATTATTTTATTAATTTTTTCACACTAAGAACACCCTTACAAGTTGTATCCTTACCAATTGAGCCAAGTACCATTTAATATATTCGTTCTGTTTAAACCGATAATATTCTTTTTTATGCGAGGTGCTATTTAGTCAAAGTCTTGGAAATTCTTTATATCAAGATAATAAAGATAAGTCATCCAAAATAAATAAGTAAATAAATAAATAAATATATATATATATATATCATAATTTTCATTCCAAAAAATATATCAGAAAACCTAACATCTGGTAACATACAATTTTAATTTGAATAATTATTCGAGGCATCTGTAATTTCATTAAAGTTGGTAATTTAATAGGAAAAAGACAAAATATAAATTAGGAAACAAGTGAAATGAAAGAAGACAACGGAATCAGAAATGAAAGTGATATAAGAAAATTTTAAAACAAACCGGAAAAAAAAAAGAAACAAATCCGTCTCTGGTTTTTTTTTTTTTTTTTTTCAAAATTTGAAAACCAAACGTTCCCGATTTTCATCATCTCTGTTCTCCACCGGACCCTTTTAGCGCCGCAATACAGCCCCCACCTTCGCCGCTTCAGCTACATCGGGGATTGTAAATAGCCGTCTTCTTACGCCATTTTTCATTGTAAACAGGGTAAACTCATCATCTTCTTCTTCTTCTTCTTCTTCTTCTTCTCCCCTCTTTTAAACCCTAATTTCTGAGGGTTCTAAGTAGTCGGCAGTGTTCACACACATCCTCCTCACAAATTAAAATGCTCATGTTAGGATTGCTTCCAATTTGATCGCAATTTCGTTGATTTTTGCTCATTTTTATTTGATTCGATTAGCTTTTGACTTTGATGACCACATGAATCGACTAAGTATTTAAGAATTTTTTTTTTGTTGCTTTGTGCATTTCGATTTCGATTTTTGATTTGATTTCTCCTAGCTACGACTTAGCTCTGATTATACAGTTCAAATTTTTTTTTTTACAGGTTGCAGCTTTATTGATCGAAGCAAATTTTATCTGCGGATTAGCGTAAATGTCTTTGTTAAGTAGGTTCTTTTACAAGAGACCACCAGATGGGTTGCTTGAATTTGCTGATAGAGTTTATGGTAAATCACCATTTCTTTCTTCATCATGATTGAGCTATTAGCAATTTAATAGTAATCTAATTGGCAAATCTGTGTAATTGGACAGTTTTTGATTCGTGTTTTTGCACGGAGGTGTTGGGGGATGGCTTATATCAAATCTTTCTACATGAAATCATCAATGATTTACACGAAGAATTCCCGGAATCGTCTTTTTTAGCATTCAATTTCCGAGAAGGAGAGAAACAAAGCGTATTTGCTGAAACTCTCTGTGAATATGATGTTACCGTCCTTGAGTATCCGAGGCAGTATGAAGGCTGCCCTTTGCTTCCTTTATCGTTGATTCAACATTTTCTCCGTGTGTGTGAGAGTTGGCTTGCTCGTGGGAACCGTCAGGATGTTATTCTTCTTCACTGCGAAAGAGGAGGCTGGCCGCTTTTGGCTTTTATTCTAGCTAGTTTTCTGATTTTCAGGAAAGTTCATAGTGGTGAGCGCAGAACTCTTGAGATTGTGCATCGTGAGGCTCCCAAGGGTCTCTTGCAGCTGCTTTCGCCGTTAAATCCGTTCCCGTCTCAGCTTCGTTATCTTCAGTATGTAGCAAGGAGAAACATAAATCCTGAGTGGCCGCCTCCTGAAAGAGCGCTTTCTTTGGATTGCGTGATTATTCGAGGTATCCCAAACTTTGACTCCCAACATGGCTGCAGGCCAATTATACGTATTTTTGGAAGAGATTTTAATAGCACATCTGGTCTTTCCACGGAGATGGTGTATAATATGTCAAGTAAGAAAAAACCCCTTCGGCATTACCGACAGGTGGGTGTGCTTATTTTTATGATTTCTTTGAGACTTTTCTATAGAGTATCAATCTTCTGAGTAATGTAAATCTCTACAATCTGGCTGCAGGCAGAATGTGATGTAATCAAAATTGACATCCAGTGCTGGGTTCAAGGAGATGTTGTACTGGAGTGTGTGCATATGGATTTGGATCCAGAACGAGAGGTTATGATGTTCAGAGTGATGTTCAATACTTCATTTATTAGGTCCAACATACTAATGTTGAACCCAGACAACTTGGATATTCTTTGGGAGGCCAAGGATCATTACCCAAAAGGGTTTCGAGCAGAGGTATGTACTTTTTATCCATCTCTTTGATTTTATATGAATGTAATTTTGTTGGATGTTAGAAAATATGGGTGAAGAAAGGAGAAACAAAACACGAAAAAATGATTAACCTTAGGTGGCTGGGTAAAGATAGTCCATACTCATGCTAAGGTATACTTGCGTTTGTTTCTGACTCCAATCTTTATGCATTCAGGTCTTGTTTGGAGAAGTCGAGAATGCCTTGCCTCAGAAAGCTCCAACCCCAATAGTAAATGGTGATGAGACTGGTGGATTGCCCATTGAAGCCTTTTCTAAAGTTCAAGAACTTTTTAGCGGTGTGGATTTGGCTGAGAATGGGGATGATGCTGCTTTGTGGTTGCTTAAACAACTTGCTGCCATAAATGAGGCCAAAGATCTTACAAGATTCCGGCCCAAAGGGAGTTTTTATTTTAATTCTCCCGACTCTGAAGAGGAGACCAACACATCTAGTGCTGCTGATAGTTCAGATGAAGGCTTTGACGCCATTCAGAAACCTCGCATTCCTATATTTTTTGATAATGATGAGACAGACGACATTCCTATATCTTTCACCCCCGAAGCTTCAGAGGAGCCTCATGAATTCTCTCATCACCGAAAGCAAGAAGGTCCAGCGGAAGAATGTGTCCACCCTTTGACTCTTCCATCAGATCCACCATCTTCCGTTGCTCATGTCACATCTCAGCCTCCACCGCCACCCCCACCTCCTCCCCCTCCCTTTTCTGCAAACAAAGTTATGAGCTCAGCCTCACTTTCACCCCAAGTCCCACCCCCACCCCCACCCCCACCCCCACCCCCACCCCCACCGCCACCTATCACTAGTTTCAGCAATAGAGATCCTCTGACAACTTCACATCAACCTACCAACAAAACCCCTCCACCACCACCTCCTCCTCCACCTTCTTCTAGAAGCATTCATCCACCTTCAGCTCAACCACCAGCACCGCCACCGCCACCTCCACGACCTTTATTTGGGAGCACAGGAAATAAATTTCAGGCGCAACCACCTCCACCTCCCCCTCCGCCTCCATTCCAAACATTTCCTGCTGCTAAATGTGCACCACCACCACCACCCCCACCTCCACCTCCACCTACATCTCATTCTGGTCGTGTTCAAGTTGGCCCACCTTCGGCACCGCCACCTCCACCTCCACCTCCACCTCAACCTCAACCTCATTCTGGTCGTGTTCAAGTTGGCCCACCTTCGGCACCGCCACCTCCACCTCCACCTCCACCTCCACCTCCACCTCATTCTGGTCGTGTTCAAGTTGGCCCACCTTCGGCACCACCACCTCCACCTCCACCTCCACCTCCTAAGGCTAATATTTCAAATGCCTCCATGCCACCTCCTCCACCGCCACTTCCTCCTTCATCTGCAAAGTTTGGTGCTCCCCCTCCGCCTCCACCACCCCCACTATCCAAGACCCCTGCTCCGCCTCCACCACCTCTATCCAAGACCCCTGCTCCTCCTCCTCCACCAGGGCTGGGTCGTGGTACAAGTAGTGGCCCACCACCATTGGGAGAAAAAGGTTCAAATGCACCGCCACCACCTCCTCCTGCAGGAAGGGGCAGACCTTCCTCGGGACTCGGAAGAGGTCGAGGTGTGAGTGTGCCTACTGCTGCACCTAAGAAAACCGCGCTAAAGCCTTTGCATTGGTCTAAAGTTACTCGGGCGGCAAAAGGTAGTTTGTGGGCTGATACTCAGAAACAGGAAAATCAACCACGGTGGGTTCCTCTTGAATTTTTCTTCTTTTAGATGTTTTAGTTTGACATTCATAGTCTCTGATTAATTCATTGATTAACACAAAAATGAAACGTATTTCCAGTAGTCATGAAAATATGCTCATGTCCCCATTAGCTGCTATTTTTGCTGAACTAATCAGATAAATTTTCCGAATCTTCATGACAGGGCCCCTGAGATAGATATATCAGAGCTCGAGAGTCTTTTTTCTGCAGTTTCAGATACCGCTGCTAAGAAAAGCACAGGTCGCCGGGGTTCGAGTATCATCAAACCTGAGAAAGTTCAACTGGTGAGGCAGCTCAGTTTCACCTCTCTACATATCTAGCATGTGCTATCTGTAAATGACAGTTCTGTAAATTTTCAAATATTACCAAGAGTGGGATCAATTTAGCAGGTGTCGCCTATAGCTATAGAGTGCATTAACCAGATGATTATTTGATGATCTAAAGTTAACTTTATTCTTAGTTGCTAGAAAAAGTTGACATCTGGTATACTTTGCAAATTCCATTTATTCCGTCAGATGGGTAGTCTATAATATGACGGATTATGATTCTTGGCTCTTATAGAATGTTTTTATCTTTTCGTTCTAATTTTTTTCTGTGTTTATGTCAGGTTGACCTGCGAAGAGCAAATAACTGTGAAATAATGCTTACGAAAATAAAGATTCCTCTACCAGATATGCTTGTAAGTTTTTGCTTTCATTATCTTTTCTGCCCATCATTTTAGCATTGAAACGATACTGTTAATGTAAGGTGGATGTTTAAAGAGAACAGACATACAAGTTGTCTTTTAAATGTTTACATATCTCTATCTAACAGTTTACTTAGTTGGATCTCCTTTACAACGTGTTTACTTATTTCTACTAACTGAAAATTTCATATCTTTTTCTTATCTTAGAGCGCAGTTCTAGCCTTAGATTCATCAGCGCTGGACATCGACCAGGTTGAAAATCTCATCAAATTTTGTCCGACCAAGGAAGAGATGGAATTGTTGAGGGTAATCTTAAAGTTAATTGTCATATTTCTCTCTAGTACCAGGTTCCTAGGTTCTGTTTGGCATTAAAAGCGTAGTTTCTTTCCCTTCTAAAAGGTTTAGCTAATGCGATTTTCGTAACCAGCATCAGAATTCTGAATTAAAGAAATATATTTTTGATTTTATTCCGTTCGGCAATTCCTTAATGCCTGAAGCTAACTCTTGCTGTTTTTCGTTTTCAGAACTATAATGGTGACAAAGAAATGCTTGGAAAGTGTGAACAGGTTTGTTCCAGTTCTTAAAGCTTTGGGTGGTACTTGTTTATAATCTGTGTTCTGACTCTTAACTTTGCAAATGTACCAGTTTTTCATGGAATTAATGAAGGTTCCACGTATAGAAGCAAAGTTACGAGTGTTTGCCTTTAAGATTACCTTTGCTTCTCAGGTAGACATTTCAAACTCTCTGAATTTGGTCGCTCCTGTCTTCAGACATGTTGTAATTGATGTTGTGTTTTTTTGCAGGCGGAAGACTTAAAAAGCTGCCTAAATATAGTAAACGCTGCTGTTAAAGAGGTATAGTAGTTAGTAGAGAGCCAGATCTACTAAGTCATGGCAATATATTTCCAACTTTGTTACTTAAGTATCATTATCATGTACCAGGTGAAGGAGTCTGCAAAGTTACGTCAGATAATGCAAACAATTTTAACACTGGGAAATGCTTTAAATCAGGGAACTGCGAGAGGTATCATCATATTTCCATATTAATTTCCAATTTAATGATATATCCGAAAGTATTTTGTTGATGATGTAGTGCCTCAATGTTGCAGGGTCTGCTGTGGGGTTCAAACTGGACAGTCTTCTTAAACTATCCGACACTCGTGCAAAAAATAACAAAATGACTTTGATGCATTACTTATGCAAGGTAGAATTAGCCTCACTTTTTTTCTTCTTATCACAATATTTTCAGAGCACATGTTTACGCAGTTAGTTGCCTAAGCTGCTGTTTGAAGACGTAACTTAATACCTTAATTCCTTTTTATTGTGTAGCTTGTTGGTGAAAAAATGCCAGAATTGCTGGATTTTGCTAATGACCTTGTTCACTTGGAAGCTGCCTCGAAGGTATGTTGATTTTGCTAATGACCTTGATGACACTATTGAGCTTCTACCTTCTTATTGCACTTTGCCTTAATTGTTTCTGAAAATTGCAGATTGAATTGAAAACGTTGGCTGAAGAAATGCAAGCGGCAACTAAAGGCCTTGACAAGATTATGCAAGAACTCATGGCTTCAGAAAATGATGGTGCAATTTCTCTGGGTTTCCGAGAGGTGAGCTACCCGTGAAAAAATATGTTCTTAGTTTTGCTCATATGGGTATATCAGGAATGTGCATCTTGGTTTAATTCTTAGACAGATGCCTGTTTCAAATGAGATCGCTTTATATTTTCAGGTCTTGAAGGGTTTTCTTGATACCGCTGAAGAGGAAGTGAAGTCTCTTGCTTTATTATATACAGAAGTGGTGAGTTATAGATAACAACTAATCAGTTACTTACAACCCTTTTGAACATGCCATTCGAACTCGTGTTCCGATCCTAATATTGATTTGTAATTTCACAGGGAAGAAATGCAGATTCTTTGTCACACTACTTCGGTGAAGATCCAGCTCGATGTCCTTTCGAACAAGGTACATGCACAAATCTCTTCTTCTAGATTGTCTAATGCCATTCTGGGTCATATGCAACGATTCATTTCTGTTCTGACCATTGTTTCCAATCTGCAGTGACCAAGATTCTGACTCTTTTCATGAAAACGTTCATCAAATCTAAAGAGGAGAATGAAAAACAAGCCGAGGCTGATAAGAAGAAACTGGAGAAAGAAGCAATGAAGGAGAAGTCAGCGACAAAGAAAGATGGCGCTGACAACGATAACGAGTTTAACCTCCAGATCCATAGACATAGAACATGAAACAAACATCGGTCTTTTAACCAAAGACCCGAGGTTTTCAGATCGACGAAAGCTTTATATATGGGAATCAATGTTGCACATACCGAACAAGAGCAGAGAGATCTTTCCTAGATCTTTAGACAAAGTAGACAATTTCTATGATGTTTAGATGGAAATGTAAACTATCCGAGATCACTTCATTGATGTAAAATCAGAGAGGTTTGTGTTTATGTACTAGAAAATATTTGAACTTTTATAGAACCCAAACTTTGTATTATCATCACTGTGTAGATAAAATCAATTTTTCTTTCCCAAAGAATAATAAATCTTATCTGCATAAACATAGTGCAGAGAAAATAATCAGAAGGCATTGGTCTTGTTCCGCTTCTTTCACTTCGTCTTCTTCTTAGAGCTTTGTTTATTTCAGAGCTGCAAAGACGAAGAGTCAAGATAGAGCAGAGGAAACTTCATCTCGAGGAGCTTCTACTGGAAGTATCGGTACAGATGGTATGTCGAGAGTTTTTGTTCTCTTAGTTACAGTCAATTTCAATCCTTCTGTGGTGTGTATTGTAGCTCCTGTAGTCATTTTCACCTGTCCATTCACAAAAACGTATGTCAAGAAAATAACAAACCGTATTGAGACTAAACAGGAAGAGTTTGCTGATGACTATACCGGAGGAGCTCCTGGTGCAGTCTGAAAGTTAAATCTTCGAATAAGCATTGCGATTGCTACCACATTCTACAACACAGAGATTTCTGTCACTACAAGAACATCTGAAGCAGGTAGGTAACTCACATGTAACATTCTTTACCTCAAATGAAGCAAACATATCGCCTATGCATTTCCGCTGTCCTCCACCAAACGGTAAGTAACTGGAGAAGAAAAGTTACCCGATATAATCAAGTCTAATGAAATGATAAGTAATAAGCAAAAGAAGGTTTTCTTTTTACCTGAAGTTTTGGTTTGTCTCATTTGGGTTTGGTCCATCTAGAGGCCATCTCTCGGGATTGAACTTATCTGCGTCATCCCAATGAAGAGGACTTCGATGTAGATTCCAAACCGAGATGAAGATATCCTCTCCCCTGATTAGTTTTTCCAAACACAAATTTTTTATCAGAATTCATAAGTTGCATTCTTGATCTAATACGGCAAATGAAAACCACAACGTTGAAAACTTCATAACCTTTTTATGGGATACTGTCCAAGCATATCGTTCTCTATAGAACGACGGATCAGTACCGGTGGTTGTGGATATAGTCTCAATGACTGCACAACATCAAAAAGGTAAATCCAAAAAGCATTTTCCTCAACCAGTAAATTCAATTGCCGCTTACCTCGTTCATGACTCGGGTAGTGTATTTCAGCTTCTTCATATCTTCTATGGTTGGGAATCTATCTCCAATAACAGAATCAACCTACATAGAATCGAATTTTTCCTTTCAACATGTGAATGTTTTTTCTTGTAAGATCAATGCAAGAATGATGTATTCATACCTCTTCTTGGAGTTTGGCAACTACACTTGGTTCCTACAATACCAACAAAAGTTAATAAGTTTTCACTACAAGCAAATGAAATGTTTGTTTAAGGTTGATATGTCCACTCTACACCTGTGTTAAAAGGTAAAAGGTCCATGTTAATACTGCAGCTGATGTTTCATGTCCAGCTATAAGCATTGTCATTAAGTCATCACGAAGTTGCTTGCTAGAGACCTGAAACAAGTTGGGAAGAAAGTTTGTTAAACTAAGATACCATGAAGCTGATAACTATCAAACTAGTGCATTCGACGAAAGGAAAAGACTGTTACATCATCTCCTGAAGCTAAAAGAAAGTGAAGGATGCTAGGATCTCGTTCGTTCATATATTCTTCGTGAAACTGCAACTCCTCTTCTTCTACCATTCTCTGTAAAGACAACAAATAAGATGAGGATCCAAAGAGCATGAACAATTCTTGGACTTGATTCTAAGTTATACCTTGCATGTTGCAATCAAATCATCAAGTGTGTCGTTGATCAGTTTCAAAGAAGTAGCAACTTTTCTCTGGCGTGGGGATATATCTTTCCAAATTGGTATATCCCAAACAGGAATAGGTGAAACACTTCTATCTTCAGCTTCTCTTAGAACAGTGTATACTGCCTAACAAAAGAGAACACAAAAAAAACTCTAATTTTTTCTTAAACCAAACACACAAAATAGGTAAAGCAGAAGAGGGAACCATGAGAGAACCTCAATCACACCAGTATCGTTTGTTAAGGAGTCAAAGTCGAAATTGAAAACCGCCTTGCCGATAATATCAAGTGTCAAACGAGAGAAGAGTGATTCCATCTCTACTTCTTCCCCATTAGATGCAGCAGTATCAAGCTTCTTGCAAAGCCTATCTGAAGCTTCTCCAAATAAGCTAATCATAGCAGCTACATACTATAAAACAAAGAAAGTGTAAACCATGACTATATATTTTCCAATTTGAAAGAATCAAACATTGAATTCTTTTTTAAAAAAATGGTTACCTTTTGATGCAATGCAGGAACAATGGCACGTCTTCTTCGACGCCATATCTCACCATCAGCCGGAATGAGTCCTTTTCCCATCACAAAATCTAGAATTTCAGCTAAAATCCCCTATGATTTAACAAGTAGAGATATGTATAAGGAAAAACACAAAACAAGAACATTCATCGGTTAAATCGTTGGTGCTTGCTACTGGTTTTATTTACCTTAGAGTAAGCTTTTGCATTGTCCTTCAATATATGCTTAGCAATAGAAGGATCCGACACAATCAAGAAAGACTAACCAACACACACAAAAAAAAAAGATTAGATTCAAAATTATCCTCAAAGATCAATACTTTTTTTAACCCTTAGTTTAAAAAAAAAAATTCACAAGATAAACAAACAGAAACAAACCTTTGGCCCAAAGGTTAACCTGAAAATTCCACCATAAGTAAGAAAAAGCTCATACAAAGGAATGAAGAAAGCTTCATTCCGCACAGCTTGAATCGAGCCTTTAGCCTCTGGAATCTTGATGTAGTCTTCATTAGAACCACCAGTCCAATCAAACATGAAATCAAGAACACTGCTTGGAACTCCAATCTTAGATAAACCATTCTTCACTGTATATGGAAAACTTCAACAAAGCAACAAAAAACAAGAAACCAAAAAGCACAAATCAAAACACAATTACAGAAAAAAAGAAACAAGATTTTAATTGGTGTATTGGAAATTCACCTAGATTTTCGAACAGTGAAGGCTCCAGAAGCAATACGAGCAGATAACTCAGCACGACGCTTCTCTTCCTGAAGCTTCTCAATGCTTTTAACGCCATTAAGCTCTGACTTATCCTCAGATGGATCTCTTCCATTACCACTCGAAGCCAAAACTATAAAGTTCGGTCTCCGAGAGTACGTTACCGGTTTAACGGAGATTGGAGTATACGAAAGAGGAAACGCCAAAGCCATTAGCCGCCGGATCGGAGAAAACCTCAGATCACTGAGAGCTCCGCACTAAGCTAAGCTAGAAACCGAGAAAGACTCAGAAAAAAACAGAGGGAAGATTTAACAGAGTAGTGTTAAGAAGAAGATGTGACACGTGTGCATTTTACTAACGTATACGCATTATCTTTTGTTGTCGCTATTAATTCTCTTTGTTAGTGCAAATTTCCAAGGATTATAGTTTGATTTGTTTCCTTAAACACGTTTATTACAAACAGGTACAAACACACGCGCCTGCCAAACTCACAAAGGTATTAATAAATTTTCTGACAGGGATGTACACGCGCTAAACCTGCGGGTATGATATGCGTCACCTCATTTTTAGCGGTTAGTAAATGGACTTTCTAGTCAACGTGCCATGTTCTGCTCATGTCCGGTCTACGAACAATCCCATTTTCAGAGCGGATTAAAATGGTTTAAGCCCAATTTCGTTCACATATAAAACTGGTTGAACGCTGTAAGACAATAGTCGATCCATATTATCTAAAAATCTAGATCAAAATTGATTGTGGGGAAGATTGAAACTCATTCTTAGTTTTTTTAAATCGAAATCATAAAGTTTTTTCTAGCAACTTTTTTTTTTTTTTTTTTAATGATTTCTACATCTTTCCTTCAATTTCACTCTTTGTCTTCATGGCCTCATCCAACACATTTTCCCGTCAAAAACACAAAAACACATTTTTCTTTCAAAAACAGGTTTTCTCGCCTAAAATGTATTACTATTCATCTGCAAGGTAAAAGCAAAAGCAGAGAAGGTTTTGTTCCTTTCCTTTGATACTCGTAAACACATGTTTTCGCTATAATTTTTGAAACCATAACAACACTCGAAAAACACGTTTTCAAATAATTGTTTCAACTTTAAAATATTCCTCTTTCTTTTCTGGTGAGAAAGCATGTTAATAATACGTTGCGTTCTATTCTTTCTAATGGATAGTCCTATCCATTTGGACACAGAAGTAAATAGGTTTGATCGGTAATAGACACCGATGTTAATTGGTCAGCATTTTGTCTACTATTAAAATAGACAACATTGGACGGTCTCTAATTTTTTGAGTCTTTACAATTTTTATGGGCTTATTCATATCCAAATTGAGCCGGTTTTGCAATTAGCCACCCGCAAACCGGATCCAAACCGGACCTGACGTTATTTCTGACTGAACTGAACCGGCTTGGCTTTTGTAGCTTTGTTCATCTTCTTCTTCTACTGATATCAAATGTAAACTGAAACTAAATTCTAAGAGCTGCTCTGTTTTATTCTTTTTAATTTATTAGTTTCCTCTGAGATTTTGTTAAATCAACAATTTCTCGATTGTAAATATACAAATCATCAAACTTTTAAAAGTTCTCTGAAGCTCTGAAGTTCTTCTTCTTCCTCCTATTGTAAATTCCTAATTTGAGCTCTGCAAAAGAAAAATTTGAGATGAGAACTCTGGAATTAGCTTTACAACCATCTCTAGTTCCTTCTTTCAACTACAACTCCGCCGCACGAAGCGTCGGAAATGACGTCAGAACCAACTTCGACGTTCAACTTTTACTAAGGAAACCAAAACAGCACCAAAAATCAGAACACGTCTTCGTTGTGAAACCTCAGATTCAGACGCAAAAGGCAAGTCCCCGTTGCTCGACTTCTGATATTCTCAGATTAATGGATTCTCTTTCTCTACCTGGAAACGAAGATTTATACTCTTGTCTTGCCAAAGAATCAACCAGAGAAAACGATCGCGATGGAGCTTATGAGTTACAAGTGCATATCATGAACTCCAAGGTAAGACCCAGAACGACGTTTATCAATCGTCTTCTTCTAATGCATGTTTCATGTGGGCGTTTAGATATTACACGCCAAATGTTCGATAAAATGCCTCACAGAGATTTTCATTCTTGGGCGATTGTTTTCCTCGGCTGTATTGAAATGGGTGATTACCAAGACGCAGCTTTGCTCTTTGTTTCGATGTTGAAACATTCTCAGAGTGGTGCTTTCAAGATTCCGCCTTGGATCATGGGCTGTGTTTTAAAATCGTGTGCCATGATCAGAGACTTGGCGTTAGGAAAACAGGTTCATGGCTTGTCTCAGAAGCTAGGGTTTATAGACGAAGAAGATTCATATCTCTCAGGTTCCTTGATACGTTTCTATGGAGAGTTTGGGTGTTTGGAAGATGCTAATCTTGTGCTAAACCAGCTCTCCAATGCTAACACCGTTGATTGGGCAGCGAAGGTTTCTAACGATTACAGAGAAGGGGAGTTTGAAGAAGTCATCCGCGATTTCGTCGAAATGGGTAAGCATGGGATCAAGAAGAATGTCTCTGTGTTCTCTAATGTTCTAAAAGCATGTACATGGGTCAACGACGGTGGGAGAAGCGGGCAACAAGTGCATGCGGATGCTATAAAGCTCGGGTTTGAGTCAGATTGTTTGATCCGATGTCGGTTAATCGAGATGTATGGCAAGTATGGGAAAGTGAAAGATGCGGAAAAGGCGTTCGAGAGTAACAAAGATGAGATAAGCGTTAGTTGCTGGAACGCTATGGTCGCGGGTTATATGCAGAATGGGTTCTACATTGAAGCCATTAAGCTACTCTATGAGATGAAAGGGACTGGTATCAAAGCACATGACATGTTATTGAACGAAGCCCACCTTCAATTGTAACAAACAATAGATAAAAAAAAGAGAAATTCCCTCAAATAGCACCAAAACAAGTTTTTGTTCCAAAAATAGCTCACATTTTTATTTAGTACAAAAATAGCATTTTATGAAGTTCATAATTTAATTTTTTTGGTTTGGGTTGATTATATTAGAATTTAGGGTATAGTTTTTAGGGGGTAGGGGGTACAATTTAGGGTTTAGGGCTTAGGGTTTAGGGTTTTCTAAACCCTAAACCCTAAATCCTAAACCTTAAAAATATGAAGTTAGGATTACCCTTTAATAAAAATGCTAATTGTGTCTTAAATAAAAATATGAGCTAAAAATGTCACAAAAACTTCATTTTGTGCTATTTTTGAGAATTGCCCAAAAAAAAATGATGATGAACTTGATATGTAAATACTATATATTTATAAGAAATGTGAAATTAAGTGAAAAGATAAAAATGGATTGTTTGGTTTGGTTTACAAAGTATTGATTTCGTAAAATAATTGAAGAAAAATCGGAGGAGAGGCGTACATTCATATACCAAGAATGGTTCTGATCTGATCCGGTGGATGTCGAGCGAGAGATTTCGGATCTGGATATCTGTTTTGTGGATCTGTTACAGCTTTGTATATAACTTCATAATCTTCGGCTAAAGTTTTTGCTACCCTGACACAAGCTTCAGACCTGAGTTTAGGGACTTGTATCTGCTCAAACTCAGGAAGAGAGCCTTCGCTTCCCAATACGAGGCCGAAGAATGCCTTGAGGCATTCGGATAGCGTGGCAGGTGAAGTGTCTTGTCGTTCAGACAAGGGAAGTTCGGTTGTGGAAGATTGGAAGATTTGCATTTTGTCTGAAAGACCGCATTTTTGGAGGAGTGTGTCGACTTCTTTCTGGACGAGGAGGTTTATGTGATTCTCGATCATTGATCCAATGTTGGTTACATATTGGGATGCAACGTCATGTCTGAGTAACGGTTGTTGGATCGCGCATAAACAGTTGATGAGGAATATTTTCGAGGGCGTTTCGTTGTTCTGCGAAAAGAACATAAGAAGAGATGATATTATTAGGAACATCTTTTTGGGGTTAAGTACATTGATGCATAAACCATTTCGGTTTGTATAAGTGAATGATACCTGTGGTGGGGAGAGGCTGCTAGAGAGTAGAGCATCAACTGAGGTTAACTGGCTTGAGTCGATAATTGTTCTGCTTCTTCTGGGTAATTGGCCGCTCATCTTTGATTTGTGCGCTTCTGCTGCTTGCTCACACATCTGCGGATTTGAAAAAGTTGAGAATTTGCTTCAATGCACAATATCATGGTTTTTGATCATATTATCATGAGTTTGCCCCTACTTTCATGTACCTTGATGATTGGGTCGAGCAATGCAGAGAGGACGGGATCAAAAGCCGGTTTCTCTCCTGAAGCAGAAACCATCATGCTGTTGTAATTCTCTATTATCTCAAGAGTTAGAGAAACTCCTTCTCGGACAGCTGGGGGCGGAGACAGATCGACGGCTATAGGTGGAGGGTACCGTAGAAGTTTCTCCCCTCGGGTTTTAAGAATGTCGAAGAAAGTTTTCTGTGCAGCATCCTTTACCATCCCAATTGTATTACACAGAGCAGTATCTTGCCCAAGTAAATCTGATATCTGCAAGGTGAGACCGAAACCAATGATGAAACCACTAAAGCGATAAATGTCATTTAATAATATGTAGAGAAACAAGTACAAAAAGAGGTTCAAGTAAAACTCACAGTGTAACTGTAGAACTCCAAAGTGTTGGTGAGTTTATACGAAATAATAAGACTTGGTTGTGACTGCAGCACTTGCTCGACTCTCACTTTAAATGGTCGGCAAACTCCTTCAAAAATTCTATCCAGAACAAATGTAAAATCGGATTCTGCTGCCTTTAGCAAATTATTCGCAGAGGTATTCTTTGCGGTTGATTGATGATCAGCTGCGTCAATATCAAATAAAGCATGAACCAATTCTCTTTCCGAAGCCAAAGCCTGCAGCCAAAACAACATTCACATAAGGAAAGAAAAACACAACAGCAGGTTATTTAGTCTAATGTTCATGATTATCCAGTACTCAATTCACACACTTGATCTGACAGAAGTTCTCAATATGCTTTACGTATTGTCGAGTGTAGCAGCAAACAAACCTGATGTAGCCACCCAAGCATGTCTCCCACGTATCGTAAGGGGTCATGGGCATGAACTTCAATGGGTCTAGGCATTCCTCCAGGTCCTCCACGTGTAAGAGCGCTAATAAACCTTCTAAATAATGCATTGTGCCTCAGATTCCCTACCTGTATGATTTGACATAGTTCATAAGGATCTCAGGCTCACATGCCCCCATATCATAACAGTTTGACAGAGACTAACCTCCTCTGCACAATATTTGAAGAGCACGGGTCTTTCTTTGAGACAGCGAACAGCGGTCCTCAAAAGCTCACTCACCTCTGGGTTATCGGTATCACCCAGTTTCCTACACTCAGCCTGAACCCACCTAGAAAAATCAAAGGTTTCTTTGGTTATACTTGATACCTCAAACTTCTATGAAACTATAGGCTCACAGCAAAAAAAACAAAAAGCTTAAGTTTCCCCTTGGACAGGTCCGACCCTGAGTTATATCTTGTTGGCCCTAGGCGGATTTAGAAAAGGCGTCCCTTTATTCAAAAACAAATCATCGCCCTATGTACCATAATAAAACAGTTTACATTCACCTAATGTAACACCAGACTATCTAGGTTCCAAACTAGCAATCACGAATTCATGTTAAATCCCACCACTATGTTTCTACCAACAAGTCTTCTTGGAAAGAAATAATTATAAGTACCTGCAAAGGCGCTCATATGCTCCTTCTTGATACACAGCCATCATATCCATCAGTTCCAACCCTGCACGCTGCATACACCCATACACTCAATTTACTAACCCACAAAGATCCATTTTACACGAAAAAACATATACAAAATTTTCGAAACACAATGAAAAGATGACAAGTCTCACCTGGTGATGCGTCCTGAGAAGTAATTTGCAATTGGAATGAATTTCTTGAACGTGAGACAACGCTTGGAAGAAATTCTCATTCAATTCATCTTCCCTAAGAGCTTTAATCTGCCAAAATTTCATCAATGAAACAACACTCATTTCACACATTTCATCTGATCACCATTAAAGTATAATTGCAAGAGCTCACCTCTTCATTCGACAACTGGTAATCACGAAGAAAACAGTTAACGATCTCTTGCCTCTGACTAGTGACCTCCAGCTCTTGCTTTAATCTCTCAGTAGTACTAATGATATCGCTTGTGGTAGCAGCTGAGCTACTTAGCGCCGCCGCAATCTTATCGCAACAATCAGCTAAAGCATTCACTTCCTCCTCCACACGATCCAATGCGATCTGAGTCGAATCAGCCGCGCTGAGAAACTCACTGTTGATCTGAAGCGCGCGCTTCTCGATCGTCGATCTGAGATTCCGACGCGCATGAGCACTGTTCTCGTCGTAGAAAGAGGATAGAGCGTTCAACGACGCCACCAGATCTGGACTATCTGTACGACATTCCAACACCTTCTTCAACTTCCGAGATAGTCCCGGTGCTAATCCCACCGTCGAAGCCATTGTTACTCTGCCTCGTTCCTTCTACAAACGATCTGCGAGCATTTTGCCTTCTATTCTTCTTCTTCTTCTCCGATCTCTGATGATCTTCGTCTTGCCGAACGGTCGGATCTGATATGATTCTATGGGTCGAAAACTAATTAAAATCAGGCCCAGAAGATATTTAATTTTGGGCCTATTAAAGCGGCCCATTAAAGTTTACATTAAATCATAAATGTGGCCGAAGCCGATGGTATCAAAATTTCTCACTAAACAATAATTTTTTGTATTTTAAAATAAATTTTTTTTTTTTGTAATAGTTTGTTGGTAATACAAAATCCTGGATCTGTACCAAACTATCGTGGTTGGGAATAGTTATCTCAATGAAAAAAAAAAGAAAAAAAGTTGTGGTTCTTCCTCCGTTTTAAAAATTTGTGTAAATTTGTATTATAATATATTTTTAGATAAAATAAGTGACCATTTTTTTTTAAGTTTTGTGTGTTTCTCTTATTTCCAGACAAATTTCGTTTTATGCCGGCTTCATATCCATGAATATTAATTTTTCAACTGACTTTTTATCTTTAAAATTTTCTGATATTTTTGTTTAGTATATTTTAGGCCTGGGCATATGGGTAACGGGTCCAGGTTCGGATAGGACCCGATCGAGTTCGGGTCCATCGGGTTTATGTATTTACTATCCAATAGAGTATTTACAAAAAATCGGTTCGGTTTCGGTTCGGGTCTTGTCGGGTTCGGGTCGGTTCGGGTTTCAGATTGAAGAACCTATGAATACCCGAAAAAAATGGGTATACCATCGGTTCGGGTATTTTATACCCGAATATACCCAAAAATTTAAAATATAACCGATAATATACCCATTTACCCGAAAACATTTGCAATATAACATACACAAATGACAAAACTCACAAAAAATAGAAACTATTCAAAACCAAATTTAACATCCAAAATGGTAATTTTAAATTTAACATTCAAAACCAAAAGACAAAAGATGAGAGAACAGTAGTAAAAACTGAAACATATAGGTAGAAGTCGATGTGAAACTAAAACATAGAGGTAGAAGTTAAAACTAGAAATACACGGATGAATAATGACTTTGTTTTGACTATGGATCACTCGTAAAATACAATTAAAAAGATAAAACAAATGTCAACTTCATGGTTTGAACTTTAAATTTGAAAGTCCTAATAAAAATCCTAAAAAATCTTAGACATTAGTGTTAGTTTCGGGTTGAGTGGGTACCAGTATGAGTATCGGATCGGGTCGGGTATTATCCGATACCCACGGATAAAACAATTCACTACCCATTAGGGTAATTTGATAATACCCATACCCTACCCAAACCGGTTTTTCGGGTCGGTTCCGGTTCGGGTTTTCGAGTTCGGTTTTTTTGCCCAGGGCTAGTATATTTTCTCTTTCGAACTGGTGTAACGCAAATTCTTTGCTACTAGTGGAAGAAACTAACTGCTACACTAAAATGAACCTAAACTACTATATAATATGGTTTTAATGGTTTTGAGTACGTAAAAGATTAACCATCTATTACCGATACATAAGCGTTCCATTTGTTCAAATCAAATGCTTTATTTTTAATTACTTTTGTTAATAATGGGCGGTGCAAAGTTAATTAAGGATAGTGTAAGAGTGCAAAAGAATAATTAGTCGAAAAATGAAAAAGGGGAAAAAAAAACATTGGTGGAGGAGTTGTGCTTAGCTACATCAGAAGATGATGATTAAGACAAAATAATGATTAGGGCTATAAATACTCCAAGTGGGTTTACGGGCCCGACCAGGATGGTCTATATCCTTGAAATAACACACGCCTATGTCTAGTTATATGACTAATATATGACTAATTCGGCATTTAAATATGAAAAAGATTTGGCAGACTAAAAAAAAATTAAAAAGATTTTAGAGAGCTGATTCCTGTGGCATCAGTGTGTTATACTCCATCTGTTTTTAAATAAATATTTTTAATTTTTTTTCACATAAAAAAATATTTTGTTTTATTCCTTATTAATATATTCTATAAATTTTTTTATTGGTCGATGTATTAAAACAGTATTCAATATAGATAAAACTTTTACTAAACATTTGGTTTGAAAATTTAAAACGACATTTAATCTGAAAAAAATCAATTCATAAACGACATTTATTTATAAACAGATGTCTACCACATAATTAAATACGATAATAACATATCTCAAAATAATACTTAGTGAACTTCTGTAAATCCTTTAACAAAAAAAAAAAAAATTAACTTCTGTATTTATATCGATATAAATTAAGGTTTGCATAGTAAACCATTCTAGTTATACAGTTGACCAACAACAACAAAAAAACAACCTACAGTTTGCTAGTGTAATTTATCTTCTGGGACAGTGAATAAATGTCATCTCATGAGTGTTTTTCAACGTCATTGATGAGCACATTTCATTTCACGGAAAATCTCATAAAACTGTAGATAATTTATTAGAATTTCTTACGAAATAATAATTTTTGATAGGTTTCGAAGCAAAGTTTTTCCTTGATGTGTCGCATTCATAGTCACGACGTCGACGAGGATCGATCAATGTAAAATGTAAATATTAAAAGAAATTAACGCCGCATGCTATACGTAAAGCATAGTCTCGGGTCCGCCGGTATGTCTCGGCCCAAAAACCATACAACTTCGTAAATAGGTCAGTGTGGTTTGGCCAACTTATTAGGGCTTACATTTTAAAGCCTATCCAGATTCTAGAGGGTAAATTCAAGTTTTCGGTTTTTTCTAAAAAAATATATATAATTTTTGTTCAATCATACATTAATTAAAAATAGATTCTTTGATAGTTGGCAATCTAAAGGCAAACAATTTGTAAATATAACATTTAATAATCTGGTTTTAGAAAAATGGGTTAAACAATCAGTGTTAAGGTTTAATAAACATAAAATATAATTAAAAATTTTAAGTTAATTCAGCATATTTTAATCCCCCCTCTCTCCCCATCCCCCGCCCCAAAAAATATAAAATAAAATAAACATATACAAATTCTGAATTTAGATAGCATAGTTAATACCCAAAAATGTCATATCAAGATTTGTCTATTAAAAATAGAAGTAACTTTAATCAAGTTTAAACATGTACTGCATAATTTGATGCCAATAAAGTTATTGGGGGGGGGGGGGGGTTACTATGTATTTTGGAAGAAAACGACTTCAATAATTATTTTAAAACATGAAAACCAATATAGAATTTGATATCACTGATGTTATTAGAGTTTTTAGATTAATACATGTCATGCGGGTTAACTCACCATAATGCTGCTTCTAAGACTTCTACTATTGTAGTCCATATTTATAAAAGATAAGTTGTTATATAAAATATATTGAAGTATTAGGATGTACAAAGTTTGAAGTTATTAAACTCTAAACTAAGATCAAAATCCAAAATTCAATTCAAACAAACAAAACTGGTATGTGGGACAATTTGTTCGACTTTTCTGAAAGAGATTTTAGCTCTTAAAACACTAAATTTACATTAGTTTTTTTCTTTATCTTTTTTTTTGCAGGTTAATTTAAAAGTTATTTATTTAGTATATAGTACTAGATTTTGCAATTATAATTTTTGTTTGGTTTTATTAACAATGTTCTTTACCAAATCACTAGTTTAGTATACTATCACGGTGGATCTATGGGGTAAAAATAAAAACATAAAAAAAAAAAGTAAACCATACAAATAAAAATAAAAACATATTTGTACAGCAGCATCAAACTTTAGACTTCTAAATCTTAGTAAGGCAATTGAAACCATTTGACCAATCAATCAAAAAGTAAATCATATAGTTGGAATCTAAAAACGGTCATATATTGATATGTCTTGTTATTTTAGGTTTAATTTGGTGCAAACTGTGTAAAAGGATCCACATAATTGAAAGGGAAAATAAACCATATATGACATTAAAGTGATATTAGCTCAAATCAAAAGAAGACACTAAAGTGATAAAGTTTTACTTATGAATCCTAGTTGAAAACCGAACATATTTTCCATTTATATAAATTTTAATTATTGTGTGTGTGCATCGCACTTCCACAATGATATGATATGCTAAGATAGTCAACCTCACAATGATATCGAAAACTGTATCAATATTTTCTCCACTCACAAAAAGATTAGTTCGGGTAACTAATTAACTAGTAATCATTGAACACGTATTTTTATAGTAATCACTTTTTACTATTGTAGTATTACCCGCCGTTTTTTATTCGTGGTATTATATTCGATTCTAATGTGCACCCATCAATATTAAATATTTTGCGACCGAAGGTTGTTGTTTTTTTAGTACTATTTTAGAGCCAAAGGTTGTTTTTCTTTTAATAAGGTTTGTCTGGAATCGTATTTAATAATTTAATTTACTATTCTTACTTTTTTTGTAAAAATATATTTTAATATACTTTTTCGTTTTAAAATATAAAATGTTTTAAGTTTTTTTTTCAGAATACAAGATGTTTTCATATATTTTTATGTATTTAATCTTGTATGATTAATTGTATTTTATCGTTTTTTATTAGTTAAATTGTTTTTATTTTATATATTAAATAATATTTTTAAAATTAAAATAATTTTTTAATATGCATAATTTTATCTAGAATATTTTGAACGGGAGGAAGGACTACTCTTCAAAGTTTGTATTGTTTCTTAATTTGGTCTAATTATCATAAAAACTTTGTACAATACTTTGAATTTTAAGAAATACGACGTATATATGAACAAATATTTGGCAATTCCATGTGCTAACTGCTAAGTGCTAATTATACATTTTTTGTTGGCATGCTAAAACTATTAATTAAAAAGTGAACAAAGAAATAGAATGAAGGAAAAATCCTGAGACAAAGAGAGTGGAAATAAATATTTAACCCCCCCAAAAATCGAATAAAATCAGGCAAAGTTACAAAAAGGTTAGTAGTGATTTGACCATATACATGAATGTAATCTTCTTTATTCGAGAGTATTAGTATACGTAGACAAATTCTAGAATCAAAAGATGTTAACATAAGAAAGTTTTATGAAAAATGGATTTTATCAAGTCTATATAAATTAAAATAATAAATAAGAATCCAGCATTGATGACACAGTCACACTGCCACATTGAAAACATAAAAAAATGGTTATTACTTATTATAGTCGGTCATTTAAATATATCTATAATTCTTGATCAAATTATTAAACTAGTTTTTTTTCTAGCTTTATAATTACATTTATCAGATCTATATCACTATATGGAATTAATTAATACTCTTCATTAACTTAACCCTCAAAGTGTCTACTCCACAGTAACAATATATTAAATTTATAAAATGTATATGATGAGTTCTCTGGTGGTTAACATTTCAAAAACTAATTTAGTCCTTATTAATGTGTTTTTGATTTTAACTCCAAAATACCATCTATAAATTTATAATATTGTATTACCGAGAATGTCTAAAAAGATTAATTGATTATATATTCATCTCAACCATTGGAATTAAATTAACCAGTACTCGTAAATTAACCAATCCGAGTACAACTCTCAAGAACAGCATGATAATAAGAAAAATTACAAGCTAGTCTAGCCATGAATCTGCACAAAGATTTGTTTGTTGACTTCAAAAAGAGAAGATGGTCGAAGGTGTCATCTTAGAATGCCTAGAATCTCCTTTGTGTAAGTTTGCAATCAAGGCCACTCAGAATGGATCACCAATAGCTTGAACCAATTTCTTAGATTAATCACAATCAAATTGAACTGGTTTTAATTAATGACATTATTCATACTAGTGTCGTAGCTTTTGCTTCTAAGCTTGACCACAATTTTGTGAAAGCTTTAACTATACAAACTACAAATTTTTCAATTAAAAAAAAAAAAAAGCATCAGCATTACATTTAAATTTGTTTGGAAATGGAAGCTACCACTTGCGAAAGAGAACAAAGTGTTTTTGTTACAAAATTCTCTGTGAGTCATTGGTTTCATATCCCATTCGTATCTTTCAACTATTTCCGTTTCTACTATCGTTGGTGCAATGTGTTGAGCAATATAAAACCATATATCATTTTTTTTGCTTTCTAAATTCTAGATAACATCCATGGGAAAAGCTTATACAATTACGAATATATCTTCATCTTGATAGTATTTGGAAATAAACACTTATCATAGGAGAAATTGTCCATATGACTCTTGCAAAATGGCATTGGAAGAGCACATGATTGATATTTTCTTCTTCATAACATCTTGGTCATTTTCTCTGAAATTAGCTTCTTTGTTGTCATATATATTTGAAGCAACTGCCAATTTGTTCGAAAGAAACCTCCATATAATAATTTGAATATTTGGAGATATATATATTTACTCTCCTATATAGAGGTTTCAGGCTTGGTTTTGAGGACCCAAAGCTTGTTAAACCCTTTTTGGTCTTATGCATTACAACCCATCAATATCTAGACTTAACTGACTAATGTCCATTCTGAAAACTCCAAAGTAAACATTTTTATAAGTCACACGCCTAAAATGCAAGATTAGCTCAATATCTTAATGATTGAATACTGTTATAGGCGAGAAATCTTCTATTTATCTGATCCGGCCTCTCATTTCTAAATATACGTAGATAGTAAGATGTTTAAACATTCGAGGAGGTCTTGAAAGATAATATAAGGCAGCCAAAGCTTTCAATTTCCTTATTTAGGAACACATTAATACAAATAAGTTTTAAAGAGATTAGCTCAATATCTTCATGATTGAATACTGGTATAGGCGAGAAATCTTCTATTTATCTGATCCGGCCTCTCATTTCTAAATATACGTAGATAGTAAGATGTTTAAACATTCGAGGAGGTCTTGAAAGATAATATAAGGCAGCCAAAGCTTTCAATTTCCTTATTTAGGAACACATTAATACAAATAAGTTTTAAAGAGATTAGCTCAATATCTTCATGATTGAATACTGGTATAGGCGAGAAATCTTTTATTTATCTGATCCGGCCTCTCATTTCTAAATGTACGTAGATAGTAAGATGTTTAAACATTCGAGGGGGTCTTGAAAGATAATATAAGGCAACCAAAGCTTTCAATTTCCTTATTTAGGAACACATTAATACAAATAAGTTTTAAAGAGATTAGCTCAATATCTTCATGATTGAATACTGTTATAGGCGAGAAATCTTATATTTATCTGATCTGGCCTCTCATTTCTAAATGTACGTAGATAGTAAGATGTTTAAACATTCGAAGGAGTCTTGAAAGATAACATAAGGCAGCCAAAGCTTTCAATTTTCTTATTTAGGAACACATTAATACAAATAAGTTTTAAAGAGAGTGAGTCGACATGCGAAGCAACACTCTGACTAAACTTGGTTGCCTTTGCTTATGTTTTTTTTTTCTTTTGGGTTAAAACTTGTGTTTGTGTTTATTGTTATGTGTTAAATGATACATTATTTTGGGATAAACCACAATGTTTTTACTTATTAAAATTCAAATTTGTTTTTATATATAATAACACAAACGCAAAAGGCAATCATAAGAATACTTTTGTTTATCATTTGCAAAGAATGATAATAATTTAACTTTACATGCAACACAAATATTCACGCCCAAATGTGCATTCCAGCTCATATGATTCTTTTTTCTTCAATTCAAATTTATTTTTTTCTAGTTAAGGAATTCACGAATGATATATTGGTTCACATATTTTCAGTAAATAATTTAAATTTGCACAACTGCCAAAAGAAAAACAAATTAAAATTTGCTCACCCAAAACATATATATACTATTATTGTGTATGTAGTGAATAGAATGTAGCATCCTGAATGAGTATTTATGTTTTTAATAACTAAACATATCAAAATTTTGACAAATAAATGTAATAATATGGTGTAACATTATAGCAAAGGAATAATCCCGTACGAATGATTATTATCCAACGATGGGTTGATAGGGAAAAAAAGACAAACAAAGACACATTTAAAAGATAGGTCTCTCACGCTTTGTCCGGTAGACTATTTTCATATACGTTGCCCACGACAGAAAAAAAAAAAAAGTTGCTTTACACTGTCACGATGAATGCGAATCTGATATAATGGGGTTTTATGATGTAGTCGTTGATTTCTTTGGATATTATTAATAGAAAAATTAATGGAATAGGTTTAATAGAATATGAGGGTGATTACTGATTAGCAAGACGCTTTTAGGTACTAAATAATTTTTCAAAACTCTCCACAATATTCAGTCAAAACTTTTCTTGCAGTTACTAATGCTGCATTATTAATATTAATAAGTACTGTTAGACATCGAATGGCAAAAACAAAACATGTAAACCATTTCAATGAAAAAAAAAAAAAAAAAAAAACATATAAGACATCGCGTACTAACTCACTCATGCTTTTCAACAATGTACGGTCTCACTTTTAGTTAGACGTGTCAAACGTGATCATGTTTATTTTCCTTTTACTGATTCAGTCTGCTCTGATCCAAATATTTTCTTAAGTATTTTAAAGTATAATTAGTTGATCACCCTCTGTATCACTTTCTAACAGTACATTAAACTACAGTAAAACCTCTATAAATTAATAATGTCGAGATCGAAATATTTTATTAATTTATAAAGGGTATTAATTTATCGAATAAAAAGATTATTTTTAATTTTTAAAAATATCTATTTAAAGTAAGAAAATAAAGAAAATATTTTGATAAGCATATATATTAGGAAAAAATTATCACATCTAAAATTTTTAGTAAATTTTTTTATTTAGTTTTAGAAGATAATACTATATGTTTTTGATATAGTTAAAAAAATTATAAATAAGCTCCAAAAATACAAATTTACTAATAAAAAAAGAACACTATAATAATATTTTACAACAATATCTTAGTTATACTTATATGATTATTAGCTTATGATATTAGTGGGATCATATATATATATATATATATATATATATATATATATATATATATAATTTTCAAAATATATATATATATAATTTTCAAAATATATATATATATATAATTTTCAAAAAACTAATTATCTTATTATTTTATCAAATTATGTCAATTATTACACTGATCCAACTCGGGACTAAATTTTTTTTGTTAATTTATAGAGGTTATTAATTTATTGAATATTAATTTATAGAGGTTATACTGTAATTGGAGAAAATAGTTTAGAATTATTTCTGAAAATTAAAACGATAGAACAAATAAACAACCCGAATAAATCTGATATAATCGGTGCAAAGGAAACTGAATAGTTGAATAGTAAACATAATAATTACAGTATAGATATACTAATTAACATATTTTGACTAAACGTTTTTTTAAAAAGTTTGTGTTCGTGAAATAATTTATTGTGAAAACAAAATTTCAAGTTAACTCAAAAGAATAATATGAAATAACTATGTCTACACACATCACATTTATGAACTAGATCAATAACTTGCGAAATAACATTTTTCTCTTTGCTGTTTTTTGTGCCGAAACAGTAGAACTTTTTTACTTTATTATTAGTTTTATTTTGATTAATTGAATGGAAAAAGATGATTATAAAAATATATATAACTAAAAAATTGTAAACAAATATTAATTCATTTGTGTACACGATATGTTTAGTTTCAAGTTTATTTTCCTTGAAACTAAACATATTAAAATGGGCCTATATATATTAAAATGTCTGTTCTTATATTAAAATGGAAAAATAAATATCAAGTATACAGTTATTTAGAGTGATTTACTTGGGCCTATATATATATAAGACAACGAAATTAGTTAATTAATTGAAATTTATTGATCAAAGGGGTGGGGGGCCATAAAATCAAATGAGAAGAGACAAACATTACTTTGAAAGATCTTCTTTTATCACTTTCTTCAACTCTTGTCTTCCGTATACATACGTATACACACATCATGTCATGATTACAACATCTAATGTATATATTTATTTTCTGGCTTATGTACTTTTTTCCTATGTAATATCATTCGAGCCAAGCTTTTATGGTAAAAATTTGAGAAACGTGCAACCATTTGAACATATACCATAATGCAAATATTTACGGGTTACATACTTACATTTAAAAATTAATTGACAAATATATTATATCTCACTTACACTTTTCTAAAACTCAAAAGAAAACCCTTATGCTTTTTAAATATATTATATTATATCAATGTATTTTTTTTTTTTAATTAAGAGGTTTTGGACGGAAACCTGTAATCCTTCCGAAAAAAATTATATCAATGTTCTCTCAAGATAAAAGTTTTTCGGCGTCATCTTATTTATTAAACCTACTCCCCTAACATAGTTAATTAGTTACATCTGAACAGTAACTTTCTATAGCATCGGTCAGAAGTTAAGATAAATTTGTAATAGTCAATAACTACTCTTAAAGTTCATCATCATACAATTATTAACGACTGGAAAATCCATTTAAAGGAAAAGAAAAAAAGATGATGTGAAATGATGAAGATAATATAAATAAAGTGAGTTATAAAAAAGATAGGTCCGACGATGATTGGTGAGAGTGTCAAACAATTTGTGATCTCATTTTGAGTGCTTTCTTAGCAAACATCGAAGATTGCATCCCACCGTTACTCCCACTTTCCACGCGTGTGCTTTTGTTTTCTCTTTGCATTTCATTATCTCATTTCACATTCTCTCTTCGTATATAATATAATATTACCTCCTAATTTATTCATCACAATACTACAATTACAGTGTTGATTCTAAAATGTTGATTGTATATGGAACCAGAGTAGATACAGACTGAGCAGATGCATATGTACAATGGATTAACCATGGATCAACCCTATATTGTGGACAAACTACAAAGATATATACAGTAAAACCTCTATAAATTAATACTATTGGGACCAAGATATTTTATTAATTTAGAGAGGGTATTAATTTATCGATAAATTAATAATTATTAATTTATAGAGAGATTTTCCAATTTTTACAAATTCTATAAAAATCTATTTAAAATAAGACTTTTTTTTGACAATTTCACATTATTATAAATTTATTTTATCTAAAATTCCTTTTACCTTATCTAAAATTCCATAAGTTTTTGATGCAATAAAAAAGATTAGAGATGAGCTCCAACAAGAATGCATGTTTAGGAATAAACAAATAACACTAGAGTCATATTTTACTAAATTATCTTAATTATATTTTTAATGTTATATGATTATTAATTTATGTTATTAATGGGACCATAAATTTACATAGGGGTCTAAAATAAATTATTATCTTATTATTTTATCGAATTGTGTCATTTTTTACACCGGCCCAACTCGGGACCAGGAAAATTTATTAATTTATAGAGTTTATTAATTTATAGAGTATTAATTTATAGAGGTTCTACTGTAACCACTAATATATTTTGTTGTTGTTGATAATAATGGGTATATAAGATAGTCATTTATTTTTTCCTTTAAAAAAAAAAAAAAAAATTATTTGTTCCTATACTTCGTATTCTTTTTTTTTTTTTTATCGTCATCTACCCATTGGTATACTTCGTACAGTAGAACTTCTATAAATTAATAATCGATAAATTAATAACTTTTTTAAATTAATAAATTATTCCGGTCCTGAGTTAGGCCGGTGTAATAATTAACACATTTTGATAAGATAATAAGATAATATTTTAAAAAAAATCTTTATGTAATTATATAGTCTCATTAATAACATAAATTAATAATCATATAAATTTGTTGTATATATATAAGATATTTTGGTGAAATATGATTCTAATGTTGTTCATTTATTCGTAAATTTGTAATTTTGTTGGAGTTTATCTCTATTTTTCTTAAAATATCAAAACATATGATATTATCTTCTCAAATTGCCTCAACAATTATTAAAAAAAATTATATATGCAATTATTATTTTCTAATGTGTAAATGTATTAAACACACATCGAAGTATTGTCTTCATTTTTATATTTTTATATAACAATTTTTGAAATTCGAAAAAAAACTCTCTATAAATTAATAATTATTAATTTATTAATTAATTAATAACTTTTATAAATTAATAAAATTATGCGGTCCTAATATTATTATTTTATAGAAGTTTTACTGTATTCTAAATACTTGCTTTTTACATTTATAGTTCATAAATAAACAAAACAGGTTTAAATGGAATCGAATTAAATTAGTGGCTGGGTCACATCTACCCATTGTTGGAAAAATATTATTTTCTTAAATCAATTATTAATCACCTAAAACGTAATCAGGACCTGACATGAGAACAAGCACCCACCAGTAGAGTGTCAGAGTGCATGACACGTGCCGACTTCCGAACTATTATTCAAACTCACTGAATGACAATTTCTCCACCACTACGTCCACTCCTACGACACATATCGACTATCATTTTAGTTTAGTAATTACTGTTTTTACAATAATCAAAAACAAACTATCTTTACTACTATTCTCCCTAATTCAATCATTTATACTTGTATATATTATTTATATTTGATTCTGCATTTACATCTTACATACGACTACACCAATGAAAGTGGTGCGTTCTAGTAAAATACAATATTTATACATATAATTGAACATTTATACATATATATATATATATATATATATATATATAACTCTAACGATTAACATTAAAACCAAAAAGAAAAGTCTCTAACAAAAAGAAATAAAATAAATATGTTGAAAGCTTAATGGATTTTAATGTTTGTCGTAATAAAAAAAAATACATATATATATATTGCACATTTATTATATTCTTGATATATATATTAATATAAGCAAGTTGGGGGCAAAAGGCCTAGGTGCCCTCGGAGAGGATGCGCACCAACGATTTATACCAAAGAGACGATTAAATTAGTAAAACAATATCTTTAAATATAAAACATCATAACAAAAATTTGAAAAGAGAAGAAATTAAGAAAAAGGCAACGACTGTCTGGCTCCACTTGGAGTCCATACACACACAAAAATATCAAATGCTACGCGAAGATCTGAAATAGTACACATTAATTTTTTTAAATAGATATATATTTTATATTTGCGTATATATTTATATATACAATTATATATATGTATACAATATTCTCTGAAGATAACTAGATGCCCTTTTCTTTATATTATCTGTAACTTTAAATCAGCGTATAAATCGATCGAGGGTTATGCGTTTAATATCAAATTAAAGTCTAACATTATGGTACTTAGAATCATGAATTAGCCGTGCGTGTGTATCAGTTATATAATATAATGAAACAACAAGGTGAATAATTCTGTAACAGAGAGTCTTCTATATATGAATGTATATACGAATATGATATATACTAAAATAATGAGTTATCAGTCTTGGTAAATGAAAAAAAAAAAAAAAGAAGTCATAGTGGTGGCATCTCTTTTTGAGGTTCTGAAGTAGGGGAAAATATCATTAATTTATCTGTAATACGAATGAATTTTTTGTTTTTTCTCTTTTTTCTTGGCTGTTAAAAAAGGGTTTATACTAATGAAGTTGAAAGTGAAAGGATGTCTCTTTCACTAAGATTTTCTTAAACGAAATTTTTTTTTTTTTTTATGATTTTTTATTTATTTACAGTTTGTGCAGACGATTCTATTGTTTTGAAGATATAGGGTTTAGTACGTGGATAATGAAAGGGGATGTACATATTTAGAGTGAAACAATTTCTCAACAAATAGCGCAAGATCAAACGGATCGATTTGTTTATGATTGGAAATACTACAATGAAACCTCTATAAATTAATATTCGATAAATTAATAATTTTTTGAGTTTCAAATTAATATTTTTACCTAAATATTACATCTATAAATTAATAAACACGATAAATTAATAAAATTTTGTAAAATATATTTTCCCACTATTATTAATTTATATAGAGGTTTTACTATAACTTTCTAAAACTGTCACAATATTCTTATTCTTAAAACTTAGTAAAAGAAGGGGTCTCTAGGTTATTCCATTTATATCAATAGTCCTGACAAATAATATTGTTTGTAAACTTTTTTTTCTTAGACCTGAGTTTATCTTTTGGACCTTTATGTATTCACCATTGTTTATATATATTTTAACACTATACACAAAATCGTGTTTTTAACAAAAGAAAATACACAAAATCGTGGTTTTAATTGTTTCTTATAATTTATAAATTGTTGGTTTCCTTTCTAGCTTAGCTTTATCAAAATCTAAATTTACAAATTCTGATGATGTCAGATATTTTTATTTGGATCAACATGTGTATTTACCATTTACTCACGCAATTTGTAATTAAAAACCTATTACAAAATAAAGCAAGATCGGAAAAATTTTATTCTAAAATGAGATTTAAAAGTAAATATGAAATAAGTTAAAAAAATGGTCTAAGCTATTGTAAAAAATGGTTAAAAATGAACTATTGTAGAATAGCTTAGACCATTTCTAATTTATTCTATATTTATTTTTAAATTTCATTTTGAAATAAAATATTTCTGATCTTGCTTCACTTTTAACTCCAAAATAGAGATACATATATTTACTATATTTATGGAGTTCTTCATTTCCAGTATACACTAAAAATTAGAGACTTTATATTGGAGTTGAAAGTAGAATAGACTCGATAAAAACTCCAATTCCAAAATAGTTTAACTCTTTTTAAAATAAAATAAAAATTGAGAAATGAGTTGCAAATGCTTTAGCTTATAATTGCTTCCATTGGTTACTTTCATCTTTGACGACCAAAAAAAAAACAAAAGATTCCGGCATCCTCTTATATATTCAAATTAAATCTTGTTTATATTCGGATTCATGCAAAGTAATAAGCAAGTGGGTTATATAACTAGAAGAATGTCATACATTTGAATTATATTACTAGATTTGTACCCGCGGTATACCGCATGTCAATTATTTGAATATAAATTATATTTGTTTTTATTTTTATTTTTAATAAATATTTTTATTTTGTTTGTATAATTTTAATTTGATTTTTATAATATTTATAAATATTTTTATTTCTGTTAATATTTGTAGTTTTTATTTATTTATTTTTTATAATATATCTAACGTGCTTTCAATATCAAATTGTTTTATTTCTCTGTAACAATAGCAAATTTCTGTTATTTGAATCAAACATACGCCAAATGAATGATGTTCTATACTCTCATTCAAACAATTTAGACTAAATCGTACCGAATTAAATATTAAATTAATCTGAACTAAAAAAACAATACAATTGTAAATCATATGTAATTGTCAGTTATATCTAAACCCATTTTAATATTTGGTAATTAGTTCTAATATTGAAAATATTAATTATACTTATTATATATTTTATGATCAGTTCTCTTTGTCTTAAACCTGCTCATTTTAGGACAAAACCCCGTATTGTCCCATAGTTGTCGGAAACTTTTCATTCCATTTCGGATTGATTATTTTAGAATTTTTAGTCTATTTATATTTAAAATAACTTTTACTAATTAATTTATTATTATTATAAATAAGTAGTTATATATATATTATTGATAAGTCGATATTATATAGTTTTAGTATTAATAGTATTTTAAACTTAATATTTTAATAGAGTTAAACCGAATAAATATTTTAAATTTTAAATATTATTTTAAATTATTTCAATAAGTATCAAATTAAACCGGACATTTTTAAAAATATTTGTATTTAAAATAATTTTGATCTTTTTTTATAATATGACTTTGAACTGTTGCACAAAAAAATTAATCGATGTGGGACTTTTAAATTATTTCAACTAATGAACTGGATAAAACTGAATAAGTTTTTAAAAAAAATTTGGACTCACGATAAATCAAGTTTCTTGCTCATTCGCATTTAAAATCATTTTTGTGTGTTTTATAATATTATTCTGAACCATCCACCAAAATTTTAATCAATGTGAGATGTTGAACACATTTTTTTTCTTTAATTGAGTAATATATGTCCGTTTTTTAAATTTTGAATCATAAGATATAGAGAAAAAAATTTAATTTTTTATTAATTATATGTATGATATAATAATTTTAAATAATTTGAAAATAAGATCTAACAAATGTGATAGGAGAATTATAATTTATAGTATTAATATTGCAACATTAGATAAGGAAATAAATGATAAAGAGGAGAAAGATAAAGATGCAAATAAAGTGTTTAATTTAATTTTGGTGGAATTAATATTTCCTTTTATGGGTGTTTGGATATAGGATTAGCTATAAACTTTTTAATTTTATACTTATAGAGTGTTTGGAAACACCCTATAAGATTGGGTCTTTTTTAATAGTTTAGTAGAAGTAGATACTTATTATATATTTTATGATCAGTTCTCTTTGTCTTAAACCTGCTCATTTTGGGACAAAAACCCGTATTGTCCCATAGTTGCCGGAAACTTTTCATTCCATTTCGGATTGATTATTTTAGAATTTTTAGTCTATTTATATTTAAAATAACTTTTACTAAATAATTTATTATTATTATAAATAATTAGTTATATATATATTATTGATAAGTCGATATTATATAGTTTTAGTATTAATAGTATTTTAAACTTAATATTTTAATAGAGTTAAACCGAATAAATATTTTAAATTTTAAATATTATTTTAAATGATTTCAATAAGTATCAAATTAAACCGGACATTTTTAAAAATATTTGTATTTAAAATAATTTTGGTCTTTTTTTATAATATGACTTTGAAAGGTTGCACAAAAAAATTAATCGATGTGGGACTTTTAAATTATTTCAACTAATGAACTGGATAAAACTGAATAAGTTTTTAAAAAAAATTTGGACTCACGATAAATCAAGTTTCTTGCTCATTCGCATTTAAAATCATTTTTGTGTGTTTTATAATATTATTATGAACCATCCACCAAAATTTTAATCAATGTGAGATGTTGAACACATTTTTTTTCTTTAATTGAGTAATATATGTCCGTTTTTTAAATTTTGAATCATAAGATATAGAGAAAAAAATTTAATTTTTTATTAATTATATGTATGATATAATAGTTTTAAATAATTTGAAAATAAGATCTAACAAATGTGATAGGAGAATTATAATTTATAGTATTAATATTGCAACATTAGATAAGGAAATAAATGATAAAGAGGAGAAAGATAAAGATGCAAATAAAGTGTTTAATTTAATTTTGGTGGAATTAATATTTCATTTTATGGGTGTTTGGATATAGGATTAGCTATAAACTTTTTAATTTTATATTTATAGAGTGTTTGGAAACACCCTATAAGATTGGGTATTTTTTAATAGTTTAGTAGATATATCTACTAAATTATTAAAAAGACCCAATTTTAGAGGGTGTTTCCAAACACTTTAAAAGTATATTCTACTTAACTATTAAAAAAGACCCCATCTTACAGGCTGTTTCCAAACACTCTAAAAGTATAAAATTAAAAAATTTATGGCTAATCTTATATCCAAACACTTACCAAAGAAAGTATTAATTCCAGCAAAATTAAATTAAACACTATATTTGCATCAATTTATTTCTCCTCTTCATCATTAATACTATGAATTATGATTCTCCTATCATATTTGTTAGATCTTATTTTCAAATTATTTTGAATTATTATATAACATATATAATTAATATAATTTTATTTTTTTTCTCCATATATTGTGATTAAAATTTTTAAAAACGGATATATAATACTCAATTAAAGAAGAAAAAAGTGTGGGTTCAACGTCGCATATTGACTAAACTTTTGGACAATAGTTCAGAATAATATTATAAAAAGACAAAAATGATTTAAATACGAATTAGCAGGAAACTTGACTTATCATGCGTCCAATTTTTTTAAAATATTCTTCAATTCAATCCGGTTCATTAGTTGAAATGATTTGAATACAAATGAGCACGAAACTTGATTTATCAAACGTCCAAATTTAAAAATTTATTCGGTTTAATCCGATACTTTGTTGAAATAATTTAAAATAATATTTAAAATTTAAAAAATTATTTCGGTTTAACTCTAAAAAAATATTAATAAAATTTAAACTCTCTTAAAAGTAAAAAATTTATTAATATTAAAACTCTCTTAAAAGTTTAAAATATTATTAGTTTATTCAGTTTAATCCAGTTTTTCAGTAAAAATAATTTAAAATAATATTTAAAATTTAAAAACTTTATTCGGTTTAACTCTATTAAAATATTAATAATATTTAAACTCTCTTAAAAGTTAAAAGGTTATTAATATTAAACTCTCTTAAAAGTTTAAAATAATATTAATACTAAAACTATGTAATATTGACTAATCAATTATATATATATATATATAACAACTTATTTACACTAATAATAAAATATTTATTAAAAGAGATTTTAAATAAAAATAGATTTAAAATTCTAAAACAATCAATCCTTAATGGATATTTATATAACAATGATCGGTTCTATGATGAAAGATTTCCGACAATTACGAGACAATACGAGTTTTTGTCCCAAAATGGACAGGTTTAAGACAAAAATAACTGATCATAAAATATATAGTAAGAAATATAATATATAATATATATTTTCAATATTAGAACTACTTACAAAATATTAAAATGGATTTAGATATGACTGACCATTACATACGAGTGACAATTGTATTAGTTTTTTTTTTTAAGTATAAAATTAAAAAATTTATGGCTATTCTTATATCCAAACACTCACCAAAGAAAGTATTAATTCCAGCAAAATTAAATTAAACACTATATTTGCATCAATTTCTTTCTCCTCTTCATCATTTATCCTTATCTAATATTGCAATATTAATACTATGAATTATGATTCTCCTATCATATTTGTTAGATCTTATTTTCAAATTATTTTGAATTATTATATAACATATATAATTAATATAATTTTAATTTTTTTTCTCCATATATTGTGATTAAATTTTTTTTAAACGGATATATAATACTCAATTCAAGAAGAAAAAAATGTGGGTTCAACGTCGCATATTGACTAAACTTTTGGACAATAGTTCAGAATAATATTATAAAAAGATAAAAATGATTTTAAATACGAATTAGCAGGAAACTTGACTTATCATGCGTCCAATTTTTTAAAAATATTCTTCAGTTCAATCCGGTTCATTAGTTGAAATAATTTGAATACAAATGAGCATGAAACTTGATTTATCAAACGTCCAAATTTAAAAATTTATTCGGTTTAATCCGGTACTTTGTAGAAATAATTTAAAATAATATTTAAAATTTAAAAAAATATTTCGGTTTAACTCTAAAAAAATAGTAATAATATTTAAACTCTCTTAAAAATTAAAAATTTATTAATATTAAGACTCTCTTAAAAGTTTAAAATATTATTAGTTTATTCGGTTTAATCCAGTTTTCAGTTAAAATAATTTAAAATAATATTTAAAATTTAAAAACTTTATTCGATTTAACTCTATTAAAATATTAATAATATTTAAACTCTCTTAAAAGTTAAAAAGTTATTAATATTAAACTCTCTTAAAAGTTTAAAATAATAATAATACTAAAACTATGTAATATTGACTAATCAATTATATATATATAACAACTTATTTATACTAATAATAAAATATTTATTAAAAGTGATTTAAATAAAAATAGATTTAAAATTCTAAAACAATCAATCCGTAATGGATATTTATATAACAATGATCGGTTATATGATGGAAGGTTTCCGACAATTATGAGACAATACGGGTTTTCGTCCCAAAATGGGCATGTTTAAGACAAAAATAACTGATCATAAAATATATAGTAAGAAATATAATATATATTTTCAATATTAGAACTACTTACAAAATATTAAAATGGGTTTAGATATGACTGACCATTACATACGATTGACAATTGTATTACTTTTTTTTTTTTAGTTCAGATTAATTGAATATCTAATTCGGTACGATTTGGTCTAAATTGTTTCAATGAGAGTATAGAACATCATTCATTTGGCGTATGTTTGATTCAAATAACAAAAATTTGTTATTGGTATAGAGAATAAAAAAATTCGATGTTGAAAGCATATTAAATATATTATAAAAAATAAACCAACAAAAAAAATACAAATATATATATTTAAAAAATAAAAATATTTATTAACATTATAAAAAACAAGTTAAAATTATACAAACAAAATAAAAATATTTATTACCAATAAAAATAAAAGTTAAGTACAATTTATATCAAAATAATTGACCCGCGGTATACCGCTGGTATAAATCTAGTAACATTAAAAAGTTTATAACTAATCTTATATCCAAACACCCATAAAAATAAATATTAATCCCAGCAAAATTGAATTAAACACTTTATTTGCATCTTTTTCTTTCTCCTCTTTATCATTTATTTTCTTATCTAATGTTGCAATATTAATACTATGAATTATGATTCTCCTATCATATTTGTTAGATCTTATTTTCAAATTATTTAAAAGTATTATATAATACATGTAATTAATAAAAAATTAAAATTTTTCTCTATATATTGTGATTCAAAATTAAAAAAATGGACATATATTACTCAATTAAAGAAAAAAAAAGTGTGTTCAACTTCTCACATTGACTAAAATTTTGGGAAATGGTTCAGAGTAATATTATAAAAACACAAAAATAATTTAAAATATGAATGAGCAAGAAACTTGACTTATCATGCGTTCAAAATTTAAAAAAAACTTATTCAATTTTATCCAGTTTATTAGTTGAAATAATTTAAAAGTCTCACATCGACTAAAATTTTTGTACAACAGTTCATAGTCATATTATAATAAAGACCAAAATGATTTTAAATACAAATGTGTAGAAAACTTGACTTATACGACGTTCAAATATTTTTTAACTATCCAGTTTAATCCGGTATTTATTTGAAATAATTTAAAATAATATTTAAAATTTAAAAAAATTATTCGGTTTAACTCTATTAAAATATTAATAATATTTGAAACTCTCTTAAAAGTTTAAAATACTATTAATACTAAAACTATATAATATCGACTAATCAATAATATATATATAACTACTTATTTATAATAATAATAAATTATTTAGTAAAAGTTATTTTAAATACAAATAGACTAAAAATTCTAAAATAATCAATCCGAAATGGATAATTATATAACAATGATCGATTATATGATAAAAAGTTTTCTACAAATACAGGACAATACGGGTTTTTGTCCCAAAATGAATAGATTTAAGACAAGGAGAATTAATAATAAAATATATAATAAAAATATATAATTAATAGTTTCAATATTAGAACTACTTACCAAATATTAATATGAGTTTAGATATGATTGACAATTACATATGATTGACAATTTTATCGGTTTTTTTTAATTCATATTAATTTAATATTAATTTCGGTACAATTTGGTCTAAATTATTTGAATGAGAGTATAAAACATTATTCATTTGGCGTATGTTTGATTCAAATAACATAAATGCTTTTGTTACAGAGAAATAAAATAATTTGATGTTGAAAGCACGTTAATATATTATAAAAATAAATAAACAAAAAATACATATATATATAAATTAAAACAAGTAAAATATTTATAAACATTATAAAAATCAAGTTAAAATTATACAAACAAAATAAAAATATTTATTAACAATAAAAATAAAAACAAATATAATTTATATCAAAATAATTGATCTGTGGTATACCGAGGGTATAAATCTAGTATATGAGAAATCAAAGAACCAGAATTTTTTTATCAGGGAACTTTCCACGGGAGGGAATTAAGATTTAAGATGATGAGGATCGTATTCTGACTATCATTATATACCATAAGTAAATATCCTTTTCCAAATGATCTTTAATTCTCAATCTTCCGAGATATTATAATTTAATATGGACAATATTTGCTAATGGAATTATTCTTATGGGATAACAAACACGAAAAAGGAAACAAATTCTCAATGCTCGTAAACGCAACGCGACATCTCTAAACAAAACAATTACTACAGTAAATGTATCTTCAATATTCTATTCTACATAAAACTTTGACCTTAGAATTTAGCCCTAACAAAAAGTAGTTTATTAAAAATGACTGTTGTTGATAAAAAAATAAAATAAAAAATGACTGCAACCTCAACTGATAAGACAAATATACAATACGAAATAGCTTAAATTATGCAAAATATTAAAGGATTGGTGGTCTAGTGATAGAATAAATGGATTAATTTTTATTGTGTATTGGTTTCAATCCTCTTTTAGAACGAATATATATTTCTAAAATCAGAATTGATTAAACGCTGATTCTGGATATTAAAGGAGATTATGTACGAAAGTAGTCATGCGGTTTTAAAAACCTAAAAATTTTTAAAAAAAGTAAAAATAATTAGACTATGCAAAACAAAAGTGATGGTTATAGTTGTGAAAAAAATTGCAGAAAAAAATAATTAAGTGAACTCATAATTTAGTTGGAATAACTTGAAGAACGAAAAAGTAACCAAACAATAAAAATCTGTTATGAAAGATGGTCAATTTTGTAAAAATCCTAATCTGTTCGTACAGTGGTTAAATTTAATGAAATAACCATATTATATGACATCATAATATACAAACTCATATGCAATTACGTATCACAATCCAACTTGCGGACTCCAAGTGCAAAATGTTTTTTTTTTATATATCTGGCTCGGTTCCTGTCAAATTTTTGTCGGACCTAAGATCTTAAAACCTGTTCCAATTTAAACAGGTTTACTGATTTTTGCAGTTCTTTAATTTTTTCTTCTTTTTTTCTCTAACTTGAAATGATATTCTCTTAACTAAACTACGTTAACCTGAAAGAAAATTATTAGTTAGATATTTACTTTTAAGGATTGAGGATACAAAAAACATATATGAATGGAAGGAAAAATATTTAAGACTTTCCTACAACATATGCACTAAATTGTAATCTTTTGTAATATAGCCCTAACAAAAAATGATAAAGCAGTATGCAATACTCACAAGTTTAATTTATCCACAATACTTCTTCTCATTGATTTTAATTAGTGAAGTAGTCTTACTCATCTAAAACTGGTTCATATATACATAATGTCAAACATTTTTGGTGCACAAATGACCTTAAGTTCTAGAGTTAGTTGATAAAGGCAACTGTAGCACTAAGATACCCATAGATGAAAACCTTTCATCTAATGTCCTTTGAAATCCATAAAACTCGAATATAGAAAACTACTCACACATGGTTGCATAAATTAAACAAATCATGGATGAAGAGGAGCATATTAGATATGCATAGTAAAGAAATATAAGGTTAAGAAAAAAAATTTATCGTTAATGAGAATTGAAATCTAGTCCACGCTCCATGCTGCTTGCAAAAGTCTCAACAAATGCAGAAACAACAAAATCAGAGATGGCGGTTTAATTTTAGTTTTGACTTTTGATTGGTAACAAATAACGGATAACCAATGGTGATATAATATATAATAATTAAAATATATATAAAAAAACAAGAAGGGGAAAAAAAACATTTGAAAAGTAAAATATACTTCTAAGTACGCTTTTTAAGAAGTCTGAAAATTATATATGGACGATAATTATTTAGCACAAATGCACAATATATATATATATATATATATATATATATATTCATATATCATTTTCCATCTCAATAACATATACGTTTAATTTTTAGTACAAAAGATGGAAAATATATTAATTTTGAAAACCACAAAATAATTCTTTTTTTTTTTTTTGTTAAAAAAATAATAAAATAATTCTTTTTCACTCCTCCTATCTGGTCCGGTTTATATATAACATTAGCAGTAAAGTGTTTTAGCTGTATAACTCTTTGCGTAGAAAATAATGGTAAAAATGATGGTTCGCTTAACTATTTGACTATATATGTATATATAGTAATAATATTTATATTATTATATTTTAACAAAAGAAACATATATTTTTGTATTATACATATAATATTTATAAAAAAAAAAATCTACCCAGAATTAGCAGTCGGATCCAGACTTAAATTTTTGCATGGGGAGTAAATCTATAGAATTGAAGAATTTTTGATAATTTTTATATTATCTCAAAAATAACATTAGCTAAAAATGAACGAGGCACATGTACCATCCTCTATTAATGCCTTGGATCCGCCTCCCACAAAGACAATTTACCATATACTCCCTCCGTTCCAAATTAATAGAAGTTTTGAGTCATTTTTATTGTTCTATTTTATTAGATGTTTTGTTAGTTTTTATGCGAACTTTACATTTTGATTGGCTAAATAAATTTTAAATAAAACATTAAATGATAATTTTGTAAAGAAAAGTAGGTTTCTTAATATGTGTGCTTTTAGGCAAAACATCTATTAATTTGGAACAGAGGGAGTAACGTGTATATATTTGTACCTTATCGCCTGATGTGTATAAATTTTATTGAGCAAAATAAAAATTAGAATTTTTTTGAAACTATATTATATTTTAAAGTTTTAGACTAGTTTTTAAGGCCTTGTCTATGAATGAAAAGGTCAAGAGAAAAATAATGCACAAACATAGAGAATAATTAATAGAATACATTTCAAAAATCAAGAGCATAAACTAATAAAAGAAAAGATGAAGGAATGTGTTTTATAATATTCTCATTTACTGCAATTAGTAAAATGAAAACTTATAATATAGCTCCACATGCCCCTATGTGTTGGCTCTTGTATTCAGTGGCCAAGAAGGTGCCTATTGCAAGAATCAGATTCTTCTTTAGAATTATTTTTTTCCTGGATATATTTCAAAAGCCACAGTAGATGACCTCTATCAGTTTATTTAGTACCATATATTATTTAAGTTAAAACATATATAAATTAATAAGCAGGGTTTTCAAAAAACCTCTAGATTGTATATTGGTTGTTTCTTCTTAATTTATAAAATGCATACATAAAATTAATTAAAAAATCTTACTAACTATACTTGGGGTAATTTACATCATAATACACAAACATATATACATAAACATATCTTCGAAGATATATATATGTCACTACGAATTTACGACATAGTAATTTAACAAGTAGGTATTACATATGCTTCATTAAATGATTGAATTCCAATCTGATAATTCTAAATTAAAAAGATTGTAATAGTGATGTAAAAAAAAAAGAGATTGTAATAGTAGGAGTAAAATTAATTACATATACATATTGAATCAGCCGTTTTCCCATGCAGAATTTCTCACTAAATAAGACAATATTTTTTTTTGTATTTTAAAATCATTTTTTTTTTACTTCATTATTTTAAAATCATTATAAAAAGAGAAATTAACTATATATAAAATATCATGTTCATATTTATTACGGATGGGATACATTATATCTATACTGTATGTATTTATATAATTTTTTTTATTTCTTTTTGATAAAATGTCTTTATATAAGTTAGTAAGCAAAGTTATCACTGTAACTGGATCTAGGAATTAAATGCACCAAAGAGCTTAGAAATTAGTAGAATTTTCTATATACATTATTGGAGAAAAGAAGAAAAAAAAAAACAGAGAATCGATGTGGTAATGTGACGTTGGAAAAGATGCCTATAGTGTCAACTTCTGTCTGAAAATGTATCCCATTTTGTATAAATAAACAACAAGAACAACGTGCGAAGATACTTTGTCTTTTATTTCGATGATGGAGAATTCACTAGAAGTTAAGCCTGATCATTCTATATGTCTCTATCCATACATTTTTAACCGGACATTAAACAATTCATCTTATCAATCGAACTTACCATCTACTGGATAAATATAGTCCTGGCCGGATAAGACAGATATGTTAGCTAGTTACCACATATATAAAATCTGTGGTTTGGTTTACACAAGAATAGTGGTTAAAAGATTCTCAGGCTATCTCAAGAATATAATTATGACCTTTGGATTTGTGTCGCGGGCAGGCTGCAACTTTTTTCATGTGTGATAGGAACTCTTACAAGATATACGACAAATCGGAAGACATGAGACGACACAACAAAAATCATAAAATTATCGTTGAAATGTGCATTTTGAGTTTTAGGCAAATGGATAATGAAAGGAAGAGTATGTATCTATAACCAGATCACCAGATCTAGTTACTGTTTATATGGTGTCCTGCTTTTTAGGCAGAAATGAGTTTTTTTCTTGAGTAAACAAAGTGTTTCACATGCAGACAACATCAGCACATGAAAGCTTGATAATGCAGAGATATATAGCAAAGCAAATGACATGAGATGCCATGTGAGATATATCTAAAATATTTGCCAAAAAGAAGTAGAAATTAAATTTGGTGTTACATTGTTTTGAACAATAATATAGGGGCAAACTCGCTTTTAGAATTTGTTGTTATCAGTTTTTATTTATTTGTTTTATCATCTCCGGATATTATTTTTCTTTCCTTCGATAAACTGTTATTGTTAGTAATTTATTAAATGAAAAGTCACTTCTTTTGTTTTTTTTTTTCTTTCAAATCAACGGTTCTTTAATTTACCTGTTAATTCAACGTTATTCTTTGTAAAACTTGTTAAGTTGTCTCTTTTCAAAACTTATGCGAGATCAACGCTTTTCTTTGTCAAACCTATTAAGTTGTCTCTTTCTATATTTGTAATTTGTTCAACAATTTATTGTTTTTTTTTTGCTTCTCTTATTTTTTTTTCTTCTATAAATCTCACATTTACTATTTGATTATTGTCGATTTACAGCGACTCTATAGTCCATTAATTATATATTTGTCTCCATTCACCGGTCTCAACCTCGCTATTCACAGGTCTCGATCACGCTTCTTCTATACAATTCTTCGTTCACCCACCTCGCTGATTTCCCTAGCTCTAGGTATTTCATTCTATCCTCTTCTCGTTTATCTACTTTTGCAAATCGATTTATACTGTTGGTAAAATAAATAACTATCTAAGCAAAAAGTTATAGTAAAATATGCAAGCATAGTTCAAAAAATATAATGGTTGTGAAGAGACGTGATCCTAAGTGAAATATATTTTAAAAAGTCGTAATGAGTAGATACAATACAACCTTATAATTAGCAAAAAAAATTATATTTTATGAAGAGTTATGGTTAAGAGATGAAATCCTCCTATAGTTTTTTTTTTTTTTTTACAAGAAGATTAATTCCGTCTCTGATTCATAACTCTTCTTCATTAATAATTGACATCTTCATGTGAATCTGAATATAAAAAAATTTTAAATCTCTATACTTTTATGAGATTTCGAAAAATCATTAGTTTAAAAAATTATAAGAATATTTTTTTATCGAATAATGTTGGTTACTACAATAAAAATTATTTGGATTCATTCTTATACTAAAATTTTAACAAATAATAAAAATGATTAATGATCTAAGAAGAGAAAAATAGAAATACAAATATAAAGACATGAATGTTTAGACACCAAACGCAACTTTATATAAAAACGAAAAGTAATAATGAATGTACCCTATTTTAACCAAAAAAATAATAAAAATGAATGCACCCTAGGTTCCCAAAATATAAAATTATAAACAACTTAGGCATTTATTGAGATCGTTATTATTATATTGTAATATTGTAAAACATAAAAGATATTATAGTCTTTTGAAGATTTAGAGGATCTTCCCACTTGGATGGCTTGTGATATAGGCAGTTTTGAGTTCTGAAATGGTGGAGAGCATAATTATTGTTCATGTATTATGCAAAAGCCGCAAAGTCTTTTCCTTTTCATTTCCACTTTTTGTTTCACATAAAAATGTAAATCATATTTGTAAAAAAACCAAAGAAGTTCAAGAAGTTACAAAGTCTGAAAGCATATATGTTGGCATCTAATACTTATGCTTTCAGAACTTTGATAATCTTCAATCACATCAAAACGGTTAGTAAGAGCTTCTTAGAACCTAAAAACAGCTGATGAAATTTTTCAATAATAACAACTTTGTTATATAAAGCGACAGTTGCAATATTAGAATCCACAGGAGTCAAGACTCAATATTTAAGATTCTGATAAAATGGAACAAAGGAAGAGATAGGTATAAATATTTGGTAAAGGAATTAACTTTACAATAAATTAAGCTATAAGAGAGTAAAGGTGGGAACCCACCATAGACCATTGATCGGCCAACATCGTAAAGAAAGCTTTTTTTCTTTTTTTCTCTTTCTCTTTCTCTTCTTACAACACAGAAGTAAAATTCCAAGTGTGTGAGGTGTGTTTTCTCATACTACTATATATTCATGTGCTCACTTGGTTTCCCTTTGAGGGATATCAAGAAGAAAGTTACCAAAGAAAAGGCACTTACTTGCTTTTAAAGCTTTCTTACCTTTGTTGTTTAACTCTCTTAGGACCATTAAGAGCTTTCCATTAGAGAGCATCACGGTGGCTGAAACAATTATAAGGACGAGGACTAGTTCAGAAGCTATCATGCCTCAGAATTGTATAGCACCAAGGCCTGAAGAAGATGGTGGAGTCAATGTACAAGGTTTGACAGACATGTCAGAAACTCAGAGCAAGTCACAACCTGGTCTTGAGCTGGCTATGTACCCCATAACTCTCAAGGTATGTGTGTGTGTCTCTCTCTCAGTCTTTTTCACTTCTTGTTTTAACTTTTTTTGCTGAGCTTTTGAGTTTTTACCGGTAACAAATCTCATCAGAAGCTTATCATTGGTTGCTTTGTGGTTGTACAGTTTGAGGAGATTGTGTACAAGGTCAAGATAGAGCAAACTAGTCAGTGTTTTGGATCTTGGAGCAGCAAAGAGAAGACGATTCTGAATGGGATAACAGGAATGGTTTGTCCAGGAGAGATTCTAGCTATGTTAGGTCCATCAGGAAGTGGCAAAACAACTCTTCTCTCAGCTCTCGGGGGCCGCCTCTCCAAAACTTTCTCAGGTAAAGTCATGTACAACGGTCAGCCTTTCTCCGGCAGCATCAAGCGCAGAACAGGTTTTGTTGCTCAGGATGATGTCCTGTACCCACACCTCACAGTTTGGGAGACTCTCTTCTTTACTGCACTTCTAAGGCTACCAAGCACCTTAACCAGAGACGAGAAGGCTGAGCATGTGGACCGAGTTATCGCTGAGCTAGGATTGACTCGGTGTACAAACAGTATGATAGGAGGACCACTGTTCAGAGGAATATCAGGAGGGGAGAAAAAAAGAGTTAGCATTGGTCAAGAAATGCTGATCAATCCTAGCTTGCTCCTTCTTGATGAACCAACTTCAGGTCTTGATTCGACAACTGCTCACCGCATCGTGACCACAATCAAACGGTTGGCTTCTGGAGGAAGAACAGTAGTCACAACCATTCATCAGCCATCAAGCCGCATATACCATATGTTTGACAAGGTTGTTTTGTTGTCTGAAGGAAGTCCCATTTACTATGGCTCTGCTTCTTCTGCTGTGGAATATTTCAGTTCTGTTGGATTCTCCACTTCCATGACAGTTAACCCAGCTGACCTTTTACTTGACCTTGCAAACGGTAAGAGATCTTTCTCTTTAAGCTTCTTGATGATGAAAGATGAGAAATAAAGAAAGTTTTTTTAATCCATCAAAACTTTGAAAACTTCAGGAATCCCACCTGATACTCAGAAGGAGACCTCGGAACAAGAACAGAAGACAGTAAAAGAAGCACTTGTTTCAGCTTATGAGAAGAACATTACTACTAAACTTAAAGCTGAACTCTGCAATGCAGATTCCCATAGCAATGAGTACACCAAAGCTGCTGGTAAGTTTTCGCCTTTTCGAGAGTAGTTCATGTTTTTATTCTGCTTGTGCTTCTACACATCACTAATAATCTGATGTTATCTCTGTCCTTTAGCCAAAAATCTCAAGTCCGAACAATGGTGCACAACTTGGTGGTACCAGTTCATTGTATTACTACAAAGAGGGGTCAGAGAAAGGAGATTCGAATCTTTCAACAAGCTCAGGATTTTCCAAGTCATCAGTGTGGCTATTCTTGGTGGCCTTCTATGGTGGCGTACTCCACAATCTCACATCCAAGATAGAGTAAGGCTCTTCTTCTTGATGCTAATGATCATTCTTGATTCATCACTACACACATTTCTTTGAATCTAACTAACATTCAACATCTATTCTGAATGGTGCAGACTGCATTGCTCTTCTTCTTCTCAGTCTTCTGGGGCTTCTACCCGCTATACAACGCGGTTTTCACATTTCCTCAAGAGAAAAGAATGTTAATCAAGGAGCGGTCTTCGGGAATGTACCGTCTTTCCTCCTACTTCATGGCTAGAAACATTGGGGACCTGCCCTTGGAACTTGCCCTTCCAACTGCTTTTGTGTTCATAATTTACTGGATGGGTGGACTTAAACCTGACCCCACAACATTCATCCTCTCACTACTGGTTGTTCTCTATTCAGTCCTCGTTGCTCAAGGTCTTGGCTTAGCCTTTGGTGCTCTGCTTATGAACATCAAGCAAGCCACAACGTTAGCATCTGTTACTACACTCGTGTTTCTCATAGCTGGAGGGTATTACGTGCAACATATCCCTCCCTTCATCGTATGGCTCAAGTACTTAAGCTATAGCTACTACTGTTACAAGCTGCTTTTGGGTATTCAATACACTGATAATGACTACTATGAGTGTTCAAAAGGAGTCTGGTGCAGAGTTGGAGACTTCCCAGCAATCAAATCAATGGGGTTGAACAACTTGTGGATCGATGTGTTTGTTATGGGAGTGATGTTGGTTGGTTATCGACTCATGGCCTACATGGCACTTCATCGAGTGAAGTTGAGGTAAACTTCAAGAAGCTCCAAAGAACAAAATTTTCCCTACTGCAACCAATGAATAATAAATATTAGTATTAGATAAAAGATAAAAGTCGTCGAATTTTGGTCGATTTTACTTAAGTATCCGAGATATATATATCCGACGACTTTGTGGTATTTTAGGCTTAGATGATAAGACTACTCCTAAGTTTGAGAATAAATAATGTATGAGATAAGAATGGGAAGCCAAAGTATATACGAATTCCCATTTGCAAAAAAAAAAATAGTGAAACGAAAGTGACTAATCTTAAGGTCCACTCTTCTGTGTGTGGAGATGATTGTTGTATATTTTGTGGGGTTCCTTAAAATGTATATCTCTAAAACCTTACTAGTAGTCACTTACAAGTGCATCAACTAGTGAAAAAAATATCAATGAGATAAGAATTAATACAACTTGTTTGATATAAATAAGAGTAACAAGGACAGGACATAAGGAAACATACCTGACCATAGGCTCTCATTGTTATCTCAACTTCTCTTTAGTGGTAGTTTTGATGTTTCTTTTTCACTTCATAATTATTATGTCAACATAAGATAAAGGAATGAGCTATCGCTTTCATAACAAATATGACGAATAATTGAAGAAAACTTTAAATGGCTGTTATAGACATCGTTTTAGCTACAAAATAATTATTATAACCAAAAGGAAAGAAGTGGGGAAGGCTACAAAGGCTATAGAGAGAGCTAAACATAAAAAATAAAGAAAAATATTGGAAAAAGATAAAAACAAATCATTGGATGATTAGAGCCCACAAGATATTGCTTACACATTAAAACGTGATTCACTTTTAGTAAAGTGGAAGCTGATGCAACAAGAGAAATCCATGTCACTCTCCTACTTTGTCAAGTGTCATTGTCATCACCTAAAAGAACCATCTTAAACCCTTTGAGTAAAAACTCAAAACGTCATTCACTAACTCAAGCTGCTTTTCTCAGACCTAATTACATCATTCTTGTAAGTGATTCACATACGGAAGCAAGAGATCATATGATCTAATCATGCTCTTTCCCTTCATACATATATAATATAAGTACACTTGTTGCAGTTTTTAGTGTACTAAATTAAGAGAATTGACCACAAAGCCTATGAGAGGATGCCAAAATGTCATCCTTTAGGTCATAGATGTTAACCAAGTTCATGAAACGCCTTGTCATTTAGAACAAGGTGTGATTCAACATAGCAATCTAGTGTTTATATATAATTATCATTAGATAAACAAGAAAGCCAAATGGTAAGCATATGTCAGCTAAAACATGGTAAGTGAAGATTGTAATTTACAGTTTAGCTTTATTATCGACATAAACTCTGTCAACCAAGAAAATGTTTAACATCTACAATGATTAAACAACCGCATCAATATTAGTTCATTAAATCAAGTAAAAACCAGAAACGTCATTCACTAACTCACGCTGCTTTCTCAGACCTAATTACATCATCCTTGTAGTGATACACACATACGAAAGCAAGAGATCATATGATCTAATCATGTCTTTTTCCCTTTATATATATAATAAGTAGACTAATTGCTGTTTTTAGTGTACTAACAATTGACTACAAGGCCTCTTTTCCTTAACAAGATAACATAAACTAACAAAGAGAATGCCAAAATGACATCTCTTAAGTCATAGATATCAACCAATTTGTGAAACTTCTTGTCATTTATCATTTGAGTGAACAAGGTGTGATTTACCATATTAATCTAGCATTAATATATGCTCATTAGATAGAGAAGAGAACTAAATGGTAAGTGTATAATTAGCTAAAACCTGGTGAGTGGAGATTATAATTTACAGTATCAACATAAAACTCTATCAACCAAGAGGATGTTCAACATCCACAATGATTAGTAGAAGTTCATTATTATTAATTCCTCTTATAACCATGTTCATACATAGTGATAGGCTCCTAAGAAAAAATGGTATACCTAAATCAGCTTAACTTCTACACACAACTCACATCTACATGTCGGCTAACGAAAACTTAAAAGTCTCGAATGTTATCTAAGTAATGATGAAACTTCATATACCATTCACAGCATTTGCATATATATATATACAATCAATGTCAATACACATATTAAAAAGGAACAAGTGCAGCGAGTTTCAGAGGCAGGGTAGTAAATATTCAAGAAATAACTACATACTCAATAACTTCAAAATTCAAGAACAAAAGTTATAGAACCATCAGCAAATCCAAAGGTCAAAACTTTCAAAAGCCTCAGACAAAATAACAAAAATTCTCTAGTAAACAAATGCAATTAACTAGTAAACAATCAATTAACCAAATTTAGAACTTAACCCAAAAATAAAACCAAATTAACCATCATCTAATGTTAATTAGGGTTTCCACTCACCGCATCGTTTGCATTATGCAAATGTCAAGTTCAGATTAAGAGCAATGTTGCGGCGGAGCGTCCGCCATGTGGGGTCGCCGGAGAAGGAAGAAAGCGACCGGGATATTTACCAATAAACGATGCCGTTTCATCACCTAAGACTAAAATACATCTAAAATTTGCATATTAACCCTTACATTTTACTTTCCTTTTCTCAATATTCCACATTATTTTCAAGCCCAATTAGGCCCAATGAGGAAGCCCAAAACAAGTTAAGCTACCGTCTTAAAAAATACCACAAGAGTCTCTGCGAGTCTTCTCAGTTTCTCCACTTGTCTGTTTCTAGGGTTTAAGCTTTGTCTCTTCTCGGAAAAAAAAAAAAACTCGGACTTTGTGAAGAAGAAATGGCGGGAATCTGTAGGGTTTTCGGAGGATGCAGGATGCTAATGACGAAAGCGGCGACTACTACTGCGGAGGTCACAGGTGCCGGAGCTGGTGGAAAAGCAAAAGGGATACTTAAGACTTTTCCAGTCTCGCAACCACTTGCTCAATTCGCCGGAGAAAGCGAACTCAGTCGTGGTAGCGCCGTGAAGAAAGTGTGGGAGTATGTCAAGCTTCACAATCTCCAGGTTATGTTTTTTTTTAATTATTATTCTGCTTCGAGCAAATTATATGATTGGAGAATGGATTGATTTGTTGTGTAATTAGTGAAATTTTAGAGGAAAAGGTTTGATCTTTGTGGTGTTATTGTCTTGGAGAAGAAGCATTGGTCTTTTTGAGTCTTGGAGTTCTCTATTTTCATAAAGCTTGAGTTTTTTTTTTCGAATGGTTTGAACAATGTATTGTGTTAAGTATTTTGATTTTAAGCTGAAACTGTTGTGTACTTACTCACTGTTAATTTTAGCTTCTGCTGCTCGGATTTGTGGGTTTTTTTGTTTATTGCAAGCACAAAGATGATGGACTTTAGTTGTCTATAAGCTCCTTCCTCTGTTTTTGGAATCATTGTTAGAGATTGTGATTTCATCATTTGTTTAATTACTTGATTCATTGTAGAACCCGGCGAACAAGAAGGAGATACAGTGTGATGATAAGTTGAAGACGATCTTCGATGGCAAAGACATTGTTGGAATCACAGAGGTCATGAAGCTCTTGTCACCACATTTTATTAAATCTGTCTGATTTGGTGAGGTTTTTTATGTGATATCATCTCCTTTTGGTTCATTTCGGGATGTATATGAAAAACTCCAAACCCGATTGAAACGTCGGTTATGTTATGAACAAAACCAAGAAAAAAAAAGGTTATGTATTTTGACAAAGTTATCGTAATATCGTTTGATTTTGGAATTTACTTATCCTTTTTTTTTTTTTTTAAATTTAGTATTATAAAATTATAAAACATAGGGAGTATAAACTACTACTAACGGATATAAATGCATGGTGTAATGTATCGTGTAAGCAACTAATTCGCAAAAATATGTGAATTTAATAATTCTATCGTGTGGAATTCGTTATTGTAAAATACAAATGAATGGTCAAAATTTATAATAATGGTTTGAGTTAACACGTGTCATTATCAGAGGAGGAAGAAGAATGCGTTGTTAAAACGAGCAAGCATCAACGCGTCCATTTCGCTTTAAATCAATAGCGAAGAGTTATTTTCGCTACACACATGACCAATATGTATCTAAACATAATATAGTATATAGTTATTAACCAAATCTTGTATTATCATTCTCTAATCTTTCTATTCATATCATCTTATCATCTCTCAAGTTCTTGATTTTGAATACAGGTAATAAAAGAGTCTCATCCCTAGCTTAATCTTTTCTTTTTTCTTCTTTTATATGTATCTAACTTGATTTTGAAATGTTTAAAGTAGCTAAAGATGGGTAAAGACAAGCATCACGAACAAGACAAAGGATTCTTCTCACATCACAATCATCACGGCCATGGGTATCCGCCGGGAGCTTATCCTCCTCCACCGGGAGGTTATCCCCCGCCGGGAGCTTACCCTCCACAAGGTTATCCACCACCGCCTCACGGCTATCCGCCAGCCGCTTATCCACCTCCTCCCGGAGCTTATCCTCCCGCCGGTTACCCCGGACCCTCCGGTCCTCACCGTCCAGGTTCTTATTTAATAAAAAATTATCTTATCTCTAATACTAATAGTTAAACGTCGCTTTGGTATTGAAATGAAATATTAGGTAGACCAAAGAAAAATGATATGAATATTTATTAGTACGATCGGTTGTTGTTTGAAGTTGTAAAGTTTTGGTGGGGTTCTATCTAATAATACCTAAAATATGATTAGAAGAAATATTCATATATGCTTTTTTGTTTTATTGCATCCAAAGAGAATAATTTCTTAAACCATACATTGAGGAACATGAACTCAAATTTGAATGAGTTGCACAATGTGTGGTCCATTTCTGCGATGTGAAATTTCCAAAAGTAAAGATGGGACGCATAACCGGGTATGTTAATTAAAATGAAAATACGAAAAACAAGATCGTTTTGGTCAAGATGATATTTGATTAGGCCTTGAATGGTAATACTTTTCAAATGGATTTTTAGTTTTTTTTTTGGTTTTTAGTTTTCTGATTTTTGGTTTTTGGGATAATGTTTTTTTTTCACCGAAAGAAACAAAATAATAAAAAAAATCTCGTTGCAATATTTTTTTTTAACTTGTTTTTTTTTTCTGTTTTAATTTTATCCCAAAAAAATCTCGTTGCAATATTTGATTGATTCACTTAGGCCATGAATGGTAATACTTTTTAAATGAGTTTTTAGACTTTGGTTTGGTTTTTAGTTTTTGGATTTTTTTTTGTTTTTGGGATAGATATTTGTTCCAAGGGATAATTTTGTTTTTCACTGAAAAATAAATAAATCTCGTTGCAATTTTTTTTCACTTGCTTAACTTCTTTTTTTATTTTATCCCAATTTGCATCTTATTTTTGAGTCATCTAATATGTATTTTAGAATTTTATTCTAAAATTTAATTGTAAAATTTTAAACCAAATTTTAAATGGCTAGCTATTTATCAACTTTGGTTTTACTATCATAAACACTATAATATTATGGCCCTAATAACGTGACCACAGCTCATTTATGGAACCCGATGATTTCTAAACAACTTTGAACTTCGGTTTAGTTTGAGCTCAGTACGGTTTGGTCTAATTGAGTGTTCATCATGTGTCTAGGGCTTGGAGGAGGAGTGGGGGGATTGATAGCAGGAGCAGCAACAGCGGCGGCGGCTGCAATGGGAAGTCACCATGCGGGTCATCACGGAGGTTATGGCCACCACCACGGAAAATACAAACGAGGATTTTTCGGAGGAGGTAAGTACAAGCGAGGGAAGCATGGCATGTTCGGTGGCAAACGAGGCAAGCACGGCATGTTCGGTCGAAGGAAGTGGAAATGATCCATGATTATTATTCCTCTCTACATGTATTATTATATGTTTAACAACTTAAATTTATAAGCTTAATGTATGTGTGTTTGCTTATTATTCGTGTTTATATGTATTTGTAGTATATCTATGATTTTATGAGAGAGTCTTTTTAACTTGGTTGAACTTTTTGTCTTATGAATTAATGTCGAAATTAAATTGAAGGGCATGTTCTTTTTTCTTTCTTTTCTTTGAATGAATTTACAATTTAATATATGCAAAATTTTATAATAAGTTTTAATACCGAATATTTTTGGAACAGCTCTATGTTACGCGGAAGCGTAGAAGCCACAAGAAAGCGGGTACGTATTGAAAGCGTATATATATATATATATATATATATATATATATATATAATTAAATATTATATTATATTAAATAAAATGTTAAAATCTCAAATTCAATATATTTTTATGTAATCCAACATTAATAATTCAAAATAATATGATTCAAATTTTTAATATAAATCACTATCTTCATTTTTAATTTTTTCTAATTCTAAATATTTTTGTTTCAAATTATATATTAAAATTGCTAAACTCAAATCTTTTAAAAAAATATCATTCAACTAATTAAATTAATCATTTTTAACATCTCACATGATATATAATATGAAATTAGTATGCACAAATATTAAAGTACTAAATTAGTTTTCGATATTATTTTGTTTTATTACGAAAAACATATCAAAAATAAATATTACCATTTAAATTAATCCACAACACAATATTTTTAATACGGAAGTGCAAGTTTCCAACGTATTTTTAAAAAATAGTTTTTGAAAGCAACATAGAAGCGAGCTTCCGTAAGCTTCTAATTCTGATTTCGATTCTGAAGCGGGAAGCAGACCTCCAACGAATCTTCCGTGCTACCTAGGAACAGACATCCCGTTAAACATGAATTTAGAGATTGAGTTTTTAAAATGACTTCCGAACATAAGTACGTATTCAATAAGATAATTGATTCCTCTATGCATATATATATAAACTTAAATTTGTAAGCTTAATATATGTGTTTGTGCATGTATGATTCGTGTATACATGTATTTGTAGTACGTCTATGAAAGAGATTTTTTTTTGTTTGGTTGAACCTTTTGTCTTATAAATCAATGTTTAAAGTTAAATTGTTGAAGGCCATGTTCTTTTTTTCTTTCCTTTTGAATGAAATTAAATTTAACATATGCAGAAATTTTAAAATCATTTTAATACCACGGAATCATTTTTGCAACGGACTTCCGGCTAGATATGAATTTAGGCATTGAATTAAAAGAAACAGAAAATTTGGAAGAGAAGTACATATTCGATAAGATAAACATTCAGATAAGTTTTATCTGAATTCTAATCAAATTAGTTGACTGTAATATCTGAATTACAGTTAAAAAAAATTTGCTTTATTTTATGTTTACCGAGTCAAATAGAGATCTGAAGTAAAATAAATATATTAACACTGATATTTTAAAAATGAAACTAAAATGATTTTATTTAAGATTGCCAAATGATTATCGTCACAACAAAATAGGATAATGCTGTCAAATAAATCTTCCTAAATAAAATCAAACGACTTGACCCAAAAAAAAAAAAAAATCAAATGAGTTTTATCTGAATTAGAGTAATTAAATATATTAACACAAAAAAATTTTAAAACGGAAACTGATTTTTATCTAAGATTTTCAAATGACTACTGTTACAACAAAATAGGGGATAATGATCTCAAGTAAATTTTTGCTGAATAAAATCAAACCAATATCCAACAAAATCTCAAGTAATCGTTATAGTTAAAAAAAAATTCATACCTATAAATACTATTGTTTTCTTATCTCTTCTTTCACTTGAAACAAACATTTCTACACAACAATGGTTTCTCTAAAATTTATTTTGTGTTGTCTCTTAGTAAGTAGTTGTGCATACGCTACAATTGTCTCTCACGATGGACGGGCAATTACTATTGATGGTCATCGCCGTGTTCTCCTTTCTGGTTCCATCCATTATCCTAGAAGCACCCCCGAGGTAATTAAACATACATCATATATACTTATTCTACTTAATTTTTTTTTGTTAAAATGTTTATTCTACTTAGTCTTAACATTTACATTTTTGTTGTTAAACGTTTTACATTTAGATGTGGCCGGATCTTATCAAGAAAGGCAAAGAAGGAGGTCTTGATGCCATAGAAACTTATGTTTTTTGGAATGCACATGAACCTACTCGTCGTCAATATGATTTCTCTGGAAATCTAGACCTTATTCGGTTCTTAAAAACCATTCAAGATGAAGGAATGTATGGAGTTCTTCGCATTGGGCCATATGTGTGTGCAGAATGGAATTACGGGTACTAGACTAAACTTGTTTAACTTTACTAATCATATATCAATACATACGTCAATGTCAATACTTATCTTTATTATTTTATTTTTTTGTGCAACGTCAATACCCATCTTTATAAGAAACAAAATCCCTCCTTTTTCAAGGCAAAATTCAATTTTACTTAATAAAAAACAAAAAAATTAATCAAAAAATCTTCAATGTTCATGCAACAACTTAATTATCATTAATTTGACGTTTGCAGTTTGCATTATTACTTAATTACTTTTAGTAATTACGTAATTATATAGAACTATTTAACACGTCAATATTACTGAAATATTATAATGTGGGCTTCATTTTTAGTGGACATTATCTAAAATGTAGTGACCTTTTCGACATTTTAATTTATTGTATCAGATTTTTAATGGAAAAAAAAAATCGGTGTGATTTTAAGAATCAAAATGAGTTTTAGTCTTATAGTCTTTTGTGTTTGTTTATTAATAAAACAGAGGATTCCCAGTATGGTTGCACAACATGCCCGGAATGGAATTTAGAACTTCTAACACTGCTTTTATGGTAATCTAAATTCAATATTTCACATTTTTCTATCAAATATTTTTTTTGTAATATTATTATTTTATTTAATAATATTTGGATGATTATTTTTATACAGAATGAGATGCAAAACTTCACAACTATGATAGTAAACATGGTAAAGAAAGAAAAGTTATTTGCATCACAAGGAGGTCCAATTATCCTTGCTCAGGTAATTAAATATTTTAACATTATATTATAATAATACATATTTGATAATGTAATATAAAAATGTTTAAACAATTTTGATTTTTTTAATCTTGCAGATTGAAAATGAGTATGGAAATGTGATTGGATCGTACGGAGCAGCAGGTAAAGCATATATTCAATGGTGTGCAAATATGGCTCAATCTCTTGACATTGGTGTTCCATGGATTATGTGTCAACAAGATGATGCTCCTCAACCTATGGTAATCAAATTAGCCTAATTTTAGTTGATTTTTATTAAATTAACAAGACTAATTATTTGTTAATTATTTAATGTTATAGTTGAACACATGCAATGGCTATTATTGTGACAATTTTGAACCAAACAATCCCAACACTCCTAAAATGTGGACCGAGAATTGGACTGGCTGGTTAGTTTTTATCATCATCATAATGAACGTCTTTGAGAATAAAAATAAAAATATTAATTATTTTATATTTGTGTAGGTATAAGAATTGGGGAGGCAAAAATCCTCATAGGACAACCGAAGATGTTGCATTTGCTGTTGCAAGATTCTTTCAAAGAGGAGGAACTTTCCAGAATTACTACATGGTAAAATTTGTAATATTAATTATCAATTTTTTTTTTGTAATATTTAAAATCTAAATTTTAGTTGATCAAATAGGCATGTAAATTAATGTTTATTTTTATTTTTGTAGTATCATGGAGGCACCAACTTTGATAGAACCGCAGGTGGTCCGTACATCACAACTTCATATGATTACGATGCTCCTCTTGACGAATATGGTAAATTCAAATATATACATTTGAATAATTAAGGTTTAAAAAAATAGTATTAACATGATTAAAAAAAATTATTAGGTAACTTGAACCAACCAAAGTACGGACACTTGAAACAACTTCATGATGTTCTTCACTCTATGGAGAAAACTCTTACCCACGGAAACATTTCCACGGTTGATTTTGGAAACCTAGTCACGGTAATATTAACATTTTTTATATATTTTAAATCAGTTAATATTTAATATATTGTTCTTGAACTTATGAACACATATTATATATATAGGCAACGGTTTATAAAACAGAAGAGGGATCGAGCTGCTTCATTGGAAATGTAAATGAGACTTCAGATGCAACAATCAATCTCCAAGGAACATCTTTTGATGTCCCGGCTTGGTCTGTTAGCATTATACCAGATTGCAAAACTGAGACTTATAATACTGCCAAGGTTTGTATTTTTTTAAAATGTCTTTGCATTTTTTCCTCTTAAGAGATTTTGATATCTCAGTTTATATCTCGTTATTACATTCAAAGTTATTTACTTGAATGCATTTGTCTTTATAACAGTAAGAGTTATGATATCTCTATGCATTTGCTAGTATTACATTTTGAAGTAATAATTAATCTTCTTGTATTTTGTCTTTAGATGTGTTTCGATTTTACGCAATAGTAGTTGTCACTATAATATATACATATATGCGTTTAACATGGTGGAAATTTTATTTTTTCATATTAGTCATCATTAATCTTTGATAAAATGGCTTTGTGAATGTTGTATTTTTTTTTCAGATTAGCACTCAAACTTCGGTGATGGTTAAGAAACCAAATGAAGCAGAGAATGAGCCTTCCACTCTGAAATGGTCATGGAGACCAGAGAACATGAACAATGTTCTACTAAAAGGAAAAGGAGAAACTACAGTAAGCAAACTGTTTGATCAGAAAGTAGTAAGCAACGATGAAAGTGACTACCTTTGGTACATGACTACGGTTAATCTCAAAGAGCAAGATCCGGTTTGGGGCAAAAACATGTCTCTTCGTGTTAACAGTACTGCTCATGTTCTTCATGCTTTTGTCAATGGACAACATATTGGTAAGGAAAATGATTTTCAACAACACTTATTCATAAAAATATTAGGAAATTACCGTTGTGGAAGATGGAAAGTTTCACTATATATTTAGAATATGTATTCTGAAATCTCTATTACAAATTTCCTAGAACATATACAAATGGTAGAAAGTTTGTATTTTAGGAAATTACCGTGTGGAAGATGGAAAGTTTCACTATGTTTTCGAGCAAGACGCGAAATTTAACCCCGGTGCTAATGTCATTACTCTTCTCAGCATAACCGTTGGCCTTCCGGTGAGTTTCAAATAAGTTAATATTTCCTTAATTTAAAACGTTCTTTTGAAGTTTAATCTTTAACCAAATCTTGTCATTTTTTTTTTGGTAGAACTATGGTGCTTTCTTTGAAAACGTACCAGCTGGAATCACTGGACCTGTTTTAATCATCGGAAGAAATGGTGATGAAACCGTAGTAAAAGACTTGTCTACTCATAAGTGGAACTATAAAACCGGTTTAAGCGGATTTGAGAACCAACTCTTTAGTTCGGAATCACCTTCTACATGGTCAGGTGAAAGTGTACCATTCAACCGAACCATGACTTGGTACAAGGTATATAAGTAGATATTAAAAACTTTGTAATAACTAACCAAACATGTATAGATTATTTAATTTCTAATCATAGTGTATCATTCCCCATGTGTCTTAGACTACTTTCAAAGCTCCTTTGGGAAATGAACCAGTTGTGGTTGATCTATTGGGACTTGGAAAAGGAACGGCTTGGATCAATGGAAACAACATTGGACGTTACTGGCCATCTTTTTTGGCAGGTATTGATGGTTGTTCAGCCGGATGTGACTATAGAGGCACTTACTATGCTGAAAAGTGTTTGACACAATGTGGAGAACCTACTCAAAGATGGTACTCATTTTTCTTTATTTGTTATGTTTTAAAATCAAATCTTTTATTGTTACCAAAACTGAAATCTCTTTTTTTACTTTTTTATTAGGTACCATGTTCCTCGATCTTTCTTGAACTCGGAAGGAGACAACACACTGGTTTTGTTTGAAGAGATTGGAGGAAACCCATCACTTGTCAATTTTCAGACTGTTACAGTGGGAAATGTGTGTGCTAATGTCTATGAGAAGAACGTTCTTGAGCTTTCTTGCAATGGCAAATCCATTTCCGCTATCAAATTTGCTTCCTTTGGTAATCCAGGAGGCAACTGTGGATCCTTTGAGAAAGGAACTTGTGAAGCAAGCAACGATGCTGCCGCTATCCTTACTAAGGAATGTGTTGGAAAAGAAAAGTGTTCTATTGATGTCTCCGAGGAGAAGTTTGGAGCAGCCAAGTGTGGTGGTGCTGCTAAGAGGCTCGCTGTTGAAGCTATTTGCTAGTTTGTTTTTAGAGATTTTAGGGCTTTTTCTAGTTCTAGGGAGATTTTTTAATTTTCAGATTAGGAATTTGCTAGTCCTAGGAATTGTTCCTCCATTATTAGTTCAAAATGGGCAATCTTAACAAATAAAAGAACAACTCTTAATAATTTATTTGGTTGTTTTTTGTGTTTTTCTTCGTTTGATTGTCTTCATCATTGTTAAATTCGTACGGAATGAAAGATGAATAAAAGTTTCAGTACAAATTAGAAGAAACTTAATGATTAGCTAATTCGGGCTAATTGCGTTTTCTAATGCGATTATGACAAATTTTTACCAATCATAATAAATGGTCTAATGATAGACAATTAGACAAAAAACGCAAAATTTGTTTTTTACCTTAAAAAAAATACAAGTTAAAAAAAATTATGCAAATAAACATGCATTTAATAGTTTATTTCATTATGCATGATATCCAATCACACAAATTTTTGATGATGTAATTTTTTATTCTACAACTTTTCAATTTGCAATTTTTTATTATGTAATTATGCATTGTTTACCAATCAGAGCCTCGATCACACCGAAAAAAAACTAGAGTTATCGTTTCTTCGTTGCTCTGCTTTAGAGGAACTTGAGAACTTTGTTTTTGAGTAAGAAAAAAAAAAAAAGGAAACTCACCAACTAGATAATCAAAGAGGTCTAGATGAGTTAGAGATAATCAAAGAAGTCTAGATATAGACGAGAACGCCGACGATCACAGAGACGAACTCTTTGACATAATGAAAATTAAATATCTCTAAAGAAATAAAAAAGATGATACAAATGTTCTATAGACACAACAAGACAACCTCAACACCATTAACTGCGACTCCAAAATTAAACGAGAAACCAAAATTAAAAATCTCGATGACGTGACTTACCTCTCTCTCTTTGTGTGTTTGTAAACTGAAAGTTCCTATTGAGAAGAAACTTAGGTACAACAAAAAGCTGTTCTTGAATTGGAAACATATTTATCCTCAAAACCCCACAATACATTACCAAATATGGGATGGTGAAGATGATGTTGATGATGATGATGATGATGATGATGATGATGATGAATGGGTGGTTTGGTTGGAGAATGGTTCGTCTAGCCGAGGAGATCTTTGAACAGTGTAGGGTTCTGACTTGTTGGGTTCACACCCATTTGTCTAACCAGAGCGTCCTTCTCGAGAGCGTCCTTCGAGTTTGGTCCTTTCGAGGTTTGGGATTGGTACGTGCGTGAGTTTCCTTTGGAGCTATCAGACAGTTCAGATAAGAGAGAGTCAACACTTGTGGCTGTGGTCACAGGTGCTACATCTGAGTATAGTCCCATCACATCGGTTGGACCACCATCTTGACTCGAAGAATCCATAAGCCCTTCCAACTCTTTAAAAGGATCCATCGTTGTAACAGTTGTAGCAGTTGGCTCGCCTAAGTCGAGCAAGTCTGGTGGCGGTTGAACAGGGGTTTGAATTTCCTTTGGTACAGTTGCGGGTTTGTTGGCTGTTCCTTTTGCGGGCTTGTGACCACCAGAAGATGACTTTCTATCAGTTTTTGATGATGATCCACCAAACAAGGATGCAGCGAGTCTCTGTTTCTCGGGATCGATTTCGGGTTTCTTTGATTCCCTTGATTCGTAACTGCTTCGAGGCTTTGAGCTAGATGAACCAACTCCTCCATCCGAGTGTGTAGTGGTACCATTTGCTGCTTGCTGAGTAGTAGTAGAAGAAGATGATGTGGTTGATTGATAGCTCGGTCTACCCCATTTTTGCTTAACTCCATCGAGTCGCAGCTTGATTTCTGATGACTCTCGTTCAGACGCCAAAGATGTTGAAATTGGTTGGTGTGACTCACTGTAATAGGTAGGCTCAGGTACTGGAACAAGCTCGGTTGAAGCTTGTGGTGGCACTGATGGCTTTGGAAGTTCATAGGCTTCGAATCGAAGAGCATGAGCTGGAACTTCGTGATGATCTTGGGAATGGTAATCAGTTGTTTCAAACCCCGAGCGCTCTCTCTCAGAAATATAAGGTTGTGCTCCACTCTCAATAGCTTGTTGGATGTAGCCATTGAGAAATGAAAGATCCTTGTCAACCTAATTCAGAAAAGGACCATAAGATTAAAGAAACCCACGTGCAAAGGGAACACGTTTGAAGAGACAATGTTACCTCGATGTCTTCGCAACTAGCATCTAAAGGGATGATAGTCTCGACAGCACGGGCATCTAGAGCAAGAAGAGCCTGAAGCTCATATGCACGTTGCTGAAGATCTGTTGAATGTGAAGCCAGTAGCTCTTCGATCAAAGATTGGCACTACATTATAAAACCAGTCAGACCGTGACAAAGCAGGCTATAGATTAAGTTTTGAACTTCAGAATAGTTTAAATATACAGACCTCCGGCAAAACATCCACCTTTCTCCCAGACGCAATTTCAAATGCATAGATCTTCATCAGTGCAGAAACAGCATAACCCTTCAAAAGAAGAGGAAACCATAACCATTTCAGGCACTACTTATAGAGGTAGCAACTGGACTGAGTTTTTGGTTAGCAGTAACACTATCACTCTCATGTGTATGTACTAACAAATAATCCTGATCAGAAATCTACTGGATAAGAAAATCTTTGTTGGTTAAACATTTTAGGAAGACAAGTTAACATGCAATGGATTAAGCCATATTTGCATGGAATTTAGTCTCCACCATGTTGTCCTAATGCAGCTAACAAGAGTAGAATCTAACAGACAAGTGAGTGTTACAACTACAAGAACCTACAGCATACAAAGAATTGATTGGCCAGAACACAGCAGGCAAAAGTTCTCTCATTGCATAATATTTGAATGCTGAGGAGCTACCTTAACAGTTTCATCACTTGAGTATGCATCTGCCACATCGCACAGCTTTCCACTAATATATGAGGCAGAATATTTCCCATCAGCTGTGCCGTACTCTCCCAAGACCCAAGAAATGACCTGGAGTTTAAATTCAATGGTAAGATGCATAGATTCGATATGGGGAAAAAAAAAACATGTTATGTGGAGAGATCTGAAACCAAACTCTACCTGAAGAAACAGGGATGGAAGCTTTGGCTCGCTAATAAGCTGCAAGTAAGATTCCACCTGCATGAAGAAACGCACACTCATAAGCACACTACAAAACCCCAATCCTAAGATTTTTAGGTATCAATTTCAGATATCAACTCATTTCTCTGTTTAAAAAGAATCTATAGATCACCAAAACTAAAACTACCCATCTCTTTGCACATAAATGCAGAACGAACAAAAATGAAATGAACAACATACAGCTGATAATCTAAGCTTGCTGTCCGCATCATCATCATCCTCTCCAAATCCTTCAGCAATCAAACGCATCAAGTTATGTGCCACCTTAATATTTACTAGATCTCCTGCATGCTCGAAGACTTTATTCATGGTCTGCAGTATGGGAACATTTAAAACTCTATCAACCGGAACAAGAGAATATAAGCAAAACAATATACAAGGGAGGTTAGCTTGCTACCTGGATGAACCATTGATTGCTTGGTGCAAATTGTTCGGCCAATTCAACACAACGAGATGCTATCTCAGTTTTGTAATGATTGTCATTGATGCTAATCATGTAATCAATCATTCGGTCAACAATCACTTCTACATTAGAGGACTTGGTCATTTTGTACAACAGTTCAAATGTTTTCCTCTTTAGTGTATCATCTGGATCCTACAGGACAGTAGCAACAAAAAGAACATTAGGCAAGAAAAAAATAATAAAGAGCTCACATGAAAACAAACAGCTAAAAAAGTTTCCCTCATGGCTACTCACCTCCAAACAATCTATCACTGCAAGTTGGTGCTGCTCAGCAATGTCTGGGCTTATTTTTATCAATCGACCAAGACCATCAATGCCCATGTACTTCAGATTGTGACTATCACTCTGCAAATAGTTTGCCGGGATTTAGATACAATCATAAGTTTAACAAGAGTATCTGCATACATGTCAGGAAGACAACAAACCTTTAAAAACTTGGAGATGGCATCAGCAGCAGCTTCTAACAGCTTGGGATTTGGAAGTATACAAGAAATACAACGAATACACTCATAAAGGATCGCATTTCCTATATTAGTAGAGGAATCACACTTTCTGAACAAATCTCCAAGTACCATAGACATGATTTCACTCGCATTCTTATCACCACTACCCAGCAACGCCATTATCTTCAGCAATTTGATCTAAAAACAAAAATTTTACACAAAAGACTTACCACCAGTTACCAAAGTTGAGATCTTTAAGGCAAAACTAAAGCGAAGAACACATATGATGCGAAACCTGAATGAAGGGTGCAGGCATTTGATGGTAATCATAACTCTTTGGCAATCTTTTCTCAGTGACCTGTTTGAGAATGCTGACGAAACTGCTAACCAAATCCTTGTAGGAGGTAACATCTTCACTTATCAGATCAAACAGCGGGCAAAGCGTCGCACCCATAACTCCAGGATCGTTATCACATAGCCTTTTTCTGAAATTGGATATCAAATGTGAAACAGAAGAAGGAGACTTCCGATGAAATCTATGCAAAGCCATAATCGCTTTCTTCCTCACAGCTTCCTTTTGGTGATTAAGCAAATCAACCACCTGAGGCAAAACCGCCGGAATCGTCTCCTCGTTAATCAACCTACAGATTGCATTAAGTGCAGCACAAACAACGAGATAGTTATCGGATCTGAGATCTTTCTGGATTGTGTTGACGATAAGGATAATAAGGTCATGATCTTCATTGAGAAACAGCGTCACAGCTAAGTAACCAGTACGCTTGAGGAGAAGATTATCATCGTGCGTCATCTTCACGGCGTGAATGTAACCAAAAGAAGCATCGTGGCCTAGCATCTCAATGTAAACGAGTCGTATAATGTACTCTTTCATCTTCCTCTTGGGAACATCTGGCTCTAACAATCTCCGTTTCAGTATATCGATCTCGCTTAGCACGATCCGATCTTCCTCAGCTTTGGATCTTGCTTCACCGATTGATTTGACCAGATCGAGAAACTCCTTCGACTGGCCAAATCCTCCTTGCGATCCCATCGCTAGCTCTCTACCAATTGTCTTCAGCTGCTCCATCTTCCTCTTACTCAAACCCCTAACACCAAACACACCGGAATATTCGATTTCTACCACTGATTTTTCTCCTCCTCCGACCGGTCAATTAACGACGAAAAAAGGATCGAATTAGGGATTTTCCGATCAGAAATCGGAAATCGGACCATGCGAAATCAAAATTCCTCCTCCCGGTGCTTTGTTCACGTGAGCGTCGGCGATAATTCTGATCCACCGGAGCTCAGATCTGAAGAGAGAAATTGAAAATGAGATAAACGTGAAGAGAAGAGACTTTAGTAACCAGAAAAGAGTCTGTGTTTTGTTTGCTTTAGCTCTATAGCAAAATCAATACACGTGTAACAGTACAATTTAGAGGTGTTTAACCGGGACCCGGTTTTGTATTGGTTTGATTTTTCTGGGAATACCAAATTTTTGGTTTTTGATTTTTCAGTGGTATGAAGAGTGTATATAACACTCAAACACTAAAAACCGAAACTACAATTTGGTATCATATGCTAAAATTTTTGGTTTCAGTTCGGATTTATCAAAGATTACTAAAATTAAAACTGAAATATTGTTTTTACGTTTTTGGTTATTTCGGTTTGTATGCCACGTTGTAAAAAAATGATTTTCAATTTTCTTTTGCCATAAGTAAAATTTATAACTTGACCAAAAAAAAAAAAAACATGTAAATTAGCCTTCTCTTGGGTCAACTTCATTTGGACGAAATTTCAATGACATTTTTAAATTCAGATGTTATTCACCATATTAATTAACTCATCGTTTTAAAGTTTTGCAAAAATCTTTATAACAAAAACAAAAAAAATATATATATATATATATATATATATATATAATTTGCCAGTAAAGAAATTATAATCGTATTTTCCCTCCAAAGGCCAATATAAAGCCTTTCAACACATATCAGCGCTCTGACTCTGAGAACGAACACAATCTTCCCCCAAAGAAAATTAGAACAACGAAATCTCCCAAAGCTACAAAACACAAAGCTTCCATCAATGGCGAGCGATAACTCGAGAAACCCTCCACAATTGGAAGTCGGATCAGTGGTGAAGTTCAATGCGAAGAAGAGGAACATTGATTACTGCTTCCAAGGAACTGTCTCCTCTTACAAGCCAGAGACTTCTGGGTTTATGATCAAGAATGGTTAGTAATTTTTCGGACTTGTGAATGGATTAGGGTTCTTTGATTCATTTCTTCTTGTTTTTACTGATGCGAATACGGCAAATTTAATGCTCGATTCTTTGTTATTTTAGGGTTTTTAGATGCAATCGAAGTCGAGTTTCTTGTATATTCATCGAAATCTCAATCCCAGCTGCTGATTTTAATTCGATTTCTGATGTTTATGTTACGAAATTGAAATCGGAACAGTAAAGATTTATGTTAGTTTTTGTGTTCTTGCGAATGATTTTGATCGAAAAGTTTCTCTTTTGACGAATCTTTTTGTGGATTCTTGGAAAGTTTTGTTTTGCATAAACACTCTTTAGTTTAATGTAATTTGAGTTGAAATGAGTTTGACTCTGTTTTTTTTCTTTTACAGTAACGCGCGGAACTGAGATTATTCCAGCCGAGGAGCTTTTTTACTTTAGGCTATGGGAAACTAAGGTTAGTATTCTTTTATGTTCAATTGTATTCTCCTCTTTATGTAAACAAACACTTAAAAACTGTATCTTTTGTTAACCAGGACTTGCAGGTGATTCAAGCTGCTGAACAAAACTTAGGAAACCACCCAACCAATACTCAGGTAAAACTTAAAACTAAAACTTTAGAATAGTGTGGTATTATGAGAAAGATTAGTACAAAGAGATAAGTGAGTTGTTCCAAATGGTTTTTATCAGACTGATCAGAACATTAATGTGGGTGAAGCATCATCTTCCTCGGCCACGTTAGTTGATGATGGTCACAGAGGATCTTCTCGTAACAGGGACTCTACTACTGATACTCAGGTAAATCGGAAACATAGAGAATATAGTGCATTGATGATGAGCTTAGAACAAAGAGATTAATGGAGTTTGTTTTTTTTTCAAATGGTTTTAACAGGATGGTGATAACACTGATGATAGAAGCGAGGCATCAAAGAAGGCTAAATTTGATCACTAAGCCGTGGGAATGAGACTGTTTCTTTGCATACTACATATGAGTCATATCCAGAACATACATATATGATCCACCCAAATGTATAGAACATACATAACATAGACCATTAGACATTAGTCTCCTTACTCTTCTTCTTTCTGGTACATACAGAGCAATGTTCTTGGCTAGAACTTAGTTCATTTAGAGGTTGGTGTTTGAGTTTGCATAGGTTGTGAATCTTTGACAGTCATGGGGAAGTTTATTGAGCCTCGTTAATGAAGGCACTTTCTCTCAATCTGGTTTCTTTTTTTTGTGTGTTTGATGTTAAATGATTTTTTACAGAGATCAAATCTTAAAAGCTTTGTTTGTTATTCAATTTTTTTCTCTGGGAACACTTTGTAAAAATGTGTGACAGTAACTCAGAAAATATCAGTTGAAGTCATTATTTCTGAAAATTCAAGAAGAGTATGGTTAAGTCTGTGAGCAGAGAGGCCAACAATAACTTTAAGAAAGACTTTACATTACAAGTCAATGTGAAAGATCACATTAGTAACCACAACTGTATTTTCATGGCCTTACAAGTTTGAGGAATGAGTATGTGATGATGAACGTGTTTACCAGTCAAAAAGCAGAGTGAATTTTAAATTTTACTATTACAAGGTTAAAAATTAAACTGCCAATATTATCCTATATCATTACGATTGTATCAAAAAATTATGATGTTGTAGTTTGCTACAAATCCATCATAAAATTAACATTTTTACAGTTCTTCAAAAAATCAGAAATTTATAAATTCCGTTACAAAATAGAGAGCACATATGTATTGTGGGTGCTAAATAGCCATAAACAAAACACATCAGTAAGATTCTATAAAAAAAAAAAAAAAAAAAAAAAAGTCTAAATGCAAAAAATTATCAATATTTATACGCATGAAACTTGATTTCAAAACACAACGTATATCAAACAGTAATCATAGGTTTTTTGAAAGACTATAAATTGAATTAAATCTTCGAAAACATATTTTAAAAATAAATAATAAATTTGCCTCCGCATAATGTGTGGTGGATACAAGTATCTAGTTTCTCATAGGTCACTAAACCTACAATAAAAATAGTAATTTTCTAATATTGTATTGTATTAGAAAAAGATCATGCTATCATTTAAGACTTAAGTACTATGTTTTATGTTTTCTCAAGTGGGATATAATAATAAAGAAATAAATGACGTTTTATAATTTGCATGAGAAAAAAACTCAATTTCATTTCCCTCCAAAGGCCTATATAAAGGAACACCTCCACATCAATAAATCCAACGCTCTCACTCTCATCACTTTCATCACTAACAGAATCTTTCTGAAGAAGTTAGAAAACGAAGCCGATAACAGAATCTCATCACTCTCGAGCAGCCATGGCGAGCGTAGACTCTAGTAACTTTCCAGCCTTGATGAACGTCGGAGCAATTGTGAGATTCGGATCGAAGCTGAGCAACGAGTTCTTCAAGGGAACGGTCTACACTCTCGACTCAGACGATGGTAGTTTCGCGATCGACGATGGTAATTTCGCGAATCTTTTGATTTCTTTGTGGAATTAGGGATCTTCTAATTGGTGTTTTCTGATGCGATTACGGAAAAATTGTTACGTTTCGTGTTGCGATTGAGGTCGAGATGATTGAATAGTTCGTTGATTTTGTTGTTTTACTTGGAAACTGAAATAGTGAGATATATACTGAGATTTATGGTTGTTGTTGGTGTTCTTGCGATCGTTTTTAATCATTACCTTCATCGATCGACTTGGTTCTCTGATTCCGATTGATTGAGGTCGAGACGATTGTGTATAGAACGTTGTTTTACTTTTGTTAGATTTCTTTGAGGAATCAAAACTGGAATAGTGAGATTTATGGATGTTGTTGGTGTTTTTGCGATTGTTATTGATCATTACGTTCATCGATCGACTTGGTTTCCTGATTCCCGATCGCTTTCTCAGCAGTTTCTGTTGTTTAATTATCCCCAAAAACTGCTAATTTCTATCGTTTTACTTGTTAGATTTCTTGAGGAATCGAAACCTGGAATAGCGAGATTTTGGATGTTTCGATGGATAGATTCACTTGCGACTATACCAAAATACTGATTCACTGCTAAATTCAGTGGTTTTATTGAGGAATCGAAACTGGAATAGTGCGGTTTTCTGATTGCGTGTGCGACAAATGCTTTGTAAAACCTTGCAGATTTCGAGTCTTTATGAGGTTTTCTTGGTGTTTTTGTTTCTTCCTTTCTGGATCAAGAGCACTATGTGTTCTTCGTATTATGCAATTTCTGCTGTTTCATTTACCGATTTCTGACTGTTTATGAGCGGAAATACTGATTTGTTACTGTGTTTTTTGTTGGTGCTTTTGTATTATACAAATCATCAATACTCTTTCTTGGTTTTAAGCAACTGTTATGTAACTTATGTTCTTCCTGTTATGTGAATTTGTGTGAAATGATTTGCTTCTGTGATTGTACAGTGTCACGTACGGATGTGAGAGGAATATACCATAAGGTCGAAGGGTTTTACCAGTTTTTTCTGAAAGACATTAAGGTTGGTATACTTAACAACGATTTGATAGTTTATCATATCGTATATATATCCAATTGAACTGTGTTTTATTTGCATAATCAGGACTTGACGGTGCTTGTGCCAGGGCCAAAACCTCCTACCACCACCACCAACACTACTACTAAGGTAAAAACGGAAACCTGGAACTGTGAGGAATTAAGTAAAGAGAAGTTTGATTAAATGTTTTTTCTTGACAGGATGATCAGAAGACTAACCCTGGTGATGCATCATCGTCCAACACTACTAAGGTATAAACTGAAACCTAGAACTGTGAGGATCATCAAATAACTGAAGACAAGTTTTCATATGCTTTTTGTTTACAGGATGATAAGAAGAGTAATACTAACCCTGGTGATGCATCATCGTCCAACACTACTAAGGTGAAAACTGAAACCTAGAATTATGAGGATCTAATCTAAGCAAAGAGAAGTTTTCATATGCATTGTTTTTTTTTTCTCAGGATGATCAGAAGAGTAACCCCGGTGATGCTTCATCATCCACTTCACCTTCCAAGTGACTCTGTTTCGTTGCAGATACATGGATCGGACTCATATTGCTGCTACTTGCTATACATATATGATCCATGTCATCATGCACTCACCAAACTCTATATCTCTTCTGCTTTTCTTCCTTTCATTTCTTTGTTCTGTTCTGTACAGAGCAATTGTACATGACTATAGACTCTTACTAGTTTCTCAAATATCGGTGTTTTTTTAGTTTGCATATAATCGGTGTGGTTGAACTTTTGACAACCATAGGCGAGTTCATTGAGTAAAAATGTCTTCAAATATATTGTGAACTGATACTGGTGTTGTTAATGAGGCATTTCTTTTGAATAATGGGGATATGTGTTTCATTAAATGTGGATTTGGGATGTGTTTATGAGATAATTGTATTCTAGCTAGGTTGCTTATGGCCCAAGAAACATTTTCTAACCGTTATTGTTGTATTTTATTGGCCTAATAACAACGTAGCTTCCTAAATAAGAAGAGTGTGCGGTGCGATGTCGTTTTTGCTTTTTTGAGAATTACCTTAGATGATCAATCTCTATCAACTAGAAAGTAGAAACACCGTCTCCATCAGTTTCACTTTTTTCACAATCCTCACCAACTACGTTGCGGCAGGCCTCAAAAATGAAAACGCTTTTTTTTTTTCTCTCTCTCAAAACGTGGATTCTCAACTCTAGAGTCTAGGTTGATTGTTTCAAAACACCAACATTTCCAAATAGCATTTGCAAATTATAAACGTAAATACGGATTAAAATGTTAACTGCAAACGTATCCTTTCATTATCAATTGCGTTCGTATTTGAATATAAAGTAAGATCTTTTACATAATTACATTTAAATTTTAACAGCTATAAAAGTTTAAATAAGCATATTATAATATGAAATGGTCATTAACGCGAAAACACAAATATCAAACAAAAAATGATCGACACAATAAAATTATATTTCACAGTTTGTACAAATCAATTTAAAAAATGGCTTAACTTAACCTGCTGTGATCTCTAGTTCAAAGAAATTATGATGAAAGGTTTAGAACTTCTAGGTCAGAACAAAAAAAACAACGAATACCTATATATTTGCTAAAGATTTTGCATTTCCATTTGAACGAATTCTTTGCTTTCAATTTGAAAATGGCAAAAAGAAAACTACTAAACATTGTGAGTGTGACGTTTATCTTGAGTCTCGACCTGTAATGATGGTTTGACTTTAGACGCAAACGCTCCGAGAATAGCGGCCAGCGTCGTAACGCACAGAACGCCAGACGCTGCGAACACACCGTCTTTCACTAGGTAACACTCACGGTTTAGCCACCCTTTCCCGTATCTCTGCTCTCTGTTCATGCTTGCGCCAACGCTTATCAACATAACCGCAACGGCAAAGTTAATCCTGCAATTAATTCATTTGTTATCCATATAATTACATAACTGTAAACTAAATTCAGATTAAGACACGACACGACGGCACTAAATCAGTAGATTACAAGCTACTGCCAGTCTAATAACCATATTTTCTCTTTTTAGGTTAAAGGGTTTACTAAGCATCTTTCTTACCAAGAAAACAATAGTAGAAATACACAAAACGGTGTCGTTCCACTCTTGTCTGTTTTCAAGAAACCTCTGCATAGCACAATGTTTCCGACGATCTGAGCAACGGAAACACAGACCAGAGCAGCGATTCCTAACCCGAAAGCATGGTTTTCCGGTAAATAACACGATTCTCCATCCCATTTCAGATCTTTCCCCTTAAAAACGTAATTAGCTTATCAAAACAAACCCCAAATCATGTTCTAAGAATATAAAATGGATAACTTGAGTAATAAGTCATTTGTAAAAACCTATTTACCTTAGCCTTTTGAAACTCAGATGAAAGGCAGAGGAAGAACGCGGCAAGACCAAAAAGAAAGATGAACATGAAAAGTAGAGAAAACTTTGGTCGCCCATTCTGGGTATTTTGTTCTTGAACCTCCATTGATTTGTTCTTGATTCCCCAGAGAGGGAAGAAGAGGTTACTTGAGGCTTACTCCACTAGTAAAAAAGAATAACTATTTGTCTTTGCATTCGTATATATATGTGTATGTTTATAAAGTAGTGGATTTGTTCTTTGTTGTTATGGTTGGGTTGTTGGGTTCTTTGCTTTGCTTTTGTGTTAACAATTTTTTTTTTTTTTTTTAATCTTATGAAGGTGAAGAGAAAAAAACTTTTGTGGGTCAACCGGTTTTGGACTTTATATCTTTTCTCTATCTACGATTATAAACAAGTCATTCAACATCACATCAGTTTGGAAGAAAATGGATTAAATTGTTGCATAATGCGTGCTTTTGAATTTATTTTTTAAATTAGTGATTAACTATTTTGTTTCAACGTACACGGTAAACCTTTGTGATGTTACATTCTCAAAACACTACAAGAAAACTAGCGCGAAACTGACGGCCAAATCCGTCGGGAATCCGTCGGAATTGGCCAATTCCGACGGATTTCCGACGAATTCGTCCGTCGCTTCTATCTCGTCGGAAATAAAAAATTCGTTGGAAAACCGTCGGTATTTCCGACGGATTTCAGACGGAAAATATGAATCAGAAATCTGTCGGAAATCCGTCGGTTTCCGTGTTCCGGCAAGCCGTCGGAAATCCGTCGGTTTCAGTGTTCTGGCAAGCCGTCGGGAATCCGTCGGTTTACTCGTTTCATCATTCCGTCCGAAATCCGTCGGAATATAAGCTGTCGGAAATCCGTCGGAATATAAGCCGTCGGAAATCCGTCGGAAATATTCCGACGGATTTCCGACGGATTGGCTAAATTATAATAAAAAAAAAATTATTTAATAAATAATTATATATTCCGAATATTAATTCAAAAAAAAATTATTTAAAATCCAAAATAATTAAATAAATAATTTAATAAATAATTCTATATTTAAAAATATAGAAATGAAATAAATATTAATAATAATAATTTAAAACAATTACAAAATTCATATTTTATATAATTAAAAAATCAATTCTCAAATATTGAAAAAAAAATATATATAAATTTACAAATATCCTATATAAATATACAAATCAAAGTTTAAATCTAACAATCGAAAATCTAAATATAAGATTTCAAACCTTAAACTAAATCTAAAATTTCAAAATCTAAATCTAACATTCCAAACCTAAAACTAAACATTAGAAACCTAAAAGAAACATTTAAAACCTAAATCTAATTACAAAAATTAAATCTAACATTATTATCCTAAAACTAAAATTCCAAACCTAAATCTAACATTCAAAACTTAAATCTAACATTTGAAAATCTTAATATAACATTATTATCCTAAAACTAAAATTCCAAACCTAAATATGTTAATTAAAAACCTAAATCTAACATTCCAAAATATAAATCTAACAATTTTATCCTAAAACTAACATTATAAACCTAAATCTAACATTCCAAACCTAAAACTAAACATTAGAAACCTAAAAGAAACATTTCAAACCTAAATCTAATTACAAAACCTAAATCTAACATTATTATCCTAAAACTAAAATTTCAAACCTAAATCTAACATTCAAAACTTAAATCTAACATTTGAAAATCTTAATATAACATTATTATCCTAAAACTAAAATTCCAAACCTAAATATGTTAATTGAAAACCTAAATCTAACATTCCAAAATATAAATCTAACAATTTTATCCTAAAACTAACATTATAAACCTAAATCTAACATTCCAAACCTAAAACTAAACATTAGAAACCTAAAAGAAACATTTCAAACCTAAATCTAATTACAAAACCTAAATCTAACATTATTATCCTAAAACTAAAATTCCAAACCAAAATCTAACATTCAAAACTTAAATCTAACATTCGAAAATCTTAATATAACATTATTATCCTAAAACTAAAATTCCAAATCTAAATATGTTAATTGAAAACCTAAATCTAACATTCTAAAATCTAAATATAAGATTCCAAACCTAAAACTAAGATTCAAAACTCATATCTAACATCACAAAACTAAATCTAACATTCCAAAACTTAAAACTAACATTCCAAACCTAAAACTAACATTTATAACTTAAAACTAACATTAAAAACCTAAATCTAACATTCCAAACCTAAATCTAACATTGCAAACCTAAAACTAAGATTCAAAACTCATATCTAACATCACAAAAACTAAATCTAACATTCCAAAACTTAAAACTAACATTCCAAACCTAAAACTAACATTTATAACTTAAAACTAACATTAAAAACCTAAATCTAACATTCCAAACCTAAATCTAACATTCCAAACCTAAATCTAACATTCCAAACCTAAATCTAACTTTGAAAACCTAAAATTTATAAAATTTGAAGAATTTGCTCTGATTTTTCGTGTGAGCTCGCTTATAAACAGAATTTTCCGACGGAATTTCCGTCAGAAATCCGTCGGAATTTTTGAAATTATTTCGTAAAATTCAACTAACGCGGGACACGAAAACGTTTGATTTTGCCAAAATTTCACTGTCCGTCGGAAATCCGTCGGAAAATTTCCGACGGATTTCCGACGGACTTTAGAAAAATATATGTTATTCAACTAACGTGGGACACGAAAACGTTTGATTTTGCCAAAATTTCACTGTCCGTCGGAAATCCGTCGGAAATTTCCGACGGATTTCCGACGGACTTTAGAAAAATATATGTTATTCCTTTTGTCAGACAAACCTTAAAAACTAACACGTGTTTCCCTAAACCCGTCAAAAATCCGTCGGAAATTTCCGACGGATTTCCGACGGGTTCGTGGTTTCGTGAGTTTTTTCGATTCGTTTCAATTAAAATGTGTTTGTAGTGTGGTTTATTAATGATTTCAATGATAAGTTTACAATATTCACCTCCGTTTATAAGAAATTTATCAAAATTAATATTTATACTTAGGAACTAGTAAACATGTAAGTTAAAGTATATATTTCATTATGTAGAAGTTAAGTGTAAATCATCCCAAAATCTTGAAAACAATAATTTAACCTAAATACTAAGTTTAAATTGTGTTATCTCTAATAATCTTATAATATAATTAGTTATTTGAGGTTTATTGTGTAAAATTTGTTAAAAAAGCCATGAAACCCCAAACCGTCGGAAATCCGTCGGAAATTTCTGACGGATTTCTGACGGTTTGCCCAAATCTGTAACCTGCGATACCAATGGCTCTTTTATCGTTCATATTTTCCGACGGATTTCCGACGACCGCCGACTATTCCGTCGGAAATCCGTCGGAAATGGCCGGTGGTTCTATCCGTCGGAAATCCGTCGGAATTTTCTGACGGATTACCGACGGACGGAAATCCGTCGGAATTTCTGACAGATTTCCGACGAATTTCCGACGAAGTAAAAATTGCAATTTCGTCGGAAATCCGTCGTTTTACCGTCGGGATTTTCCGACGGACACGGGTCCGTCGGAAATTCCGTCGGTTTTCCGGCTGTTTTCTTGTAGTGAAAGAACGAGTGAATTTAACCAACCCAATACCGTTACGTTTTTGTAATTCATAAATTTTGGTATGTGTACAAAATTTATCATATTTTCTTTTATATTTCCTTTAATTTAATAAAAATATTGTAGTGAGAGATAAGAATTTACAAAAAAAAACAAAACAAAAAAAAAAACAAAAACAAAAAACAATAGAAAGACAAGTTTAGAAATCAAGAATCTCTATAAAATGAAAAATGTATAGATTTTAGAAATTTTAGAAATTGTAGAAAAGAAGGGATTATGAACACAAACTTTATAGGACTTGCTTGCTCTTAACCAATCCAAAAGTATGAGATTCTATTTTAAAAAAAATATATATAAGCGAAAACGTATCCAACTTTTTAAATTTCAACATATTGAAAACAGTAACCGATATATAGATGATTAGTTTATCAACAAAGATGATGAATTGATGACTATATATAACCATTTTATTTGAAACCACATTATTATTCCTCAAATAGTTACATTGCATCATGAAGTAGAGCAAATTCATCAATGACATGATTAAGCTAGTTATCAATCGTTTTTAGGAGTGCATTTTCGAGCGGTGGTGAGCTTGATGGGTTTGGTCTTGAGGACAGGGTTCCGCTCGAAAAAGTTGGTCGGTCGGAGTTCAAAGCCACCGGATAAAGTAGGCATCGTCGGGAAATCTTCTTGGCATGGGACATGGTGGAATCCGACGGTGTACCACATCACTATATCTTTATTCTCTATATTCCTATTCCTGTCACCATCAATCAATTACACAATTTTAGCCTCTCCAAAAAAAATATACATTATATTTGTCTCCTCGATACAAAATAAAACCTAAACCTTTACATGAAAACTGTTTTGTACTCATAAAATTTGCAATTATTTATTTTTCTCCAAAAAAAATATATAACACAATTATTTTTTTCTAAGACATTTGGCAGACGAAAAAGTAAATTACTAAGGTAAGTTTTATTCTTATATATTCAAAATAAATATATACCCAATTGTTGTAAACAAGAAACTTCAAGATTTTTCTTACCAACTCATCTTTTAAGTAAACTTTAAACTATATTTGCTGACCTAAAGGTTAGTTATATTATATAAATTTCCAAATCAAAGTTGATAATACCATTAATCATTCATGCAACGGAAGAAATATAATTAAATTTCAATAGAGATATAAATTACCTTTGAGACCACACGGCTAACGTATCGTCTCCTTGGCTCCTGTCAGCGTACAAACCACCTGCCCAAACCTCCGACCTATTATATGGCGTGATCCACACGTTATAGTTGGTGAATGCAGCTCGAATCTGTGGATAATCATCTTGAGCCAGAAGTGGGCCTGCAGCGGACCCATGAAGTAAACGGTATCCATTCTCATTGCCATGCTTCGTTTTCCGGTTAGGGTTAACCACAACCAGCTCCTCGGCCTTCAAACCTAGTTTCACCCGAGCCTCTGCCTCGGTCTTGGCCTTCTTTGGCCTTGTTGTCCAATAGCTTTTTCTAGGCGTGTTAACAGATTTTGGAGTCCTCTTGGTCACAAGTTCGTTACGGACAAAGGAATTATCTGTACCATCGATGTCGAGATCAAGACGGAATGTTACAAAATGGTCGTGGTTAACGCCGACGGTATTGTCGGCAACAATGGTCCCGTGTACGTCCTCGTCTGGTTTGATTTCTGATGTGTGAGTATATTCTACTGGTTTAACTTCTAGAACACCGGTTAAGCCGACCTGTGCAAATTAAATTGGTATAGTTGGAAATTATAAGATTGAACATGTTGACTGAACCACACGATATCTTTGTATCAATCTATAAACCGAATCAAATTAACCAATTTTTAGTTGAAATATACATTAAACCAGAATATATAACTTTTAATCGGAAATAACAAAGCAAAGTGGAGAATTCGAATCTTATTGTTGTGGCTTAATCATGATTTGATTTATGGCATCGTTCTTTACTTTAATTGATCCGATTTATACATTTTGGGTCATCGTTCAATCATGATCTCGTGTTTCATGTTGGTGTTTATATTAAACCACCAAGTAAAAATGAGTATAATATATTATAGACAAACTCATGTTTCATGTTGGTGTCTATATTAAATTAACTAAATGAAAATGAGTATAATATATTATAGACAAAGTTAGGAAAAGACGTTTTACCCCCATTTTGATGGAACCACTAGGCTTGAACTCATAATCAACTATATAGTCATAGTTCCCCACAGTCGTCACAATCCGGGCTACAAGACTTACGTCCGGTCTAACCTCAGTAATCTGCATCATCATATATACAAACATTAATCATATTTTATCATATTATATAAACAGTTTTAAGTACTAATAACTAGACAAATTATTTGTATTACTTCTAAGTTTGGGATTTCAGCTTCAGTATGTCGCCACATGATATCTCCAGCATATTTTTCAAAAATACACATAACATTTGGGATTTTTGCGGGAGTTCCATCTTGACCCGCAAAAATCCCATCCATAAATACCGCACCGGCTGGACAATCAGTGTATGGCTCAAGAGATACGGCGCATTGACCGCAACCGAAGTCACCACAATCAAGATAAGTAATGAAATACCAATCGTCAGTTGGATCCATGTAAGGTATGAACATCTCCGACAAGTGACCTTTGTATAGGACTTGCCGGTATTTGTTCACGTCCATGTCGAAAATGGACGCAAGAGAGATTACGATGCCAGCTCGAACATCAAACGATATGTGAAACTCCCAATTTGCCCATCTAGTCATCACCATGTGTATGAAATTATTAGTAAGTGCCAAGTGGTATATATTTTTACTTTTCTTTTTTCTATATATATGTTTACTTTTCATATTCGGGTTTATTAGGTATCAGTAAATTTGCACGTTTTCGTCTACTGTGAAGAAAATATATTTTTCTTTTTTCTTTTAAAGTGTGAACAAATGATTTCAAAGAGACAAGATTTATATAAATAGTTGAAAAGCCATAATTGAAAAATACAAAAAAGTAGGACCCGATAAATCTTTTCACAGACCCATCATAGATTAAAATAGTGTCTCCGGTTTTTATTAATATAAAAAAAAACTTTTATATATACTGAAAGTTCTCCGTGTAGAGGACCCCATACGGCCATACACAATGAGTTTGTCCAAATCATTTCTATTTGGAAATATTTAGGAACTCGATTATATCCTTTCATTTGTGGTTCTAACATTTTCGTGAATAATAAAAAAAAAAATTATTCCTCCAATCCGCACACAATACTTTAGATTTCAAACTTTGGTGTCATGCTCTTGTTTTTCAAAATATTTGAGTTTTCTTTTTCATTTATTCCAAACTCAATGACAGCTAGCCAAAAAAAATTCATTTTTTTCCTTTTTGTAAATAAGGCTTAGCATATAGACTATAGTATTATAGATTAACAATATTAAATCATTAAAAAGTTTTTCAAGAAAATTAGCTTTAAATGAAAACATGCGCGCAAAGATAGAAAAAATATAGTATATAGCATATTTATCATTTTACCTTACAATGTGTCCATCGACCTTGAACCCTGGACCCCCCGGCTGCAAAACGACAGCGTTTCTAAGCGTCGGTCCAAACGGCGGCTTAAGCTTCGAGAAACGGTACTCAGTTCCGTTAGCCTTTGGCATAGTAGTCGTTAACCTATCCTTAAACTCCGTTACCTTCATCTCATCAAGATTAACGATTATCGTCATTCCTTCAATAGGTCTAAGATACATATTAACGGTGCCGTCAAGATAAAACGGCATCAATCTAATAACTCTCTCCGTCTCGGCCTTACTCTCACCATACCATCCAATCGTTGACGTTGTGAAAACGATCTCCGAAACGTTGAAGCCACGTCTCTTGACCGAGTCAAGAAACGGCTTGAACTTGAGAACAAGGTCGGTGGATGCTTCTTGCTCGTCGTTTGTGAGCATAGGGTAACCATTGCCATCGCGGATCTTGTCCGAGACGATGGCCCGAGAGGAAAAGTCCACGACTATCTCTCGTGATTTGCCTTTGTCTCGAGCGATTACGAACGCTTGACGTGGCGGTGGTTTGATGGTGTGGTTCGTTGATGAGTGCCACGACAGGACTAGAGATTTGTCGGGTTCGTTGAGACCGACGTATTGGAAAGTGAACTTGTGGTTCGGACCAATGGGGTAAGACTTTTTGATGATGGTTTTGACGAGTTTGAGTTCCGTCTCGGTTAAGGGATCAAATGGGTGACGTGATGGAGTGAAGCTTGAGGATGAGATTACGAAAATGAAAGAGAAGAAAATGAAAATGGTGAAGTCAAGTGGAGCCATATTTGTTCTTTGTGATCTGTTGTTTGATTTCATATTGGTGTGTTTTAACTTTATAGGCAGAAAATGTCCCTTAAATGAGATTAAATTAATATAATCATTTAGCACGGGAGAAATAGACTTTTATGTTTTTGAATTAGTGGTTCTCACTTGAAGAAGGGATTGCTCTGTTGGTCTATGCCAGGGATCGATTCCTCTCAAGTGCGGAATTATATAAATCACTCCATTTTGCCAGTCGAAATGGTGTCACGCTTTAGGTCCATTAGAAAACCCGGTGAGTGGGCTACTCGACGGCTACACTCATCCTGGGGGATTAGTCGAGTGGTAAAAAGCTCGGAACCTTCTGGTTTAAAAAAAAAAAAAAAAAAAAAACCTCAAAACTAGATCAGTAAGAGAGGAAGAGACTACATAAGTGATAAACGACTTTTTATGGTCTCGGGTTATCAAATACCCTTAGCACATTGTAATACTTTAGGGATCGATCCACAAGGAAAGCAAGAACTAGCTACACTAGGAATGCAAGTCTATGCAACAATCTAAGCTATATAAAGATGTGTTTTAGAAACCAAATTTAAACTAAATGAAAGTGATAAAAAACGGTTTGAAATCAAATGATAAAAGACGATGAGTCTTGGGAATGGCAATGATTAAGATGAGATGATGAACTTTGATGATGCAAGAACATACTATGAACAATATCCTAGGCTAAAGGATCAACAAATAGATCAATCCTCTTTCATGGCAATGAACTCTTCAACAATCATTCAATCAATAATAATTTCCATTAGCAATTAAAATGATCATTGAGCATTAATATTTAAGTCTAATCCAACCACAAATCATCCTAGTCAACTATTCTCATAGGTAAGGAATGAAAAGCTCACTTAGGTTTCTTTCAAGCATTTTATCAAACACCTTGTGGGCATGAAAATGCTATGATCTAGATTAACAATTCCTTGCCTAATCTAGCATTACTAACCACCTAAATAAAGGAATAACATAGAATCTAATCCTAAACATCATCTTCAACCCATCAAATCATCAAAATCAACCAACCCTTAACTCATCTAAAAGACTACTCACTCATAGTTATGGAAACACAAATCCATTGGTTTGATATTTGCATAATCATAACTAGAAGATGAATAGATGAAAGATTTAAAGATAGAAAGAAGATTTGATACTTGAAAATCTCAAATACATACAAAGGCCCCTAGCAAAAGCTTAAGGTGGCTAAGAGAGTTGAAGAAAAATAAGCATAATCCCCACATTTAGGTTTAGAGGGTTTAAATAGTAATGCATAACAATTGGTTTAGGAAGTTGACATTAAGTCTCGGAGGTTCCGTAGCGGTGTGCATTTGACCGCTACGCCATGTCGATGACGTCTACCGGCGTGCATTTGGCCGTTACACCATCCTGCTAAGCTCCACCGGTCAGCATTTGGCCTCTACACCATCCCGCTGAGTGACTCGCAACTTTGCGGATCTATCCATCGACCGTCTTCATGCCGCTGCACCAGACCGCTGCTCACTAAATTAGGTGTATATCCTTAACCGCTGACCCAAATCATTCGAGACCACCTCCATTGGAAAGCTAACTCAATTTTCTATAACTTCCATGAAGGGTTCTGGAGCTGAATCTCAATGTAAAGCATTCATATGAGTCGATCTCTGAGACACTTCGGAATGGTTCTTCATCATCATTTCTCCAATTTGTGCCACTTCTTGCATGCTTCAACTCCAAGACCTATGAAACAAGATAATATGCAAATGATGCATCTAAGACCTAAAAATGCAATGAAAGCACACAAATCTATAATAGAAATGTCATCTAAAATGGTGTAAAATAGAGGCATATCAATTCCCCCAAACTTATCTCTTGTTTGTCCGCAAGCAAACGACATGAGACAAGTAGAAGAAAAGGCTTGAAAACGTGATTTAAAACCCACAAAGTTCGGAAATGGATTCAACGCAAAGTCCTTGAACAAAGTTAAACAATGCAAAACTCAACACTTTACTCTTTCGTACTTCGCCATAATCATATCAAACCAAAGCAACCTTGCAATCAATTTCAAGACAACTCTTCACATAAATTTATCTTTTAAGTGCGGTCTTGCCAAGGGAAAGAAAATCAAGTTCATTTGGCTTGGTGAAATAAAGGTTTAAATATATAAAAGGGATGGTTCAATGGTGTTTACGGTTTCTCTCAAAACAAGATGCAAGTCACTTCGCAAAAGCAATGGAGAATGTGACCAAATGTTGATACAAGATTCTCTTCCATAGTCCTACCCATTCTCATGCCCTCATCTATTTATGTATGTCTATCCCATGACTTGAACATCTTATTCTCCACGACTCTTAGGCATTTAAATTATGAACTTCAATCCCTATGTCTAAGCAATGCCTTGATCATCTTATCCCAAAACCCTTAGACACCCAAACAATGAGTTTCGATCTTTATAAGGACTTTAACCCGAGTCTCTTATTTTCCTTTTTGGCTAACTAGAGAACTTTTTCATATATAAACACATGCTCATTTCTATTTTTTTTTTGGTGCTCTCTCTCTTTCCTTTTATGAACTTTTCAACTCTAGGGAGGAAGCACTATCTATTTTTCTTTTCTTTTTCACATTTGAGCGACTATTTCTTTTCTTAAGTGTTCTCTAGAAACTTTTATATATACAAGACTCTTTTTCGGGCTTTCCACACTTGTCCTTCATTCTAATGACTATTTCTCATCAAAGATCACTAACCATTCCTAAGCTGCAATTACGTTCTTAGTCTAATGGAAGAGAGGACTTGTCGATCACCTTCTCTAGGGATTTTGCAAATGAAAGCACACAAGAGACCTCACTCAATCAAAAACAATGCATGGTTTGAAAGAAAATGGTTAGGGTGAAGGTGGGGAAACCATCTTAAAGATGAAGATGGCCATTCGAGTTAGCAAGGGTGGTAAAATAGGTATACGATAACTCGAATGTGTCTATGGAAACCCATGAACAAGCATTTTAACTCCCTAAGCAAGAAATTAGATTCAAGTTATGTCCAATAATAAAGAGAGTTGTAATGAAAATCATGCAAAGCTCACAATGATTGAGATTTTCGAAAGAGGAAAGGGTCCAATGATGGATTTCCCGGCTTTTCAAGATTGAAATCATGCATCAAGTAACTATGAACAAGGGCTTCGATCTCAATCCAAAATTTGAACTTCAACAAGGCAAATATCCCCAATGCATTTAATATGTAAATGTGAACCTATATTCTTTTAGACTCAATCTTAAAGGCAATATGCAAATGCAAAGCTACATGTTTCTTTTTGTATTTTTCAAAATTTTCAAATTTTTTTTTTCTTTTTTTTTATGCACATATATGAATGCATGAGACTCAAGTATACAAAAAGAAAAATAAGATCACAAAACACAAGATTAGTAGACGGGTCTCTCCCCCAAACTTACTTCACACCGTCTCGGTGTGAAATAAAATTCAAGAAAGAGACATAAACACACAAAAGGCAAAACGAATAACATAGAAAACGAAAATAAATGGTATACACAAGGGAGAAAAAGGACCATACCTTGGCCCTAGTCGTGAATCTTAGGGAGTGTAGAGATAGGAGGAGTTTTGGAACTCCTTGGATCGGTTGAGCGTGGAATGAGCATTGGAAAGCGTGTTCCACCTCTGAAGTTGATGGTGAGAACTTCCTTCATGACACCTTGAAAGCCTATTGAACCCTTTCTTTGAAGCTCCGGTGTTAGGATCGCTTTGACTTTGGCAAATGGGTTGGTCATTCCTTTGCATTTCACCTTGTACTCAACCTCTCCATGAACACACTTCTTAGGCTTCAAAGTCATTGTTGGAGAGAGCTCGTTGAACTTAGGCACAAGGGTGGGAGGGTGGGTTTGTTTTGGTGACTTCACCAAGAGCACTTTATCCATAGAATCTTCAAATAGAAGCTCTAGACAATCACCATCCAAGATATCCTCATCAAGCATTAGATTCTCTTGGTTCTTCACATGCATACCCTTGGTCTCTTCATGTTGATCATTCAAAGTCCTTGGCTCTTCCTTAGTGATTGTTCCACAAAACATGGTAGATGAAGGCCTAATTGGATAAGAAACCTTTGGGTTAACATGGAAAAGAGTCACTCGCTTGGTTGGGAAGTCGATACTTGCTCCCGAGGTATTGAGAAACGGAGTTCCGAGAATGAGAGGAAGCTTGTCGGGTTTTGGCCTCTCCACTACCATAAAATCCGTTGGGATTAAGCAATCTCCAATCATAAGAGGAAAATCCTCAATCAACCCAAGTGGAGGTTTTGAAGAAGCATCTCCAAACGTAATGGAAGAGGAGTGTTGCTTCATTCCTTTAATCCCTAAGCTCTCCGCCATTTCAAATGACATCACATTCACACTAGCTCCGGAATCACACAAGGCATTATCTATCTCCAAATCACCAAGATAGCAAGTTATGATGAAAGTTCCCGGATGTTCAAGCTTTGTAAGCGTCTTGGGTACAAGTGGTGTTGAGCGTGGTGGTTCAAATAACCTCATAACTTCCTCTACCTTTGACCGGTTCTCAAGTATGGCATGAATGAACTTCTTGTAGATAGGGACTTGGTACAAACTTTCCATAGAAGGTAATGGAACCCCAATCCCATTCATACTAGCTTTGAAGCTCGAGAGGACTTTCTTTTGAGCTTTAGTAAGAACTCTCCCGGGAAATGGGAGTGGAGGCTCATAAGGAGGAGGTTTGACTTGTGGTGCATCTTCCTCTTCCACTCTCTTTGACACCACATCATTTCCTCTAGTGTAACTCTCTATCTTCTCATTAACTTTACACGCCACACTCTCAACATTATAACCATGGAGAAGCCTAGAAATCTCCTCTATAGCTTTCTCATTCTCATCATTAGAAGATTCCCTTGTAAGCATAGCATTACAAAAGTCCTTAGGATTGGTTTCGGGTTTACTCGGTAATGTTTCACTTGGACTCTTTAAAGTAGAAGAGGCTTGAGCGACCTTGAGATCAATGGTCTTCATATGAGAGGCCAAGCTATTGATCTTTCCATCAAGATCATTGTACATCCCATTCATCTTATTGTGCATTGCTTCCATTTGATTGGTAAGCTCTATCGCTCCTCTTCCTTGACCTTCTAAGAGTTGCTTTAGAAGAGCATTGGTGTTGTCCTCATTAGGTGGTGGCTTTGATGCACTTCCTTGGCCTTGGTTGTGAAAGAGTGGTTGGAAGTTGCCTTGGGGTTTCATAGGTGGGTAGGTTTGATCTTGGGAATTCTCCACATTGGGATTCCTATATGAGAAGTTGGGATGATTCCTATAGTTTGTGTTGAATCCCTTGTTGTATACTTGTCCTTGGCCACCAATGTAGTTCATCTCCTCTTGTACCTCAACACAATTTTCCATTCCCACACATTGATAACCTTGATATCCTTCATTTCCTCCAACAAAGTTGACCGCCTTATGAGACATTTGAGATACTTGAAGCAACTTATCAATCTTCTCATTCAATGCCTTGATCTCCTTGCGGTTTTGATCACTCATCTCAATGTTATCTCTAGATGAGCGATCGTAATCTTCCTCGTAGCTACCATCACTTAGAGCCAAATTCTCCACTAACAACATTCCATCATCCGCGCTTTGTCCCAAAAAATTTCCATTGCTAGCGGTATCCAATAACATCCGATACTTAGGCAAAACCCCACGGTATAGTGTACTCAATAAAGATTCTTTGGAGAAGCCATGGTGCGGACATTGTGATGCATATCCTTTAAACCTCTCCCAAGCTTCACAAAGACTTTCATTTACCTTTTGAGAAAAAACTTGAGATCGCATTCCTTAGCTTTGCCGTCCTTGATGTAGAGAAGAACTTGGCAAGAAACACACTTTTGCATTGATCCCAAGAGTTTATAGAGTCTTGAGGAAGATTCTTTTCCCATTGGTGTGCCTTGTCTCCAAGTGAGAAGGGGAAGAGACAAAGCTTGAATGCATCTTCCGAAACCCCATTGATCTTCACCGTTCCACAAAACCGATCGAATTGATCCAAGTGGTCAAGCGGGTCTTCCATTGGTAAACCATGAAACTTTGAGCTTTGTATCATGTTGATCAAACTCGCCTTTATCTCAAAGTTATTGTTTCCCACCGGTGGAGGCTTTATCCCGTTCCTATGCCCATGAATGTGCGGTTCATCAAAAGCTCCAATCATTCTAGCAACATTTCCTTGATTCTCATTCCCAATATTGCGTTGAGCAACCGGAGGAGGATTCTCGGCCATGTCTACTCCCAATCTATCCAAATGAACTAACCGCTCTCTTTCTCTCCGTGCCTTGGCAATCTCTCTTTCCAACCTACGGATGTCTTCAACTCGCTCAACTCGATTTATTGTCCCTTGACTTCGCAAGTTCATACACCTAAGGAAAAAAAATAAGATCACAAGCCAAGTAAAGTGATTAATGGTTAGTGAAAAATAAAATAAAAGAAAAGAAAGGCTTAGTCTCGAAACAAGACTAAATCCTAATGGCTAATTGCTTGTTTCCCCGGCAACGGCGCCAATTTGATAAACGACTTTTTATGGTCTCGGGTTATCAAATACCCTTAGCACATTGTAGTACTTTAGGGATCGATCCACAAGGAAAGCAAGAACTAGCTACACTAGGAATGCAAGTCTATGCAACAATCTAAGCTATATAAAGATGTGTTTTAGAAACCAAATTTAAACTAAATGAAAGTGATAAAAAACGGTTTGAAATCAAATGATAAAAGACGATGAGTCTTGGGAATGGCAATGATTAAGATGAGATGATGAACTTTGATGATGCAAGAACATACTATGAACAATATCCTAGGCTAAAGGATCAACAAATAGATCAATCCACTTTCATGGCAATGAACTCTTCAACAATCATTCAATCAACAATAATTTCCATTAGCAATTAAAATGATCATTGAGCATTAATATTTAAGTCTAATCCAACCACAAATCATCCTAGTCAACTATTCTCATAGGTAAGGAATGAAAAGCTCACTTAGGTTTCTTTCAAGCATTTTATCAAACACCTTGTGGGCATGAAAATGCTATGATCTAGATTAACAATTCCTTGCCTAATCTAGCATTACTAACCACCTAAATGAAGGAATAACATAGAATCTAATCCTAAACATCATCTTCAACCCATCAAATCATCAAAATCAACCAACCCTTAACTCATCTAAAAGACTACTCACTCATAGTTATGGAAACACAAATCCATTGGTTTGATATTTGCATAATCATAACTAGAAGATGAATAGATGAAAGATTTAAAGATAGAAAGAAGATTTGATACTTGAAAATCTCAAATACATACAAAGGCCCCTAGCAAAAGCTTAAGGTGGCTAAGAGAGTTGAAGAAAAATAAGCATAATCCCCACATTTAGGTTTAGAGGGTTTACTATTTAATGCATAACAATTGGTTTAGGAAGTTGACATTAAGTCTCGGAGGTTCCGTAGCGGTGTGCATTTGACCGCTACGCCATGTCGATGACGTCTACCGGCGTGCATTTGGCCGTTACACCATCCTGCTAAGCTCCACCGGTCAGCATTTGGCCGCTACACCATCCCGCTGAGTGACTCGCAACTTTGCGGATCTATCCATCGACCGTCTTCATGCCGCTGCACCAGACCGCTGCTCACTAAATTAGGTGTATATCCTTAACCGCTGACCCAAATCATTCGAGACCACCTCCATTGGAAAGCTAACTCAATTTTCTATAACTTCCATGAAGGGTTCTGGAGCTGAATCTCAATGTAAAGCATTCATATGAGTCGATCTCTGAGACACTTCGGAATGGTTCTTCATCATCATTTCTCCAATTTGTGCCACTTCTTGCATGCTTCAACTCCAAGACCTATGAAACAAGATAATATGCAAATGATGCATCTAAGACCTAAAAATGCAATGAAAGCACACAAATCTATAATAGAAATGTCATTTAAAATGGTGTAAAATAGAGGCATATCAATAAATTTCGGTTGAGTTCTTGCATAGGAGGCAAAATGTGGGTATAAACATGCCCCAATTGCATAAACAATCATCCCTTATGTGCAATATCTTCCTAGCTTGTTGTTTACTAAAGAACTATATATATAGCGCGCTGTCAACATACTCAATTACCAGTGGTGTGAGGAACGACTATGTACTTGAAGATGAGAAGATGGGAGAAGAATTCGCTTGTCTGGCTCACCATATGATTCCAACATATGGTCAGTTGGCGGGAGATAAGCTCGGAGGAGTGAAACTACTGAATTTTTTTTAGTAGAGATTTGCAAAAAATCATTGCCGAATAGCCTCTTCTACCAAATTAAACTCCATATATAATCATGTAATACGCGGACTTACAAAACCAATCACATCCAACAAGGAATCGACGACGAGTGCAATCACCATGCCAATCGTGCCACCCAAAGAGACTAAAAGATAACTATTTCTACAAAACACCATATATATAAAAGAGCATTTCCATCACTGAAGATACTATAAGAGGATCTTTCAAATAAAAATAATAATATAAGAGCATTTCTCATCAGTTGAGAGACTATAAAAAAATTACACAAATAAAATATATAATAACTTTTAATATAATTTTGTTATTACATTAAATTTTAAGTAATAAAAAAGACCAATAATATTAGAACATGTAGTTGTTCTCATCATCTCTCATTTTATTATGTCTTTCTTAATTTTTTTATTATTATTTTTTTGTATTTTTATTAGATAATTTTCTCATTGAAAAACTACCTATAAAAGTGCTCTAAGCTTTAAACAAAATACTGTGTTCTAATATGCAAGCCGCTTCAACTATATGGGCGTCTAAAGAAGAGATAATCCCTTTTTTGATGCCGAGAATACAAGTGTGATCTTCAAATATATTCCATGATCAACCTTGACAAAGTAGGGAGGCGATCCAAGCATGCAAACCACATTTTATATCATGCCACATGACAGATTGGCTTTATGGCCAGAGTTGCTTCAAGGTATCTAGAAAGTTGGAAAAAGATTTTAGAGTACCTATATATGGTAGTAGCTCACACATAATAATTTAGGATTGCATTAGGCTATTGTCAATTGACCAAGTATCGTGGCCCATCCATTCCTAGGTAAGCAAACATCATACCAGAAGAAGCAAGTGTTTCCAAGTGTTTACCAAACTAACAATAACTCGACAGAGAAAAATCAATATCTTTATGACTTTTATTCATATTATTATCCAATTAACATGGATACACATGATCAGTACATGACTATCTCTTGGAAGCTTTATAATTCCTCATACAAATCAAATCATGGATGAAAATTAGCTAGTCATTAATCGTTCTTGAGAGAGCATTTTGGAGTAGTGGTGAGTTTGATGGGTTTCACTTTGAGGACAGGATTTTTCTCGAAAAAATTGGCCGGCCGAAGCTCAAACCCACCGGACAAAGTAGGCATAGTCGGAAAATCTTCTTGGCATGGGACATGATATATGGAATCCGACCGTATACCACATCACAATATCTTTATTCTCTATTTCCCTATTCCTGTAACATTCAACTACATAATTTTATCCCCACAAACACAATCTTTATTAATTTGTCTACTAGGAACAAAATAATATCTAAAACTGTACATATTAAAAGCTGTTATATTCATAAAAGCTGTACTAAAAAAAAACATGTTTTTACATTTTTGTAGTTTTATAGAAATTTTTTGTATATTTTGTATATATCATTTAGTTTAAAAAAAATCACATTTTTAACTTTGAAAGTGTCACATGCTACCACTTTAAATATCGAAAGTATTTCACTAACATTTTAAACCTTCAAAATAATTTTACTAATACTTTAAACCTTAAAACTACTTCTCATGTTTTTTTCCACCATAGAATTCAATACAATAGTTACCCAAAAACTGACATAATTCTTTAAACATAAAACGTTGAGAATGTTTTTATATATTAACAGTTCATGTTTTAAATGAGTTTGAAAGATATTCGTTGACTTAAATATCGATTCTATTAGGTGTCCAATTAAACTTGATAACACGATTCATTCAAAATCATGCAACGGATGTAAGATAATCAAATTATCATAAAGATTTTAAATTACCTTTGGGACCATACAGCTAACGTGTCATCACCTTGGCTCCGATCGGCGTACAAACCACTAGACCAAACCTCTGATTTGTTTACAAGGTGTGATCCACACGTCATAGTTGGTGAAGGCTGCTCGAATTTGTGGGTAATCATCTTGACTCAGAAGTGAGCCTGAAGCCTGTCCAGGAAATAAACGGTATCCAATCTCATTACCGTGCTTCGTTTTCTGATTAGGGTTAACCACCACAAACTCTTCCGCTCCCAGCCTTAGTTTCACCCGAGCCTCTGCCTCTGTTTTTGCTATCTTGCGCTTCGTTGTCCAGTAGCTTTTTCTTGGTGTGTTATCAGATTTCGGAGCCCTCTTCGTCACAAGTTCGGTGCGGACAAAAGAATTGTCCGTACCGTCGATGTCAAGATCAAGACTGAATGTTATGAAATGGTCGTGGTTGACTCCGACGGTGTTGTCAGCGACAATTGTTCCGTGGATATCGTATTCTTTGATCTCTGATGTATGAACATATGCCACCGGTTTAACTTCTAAAACACCGGTTAAACCGACCTACGCATAATTAAGCAGTAATATTAGAACAAAACGAATTTTGGAATATATCAGTTATTTTATGTTAGCTAAAAGTATTATAATGTTTGTGTAAATTATTATCACAAATATTTATTTTTTCTGTGTATGTGTCTCGCATTTACATTTAAAAAGCTTTCAACGGATGTTTAATAAATATACATGCCAAGTGTATGTTTTAAGATGTAAAAACATAATATTTTAATTTACAAATGGAGTTATATATCGAAAATATGGAAATTATAAACAATTAAAATTATAACAGAAAGTTTTATGAAAGACGTTACCCCCATTTTGATTGAACCACTAGGTTTGAACTCGTAATCAATAACGTAGTCGTCGTAGTTTCCCACAGTTGTCACCATCCGGACTACAAGACTTACGTCCGGTCTAACCTCTGTGATCTGCATGACCAACATTTACGTAAATATACTATTTATGACTAATACAAATTATACAGTTTTACGAAGATATTCATAATATTATAATTGATTACGTACTTGTAAGCCGGGAACCTCAACTTCGGTATGTCGCCACATAATGTCTCCAGCGTGTTTTTCAAAAATGCACATAGAACATTTGATATTTTTGTAGGAGTTCCGTATTGGCCAGCAAAGATACCATCCATGAAAGCGGCACCAGCGGGACAATCGTTGTAAGGATCAGGAGATACGGCGGACTGGCCACAACCGAACTCACCACAGTCAAGGTAAGTGATGAAGTACCAATCAGCACTTGGGTCCATGTATGGTACAAACATTTCCGAGACATGGCCTTTGTATAGGACTTGCCGGTACTTGTTGATGTCCATGTCGAAAATGGACGCGAGAGAGAGATTACGAGACCGGCTCGAACGTCGAATGATAGGTGAAATTCCCAATTTGCCCATCTATCTCACCACCATATATAAAATCAATTAATACCTAAATGAACTTTAACAAAAAAAAAAATGTATGTTCATTCTTTTTTTTCATTTCAAATTTACTAAAATTGGTTTTTATTATTAATAATAAGAGGGGGTACGGTTAATTTCATCTATCTCACCACCATATAAAATGAATTCATTTTAAGTGTAGTTTTAGAATTTAAATTTTGTTTATTATAAATACTGTTTTGTGTTTTTAATGCAGTTTTTTTGACAAAATTTCTAGTATTACCCTATTATTTTAATATAATGACCAGTGAAAAATGTTTAATATATTATTGAGAAATAAAATAGACAAATTGGTTTACGCATGTGATTATATTTCATAAGATAGTTTACAATTAAAAAAAAATTAAGAATATTTCCGCGAGATGGTATTTCAAAAATTCTTTGCATTCCATGTCAGAAAATTAGATGGAAACAAAAAAAACAGTTTTAAACAGTTTTAGATGAAAATTAAATGTCTCAGTTGGTTGGCTGATTTAAAGGGAAAAAGAATTGACTGACTTTCGATATTTCAGTTTTAGTTTTTTTAATGAATTTTGAGATTTCACTTAAAAGCTCTTGGTATAAATCTAATCATAACAACAAAAATAATAGGTTTTCTGCTAAAAAACCATCAAACTTTTAAAATTTTGCAAGTTTGACATTCACCTCAAAATTGTGCAGGTCAATCTATCGACCTCAAAAGTCACCCGCAATACAGCACTTGGTCATATCGTCGACGTGGCACCGTCCACCACTGTTACAAAAGTGACGGAATGAGTAAAACGATGTCGTTTTTGAGATTTGAAACTACATGTTGTTTTGTTGCAGATATTGTTTCCCTTGTTTTTTTAAAGGCAAAACAACATGATTTTTAACTTATTATTCAAAATCTCCAAAGTCCAGACCATAAAATTACAACCTCTTTCACCATCATTTTTTTTCCCTTCGATTACCCAGATTTGTCTTCATTTTTCAATAAATTTTGTTCACCCAATTTTATTTTAAAAAATTATGTGTGAAGAAGAATCCAAACTCAGGTGAAAGAATGGCATGTCTAAATGTTAAGAATCTTGTTGATTAAAAGCTGAAATTATTTCCGAAGAAAAACAATGGATCAACGAAACAAATTTCATCATTTTCTCAAACAATTTCTTAGAAGAATCAATACCCAGAATTAAAATGAAACAATGGAGATTAAATCGAATATCTAATTAAGAAGAACGAAATCGACACCGACTCTGCTGAATTGCTCTACACTTACGACAACGCCATTCATGGATTCTCCACTTTTCTTACTTCCGAAGAAGCCGGGTCACTCATGACTCAACCAGGTGTTATATCCGTTTTACCGGAGCACCGTTACGAGCTACACACAACTCGTACTCCTCTCTTACTCAGTCTTGAAGAACACACCGCAGATCTATTCCCTGAAACCAGCTCATACAGCTACGTCGTAATTGGAATTCTCGAATCTCGACACCGGAGTTTGGCCGGAGAGTAAAAGCTATGCTTGTGAAGGATTCAGTCCGATTCCGTGTACTTGGATTCACGTAGCTGATACAAATTGGATCTCTTTCCTTGACCGCCACCAGATCTTGCTTTGCAGATTCAAAAAATTCTGGGTTTGCGGTGTTCTTCACCAATTTCGATTTGTTCTTCGGTGTTCTTCAAGAAAACCCAGAAATTGTTTTTTTTTCAAGGGAATCGTTAATGTTATATAGCATCAATGGTTAGTGTATTTTCATAGATCTCACATAAAATGAATATAATTTTTGAAGGAAACTTGATCTAGAAAGATTTGTTTCCCGAAAGGTATTTTTCCTTTTTATTTTGATGAATCAACTTTTTAAGAATAATCGTGGTTTTTTTTTCTAAGTTGAAAACAACAATCTCTGCAGTAAAACATCATGTAGTTTCAAGTAAAACATCGTGTTGTTTCAAATCATCAAAACTACGTCGTTTTGCTGGTTCCGTTAATTTTGTAACTGTGAGAAACGGTGCCACGTCGACGATATGACCAAGTGCTGTATTGCGGGTGACTTTTGAGGTCGATAGATTGACCTGCACAATTTTGAGGTGAGTGTCAAACTTGCAAAATTTTAAAAGTTTGATGGTTTTTTAACAGAAAACCCAAAATAATATAATTGGCTTTTTTTCTTTTGTATCCCAGACAAAATCCGAGAACTTTAGCACAAAAAGCCTAAAAACCTGTTACTATTTATGCTGATAAAACTTTCAAATTTCAACTTTAATTGCTATAAATAGCATAATTATTGTTTGCAAAATCTTACTATAATGGTGCGAGTGGCCACTACAAGAAAAACGAGTATTCTTAGCGCCAGAATAACGCTATGTAAAGATACGATGGCAAATCTCAAAACGCTATGACATGACCCATGATAATAGGTCGACGGTTTTAGATAGCGGTTTTGTGTGGCGCTATTTTATTGTCACCTATTATAGCATGTTTTTGATGCAATGTTATAGTATTTAATAGCGATTATATTTTGTTATTAATTATCTTGTTACAGCATTTTAGAATTGTTACTTGTAATATTATAATAGCATTTATAATATGCAATTTCTTCAATTAGAATAGCATTTGTCTCATGCAATATATTCATTACGTTTTAAATTTTGGATTTTCAATTATAAAATCTACAATTATAATTATAATTTACAGATGCAAAAAATAATCAATATTATTAATTATAAAATTATACAAGTACAAATTTTTGTTTTAATATTACTAGATGTAAAATAAACAACAACAAAAAACACTAAAATGGATTAATCTACCACCATCTCCTATGTGTCTTGTGACTCTTGTTGAACATAGTTGCTATCTCCCACATGTGCGAGCTTATACCCCTCCAGACCTAATTCCCCAAGCGCCTTACAACCTGCAAGAAACTTACTTTACCCAATATCCTCCTTTCCGAATAAAACTGACTCGAGATAGAGAATCTTAAGCTTTGGTACATGAAAATCGTTCACAGCAATGGTGGCAGGTTGTCCAACAAAGTTTATTCTCAGACAAGAAGATCTTCGAAGGTAGCAGAAAATCAAAACTCCTTCCCCAATCCATTACTAGATGAATGATATTATATAACAAGCTAACGAGAATCTTTTTGGGATAATAGATGAACTTACAAGTGAATAGGTTGATTCTTCTTAGCCATCTCTCTATGTATCACAGACTTTAACTCAGCATCAAACACCAGATGCTACATGCCAATAAAAAATATATGTTACAAAGTTAAAACAAAAAGGATCTGAGTCAACAATGATCAGAAGCAGACAGACCTGAAGGTTATCTTTGGCAGCCATTGCAAACTAAGCTGTGGAGAAAAGAGCAAACCCAATAGGCTTTTCTCCCTTGAAGTTCACTTGAGAAGCCTTGTAACCAGGCAACCATATTAAAAGATTCAGAAGCTCTCAGTCTTTTACATAATCGGGAAGCCCTGAGATGAAGATTGTTCGAAGCTGAAACAACAGACTCAAACTCGTGTAAGATTCTATGTTTTTCCAAAACCCAGAAAAATCTAACTATAGAAACTGCTAAGAACATTACATTCCTAGAATTGTACATATATTAGCAACTAACAACTTCTGGAAAGTCATGTAAAATTTGTAAAAAATCAAAGTTTTATAAGGTTGCTCACCAAAGAAAGTGCAGCAATTAACCGTAACAGCAACTATCCATGAGGCACAATATATTTCAGGAAAATAGTTCCTCGGAACTCTCAGAAGACAAGTCTAACACTGATGAAGATCTCCAATATTCAGCTTTGTGAAAATTGATTCATAAAGCGACCAAAGAGATATCATTTGTATTATCAAGAGTATTGGAGAAACCCTAGAACAAATTACTGATACAAATCAATCAAACGGCGCAAAGAATCAACAAGCTAACATTACAGACATGTAACTAGAAAGAGCACAAAGAGGGAGGGAATAAGAGAAATTTACATTGCTGTGAACCAAGTGATTCGAAATCGCGTGAGGAAAGACGGCGTTGACGATCTGAATCTTTTTCTTTGTGAAACACACGACCTTTGGTCTTCCTCTGAGCTGCTGATTCGCCATTTTCTCCGGCAATAGCTGAGTGTGAACCCCCCATCTGGAGAAACAGCAGCGGCGTCAACAGATGTACCATCTTCATCTATTAGGTCATCTTCCTCTGGCTCAAAATCGACTGCTTCTGATTCTATGTTCGCCATAACTTCCGCCGCCATAGCTTCAAAATCGATTGATACTCCGGCTGAGTTCCACCAATGGACGCTCCTGTCTTGTAGAGGAATCGAAACTGGGAGTGAAATAAGAGAAAATGAAATCTTTTAAAAATAAATTAGAAAGGATATTTTCTAGAAGTATTTTTGATTTTACCCCCAATTTAATTTTAGAAGGCGGGTGTTTACATTTTTTTCCTCCAAGAGATATATATAACGTTTTATTATGGTATGTGCAATTACAATGGGTGCTATAAAATGTTTTCACGCAAAAAAATTTGACTTGCGTTCATTTTTTATTTTCTGACCATAACTTATAGCGTTTGCTAAAATGCAAACGCTATTAAAAATACAGGGTTAAGTCAAATATAGCAAAACTACACTAAACGTTATCTTCCAGTGCTAAGAATACTCACTATTCTTGTAGTGGGCCGAAGAGAGTTTACCTCACGATGTGTCCATCGATCTTAAACCCTGGACCGTTCGGCTGGAAAACGACTGCGTTTTGAAGCGCCGGACCGAACGGCGGCTTGAGCTTTGAGAAGCGGAACTCCGTCCCGTTAGCCTTCGGCAGAGGACTCATGAATCTGTCCTTAAACTTCGTTACCTTCATTTTGTCAAGGTTTACGATTATTGTCATTCCTTCAATAGGTCTAAGATACGTATTCACCGATCCGTTAAGGTAAAACGGTATCGTTTTTATAAGCCTCTCCGTATTCGTTTCACCGTACCATCCCATCGTAGAGGACGTGACCACAACCTCCGACAATTTCAAGCCGCGTCTCCTCATAGAGTCACGGAACGGCTTAAACTTGTGAACAAGCCCCGTGGCTGCTTCTTGCTCGTCGATAGTGAGCATAGGGTTACCCTTGCCTACGTGGATCTTGTCCGAGACAATGGGTCGAGAGGAAAAGTCAACGACGATCTCTCGGGTCTTGCCCTTCTCTCGGGCGGTGATGAACGCCTGACGTGGTGGTGGTTTGACGTTGTGATCCGGTGATGATTGCCACAGCAAGACAAGGGACTTGTCAGGCTCGTTGAGACCCACGTACTGGAAAAGTGAACCTATGTTTCGGATCAACGGGGTACTTTTTCTTGATGATGTTACTAACGAGTTTGATCTCGGTCTCGGTTAAGGGATTGAAGGGGTGAGGCGAAGGGATGAAGCTTGAGGATGAGATGACGAAAATGGAAGAAAAGATTAAGATGGTGAAGTGAAGTTGAGCCATTGCTTTCTGATTTTTATGGACTTGGCTTCTGTATACTTTTATATAGCCAAAACTTTCCCTTTCTTTTACACTTTAAACACACAAGTAGACATGTTAATTAGGGTTTTGTGGTCCTAAACATAGAATTCTTCTTTTTTAGTTTTTCTTTTTATATTAAATATAGAATTGTTCTTGCACAAAATATATGAGTATTACATATAGTGATATAGGTGTAAGAAAAGTATTTTATTTTGTTTTAAAAATTTGCTAACCATTTGATCTGACAGTTTGTCCATCGATCTTCAACACTAGAACCTTGCGCGCACGAGAGGATTTAATATATAGAGTTGGTATATATTTCAAAATATAAAACTTATTGTGCATGGGTCATCTACACATAACTTTCAAGTTTCATTTTTATTTTTTTTGTTGACAACACATGTTATAATATCGAAATGGCAATAAATCAAGTGTTCGTGCACTGAATGCAACCACAAAGATAGTGTTGGCTTAAAAGTCGGGGATTCTTTAAATTTCCCAGTTGGTTAGCTGATTTAGAGGGGGAAAAATTCACAAGAGCTGAATGGCTTTTGGTAGTTCAGTTTAGTTTTCCACGACTATTGAGAGTTAACTCAACATTTCATTTTCCCATTGACATTAAAATTTTGCCATTTCACTGTACATTTTCCGATTTTACCACCCAACCGATGGGAAATGACATTTCTACTTTTGCTTTTAGTGACATATATCTTTTGTCCATGTTTTTTCATAGCAAAATGTATGCAGAAATGCATATAATGTGTTTTTTTTGTCCACGATTATGTTTAGATAGGTAAAATATTTTGTTCGGGTTCTATATTTATACTTATGAATTAGTTTTCTGTTTGCATAACTTGGACACTATTATATGTTTGGTTTTCTATTTACAATTGAGAGTTTAGTTTTGAGTATGGTTAAAATATATTATTTGGATTGTATATATATTTATAATTTATGGTTTAGTTTTATATTTGGATAGCTTGTGTAACAATAATGAGTAAACACGGGATCATCTGCTGCTGCATTGCTCCTTCTCTAAACAGGTCTGGAACATTGTCTTACTTGGCTAGGTCAGGGTGTGACATCTTTTGTGCCAATTGGGGTTCTCTTCTCAACGGGCTCCTATTAAAGACTACTGCTTGCTCCTTGACTCTTCAAAGAATAGCTGCTCACGCAACAATATACCTCCTCTGGAAAGAAAGAAACAACCGACTGCACAACTCATTCACCACTACCTCATTGTTTCTCTTCAAACAGATTGATAGGAGTATAAGGGACACTCTTCTAGCTCGTCGCTATCGCAAGGGGTGTGGGGTGTGGAAGATTATTATCTCAGTGGTTCAAATACGCCTAACTCCTTCTTTAGTAGTTCTTGTTTAGTTTCATATGGCTTTTTAATTTTTTTTGGTCTAAGTTGCTCCAATTGCCCCTGTTCCATTTTGATAATATAAATTCACATTTTATCAAAATAAAATAAAATGTATACGTTATTATATAGCTAAATATTCCCCTTTCTTTTGCATTTGAAACACTATAGTATAGTAAACTTGTTAAAAGGGTAAAATTACCGTAATTAAAAAGAACATGTGAATTAGGTGTTGTGTTCCGACATAAATGGTCTTGCTACGAAGATGGTTAAAAAATTGAGATGGTTTCCATAAATTATTAATTGATATTCGATTTGAATGTAAAATTTTGTTGTTATTCTTAAAAATAAACAGTAAGAATGTGAAAAAAATATCTAAGCATCATTAACTTTGTTGTCTTTTACATGCATAAGGATGTTAAGTGAATAACCATTAATTCACTAATTTAAAGTACCGCATATTTACTCTTATGAATTATAACATATTGCTTCTTCTACGTCGCATTGCTCTCATGCGTAATATGTTATTTTGGTTAAAATCATATATACCTAATGTGTTCAAGTATTCAACCATTTAAGATCATGATTTTTAAACGTTAAAGCATCATTGACGTTTATGTATACGTATTATAATATTTTAATGATCATTTTTCAGAAAATTTTAAACGTAGATACAAATGCAAACTTAAAATATATGTCTATCTATAATTGCATCGCCGTATATTATATACACATGCAACATGTGTATGATGTTTTAGTTATACGTACCATCTCCAACCCATTTTTTCCAATTTCAACTCCAAAATAAAGTAACTCTAAATTAAAATGCAGTTCATTTTGTCTCCAATGAAGTATTCAATTCCAAAACAAACAAAAAATATTCAAAAAATAGTTAACTATATTTGTCAAATTTACAAATTTTATTTCACTTATATAAATTTTATCAATAGTTCAAAATGATTGAACAACAATATCAAAAAGCTACTCTTGCATCAACTTTATTTGGACGAATTTCTATGACATTTGTAAATTCAGATGCGGCTTACCAGAATATCAAGTCATCAGTATTAATTTGTAGCTTAAAAGGATTTTTTTTGAGTTTATATTTAGTTTGGGTATTTGTTTTATATTTTTAATTTTCATATTAGTTATATCAAGTGTGAATAACATATACAGTATATGCTACTTAATTAGCATGAGACTTAAGTTTACTATTTCGACCAACTTTTCCGACCAACTATCAATGGTCGGAAATTTTCGACCAATTTTCGACCATTTTTTGACCAATTTTCGACCAATTTCTGGCCATTGACAAATGGCCAGAAATTGGTCGGAAAAACGGTCGGAAATTGGTCGGAATAATTCAACTAAAATTTTAGTCAGAAATTGGTAGGAAAATTGGTCGAAAAAATGGTCGGGACAATATAATCGGAAATTTTTTAAAACTATCATATCAATTTCCGACCTATTTTCGACCAACCCGTAAAATTGGTCGGAAATTGGTCAAAAACTATTTTCGACCTAATTCCGACACATTTTTCCAACCAATTTCTGACCAATTTTTTTTTTGAATAAAAAAAATAAAATAAAAAATGAATAATTAATTAATTAATTATTTGGTCGGAAATTGGTCAGAAATTACAGTCATTTCTGACCAATTTTCGACCAAATAATTAAGTAATTAATTAATTTTTTTTTTAATTTTTTTTTAATTTTTTAATTTTTTTTATATATCGAAAAAAATAAAAAAAAATATATTTGGTCTGAAATTGGTCGAAAATATATTGAATCGGTCAGAAATTGGTCGAAAAATTTATATATTTAAGAAAAAAAAATTAAAAACTTAAAAATACACAAATCATAAATTTCTGAACTATTTCTGACCAATTTTCGACCAATTTTACGGGTTGGTCAGAAATTGGTCATAATTTTTTAACTATTTCCGACTAATTTCCGACCAATTTTACGGGTTGGTCGGAAATTGGTCGAAAAATTTGAAATTCTCAAATCTCGTGTAAAAGAAGTTTCCGACCAATTTCCGACCGATATATTTTCTATATAACCCAAACGATTTTTTCTTCCCAATCACTTATATATTCTAAACATCTCTCTATCTTCTTTTAAATATCTCTCTATTTTCTTCTAAAATCACTTATATCTCTCTATCTTCTTCTAAAATCTCTCTAAAATTTCTCTAAAATCTCTTAAGATTATAAATCTTATAAACTTTCTATAAATATTATATATATTTTATATAATCTTACAAATATTATAAAAATTATAAATCTTATAAATCTCTCTATAATTATTGTATATATTTTATATTTTATATTTTTAATTACTATTTCATTTTTAAAATTTTGTAAAATAATTACGATTTTTAAAAAAAAAAAACGTATATATAAAATATTTGTAATTTTTTATTTTTAAGTTTTTAGTTTTTTAAAAAAAATATATAAAATGTCCGACCAATTTCTGACTGATTCAATATATTTTCGACCAATTTCCGACCAAATATATTTTATTTTTATTTTTTCAAAAAAAAATTAATTAATTATTTGGTCGGAAATTGGTCGGAAATGACGGTAATTTCTGACCAAATAAATAAATAAATAAATAATTAATTATTATTATTATTTTATTTTTTTTTTTTTTTTAATCGAAAAAATATATATATATATATATATATATATATATTTGGTCGGAAATTGGTCGGAAGTATATCTGAATCGGTCGGAAATTGGTCGAAAAATGTTGGTCGGAAAAATGATGGTCGGAAATTGTGTTGGTCGGAAAAATGATGGTCGGAAATTGGTCGGAATTTTCTGACCGATTTTGATTCGCGACCAGCATATTCCGACTAATCTGTTTTGGTCGGAAATCAGTCAGAAATTCATTTTTCCGACCGATACGGTGGTCGGAAATAAGATGTTTTCTTGTAGTGCTTGATTGACTAATGAGTTTCTGGACTCATAGGTCAGACGCTCAAGCTGCGTTTGGGAAGTGACCATCTTACATGATTTAGTCCCCCACCTCTTAGTCAACAAAATTATGTGATATCTTAAAGTTTGATGCGATACGGATAAGGAAATAAAGAATTAATCTAGACAAATAACCAAAGAAAACAAAAAGAAATAATCAAGCATCCCAAACAATTTATCTATGGTACTTAGGAAAAATAAATAAAAAGATTCTTTCAATTGATTCATGATGTTCATATCCACTCCACAAACAAACTCTTTGCATAAAGAAAAAAAAAAAAAAAAAAAAGGATCAATATCCAAGAAACAGTGAATTCTCATACCCAAAAATGGCTACGGATTCTTTTTCATGGAGCACCAGGTGGCTCCTTGTGTCCGATGCCTTGGCTAGGACCTGGAGTAGTGGGTCGGAACGCGGTTTGTTCAATGTTCTTGTATATGTTGATCTTGAACCATACAAAATCTTCTTTAGGGGGTGATGGTGGTGACCACTCGAGAGGAATATTAGGAGGACCAAACACTTTAACTGATTTTCGAACAGCCGTTGTAGTTTCAAAGTGCAAATGTAACACAACAGAAAAAAGCAGAAAACAAGTTAAAGACCCGATAGAACTACCACGGTTCACCATTGTAACTTAGAGATCGATAACTACGATCTAAATCTTAAACCTTATAAGAGGAAGTGATTGGGTTTCTTCTCATCAACAGAAGTGAGAAGGATGCAACTTAAGAAGGCTCCATATATAGGTGGACAGTGGACTCCACAAGTCCTATGTTTTTCTTTTGCTTTTGGTAAAAAGATGAATTAAGAATCGTTCTTGTTGATGGGAAATGGTTTTGTTTGTCGTATTATAAGTCAATTTGAAGATACTTTGAAATAAGAAAAAGAGCCCACTAATGTTTGCCAAAAATGGCATCGGTCTCGACATGACAACACTAAAGATTTCTACTTAAGGAAGTTATGCATGTGTTATATATATATCAGATGTAATCAAAATATGCTTTGTCCACTTAACCTGCCATTTTTGTTTCTTTCTGTTATGCTCTCTTTATATGTGTGAAAAATGAATAGTGAAAACCCACCAAAGTCACCATCACTTAAAATTATTTTTCATTTAAGGAAACGCGAAACCTTAAATGGCCTATTCGAGGAATCCTCACAAAAAGTTGAGAACAAATTCCACCAGTCAAACATCTTAGTGTTAATTTCATGGCAATATAATAAGTAATAAGAAAAATGGTTAATTTGCAAAATTGTTAGGAAAAAAATAAATGATTTAGGTAGTTGACAAATTGTTGAGCTGTTATAATAGAAATAAATTATTTACGCGTGACCAGGTTTTAATATATGATCCTATCTCTTAAGAGGAATTGAACTCTTGTCGTCTTTAAATTCAATCACTAGCGCATGAGCATCCCCACATTCGTCGTGTGATTTTATTGCTTATGTCTATAAATATATGGGTTTACTTTAGATATAACTTTTTAGTCTTGCTCACGCATCAAACAAATTATGCTTCACAGAAGATACAAGTTCAGAAATCGATGTAGCTAAAAATTTAGACGAGTTTGAATTTCTTTTGCTTTTAATAGGATAATAAATGAGTGTAAACCTTTTTTAAAATAAAAGGTTAATTTCTAATTCTTCCAATTTAAAGTGATTTTCAGGATATTATTAATAATCAGACCATAATGACGAAAATATGTTTGAGCCGTACATATAATTTAGATGGGTCCCAAGGATCAATTTTGATATATGATTCGACTTCTTTGTTTTCTTTAATGTATATATTCATGATTTTCCACCTGAAATTCGTAAATTTACATTATTAAATCCGACAATGTTTAATTTAATTTTGATTGAAGTGCTTACCTAATTTATTGTACCATACCATTGATCAAACTCTAGCTCACGCCTTTTTTGTTTTTTGTTTTTTGTCTCCCACTAATTAATTACTTCCCTCTCCAACCTTAGAGCATTATCATCGATTAAGAGACTCATCAGAGTCTCTATAGAATATAATATTAATAGTTTCATCAAAAAAATTATTATATAATTTAATTTTAAATAATGCCCAATTATAATAAGACAGATGTTATTAGAGTCTCTTTAAATACATGGACAGTCTCTTCCGGGCTTCTGGGAGAGACTACTCTCTTTCTCTCACTTGCCATTTCATTATTTTATTAATTTTTTGTTTGTAAATATCCTAGAAAAGTTAACCGATGGGAGTGCTCTTGTGTGTTTTGTCTCTCCCACTCATTACTTCCCCCTCCAAATTAGGCTGTGTCTAGGCGTTACATATACGATTATGTGCAAATCGTTCATTCGCTGTTTAATACTATGCACTTAGTGCGTTTTAAAATACTGATTATTATATAAAAATAATAATAAAATAATTCAAATTTTATCGTTTATCCAAAAGAAAAACATGCATTTTATAATTTAAAAATGATAAAAACCTTCTTAAAACCTTATATTCTTTATTATAAAGTAACTACTAATATAGATTTGAATCAAAATTATGTTAATGTTTTTCTTATTTAACAATTTTCAGTTACAGTTGGGCATATATATTAGTTTTTTTTTTCCGACGCGCGTGTAAAAGAAAATACAAGTGATATTTTCTTATCAAATATGCGCAGTTTTTTTAAATCGAAAATGATATAAAATTAGCATTTATGATTTGAAAAAAATGACAATACAATATTTTCTTTTTAATGCATCGGAAAAAGGGCAATGTAAACAAAAAAGAATAGTAATATTTTTATGTTATGCTATAGGGTGTAATGTATTAATTTCTTTTGATGATGATCTTGATCTTTATCTCTTTCTTTTGTTGTACCATCTTAATACTTGAAGTCTGAAAATGCATCAGTTTGAAGTTTGAAGTTCCCATGTCTACTACAAATTTAGTCTTTAAGCTATAGGTGTAACGTTGGTCTTAAACTTACCTATTCAGATTAGCTAATATTGTTTTTGAATGAATAGGAAAAGAGGACTATGTAAATAAAAAGAATAGTTGGGCCATATGGGCTGACCCAAGGATCCATGGGCTCAATAACCCAACCCATATATGATATATCTATTTACCCAAATATTTTTCAATTAGGGTTTTATCAAATTAGCGACCAAGAAAAAGGTTTTAGATTTTTCATTTGCTTTTCTTGTCCCTTGCCGTCGCTGTGTAAACATCCCTTCTTTAACAACGATGGCGAAGAAGAGAGATCGGATTGTCAACACTCAGCCTTTTATCTCCGATGACGCCTCCGTCGCTTCTTCCAGGAAGCGATCAAAAGTTCCCAAAACTCATCAGAAGCAAGAGAAGGTGAGTGAACAACTTTCGCGCGTTCTTAAGTTTCCTAATTTTTTCAATGTCAAGCTTTGGGGATGTTCGATTAATCGTGATTTGGTGGTTTTTGTGCAGTTGATAGAAGCTGGTATGAGCTCAAAGATCATGAAGGAAGCTCTTGCCCAGCAAAAAGAGATCGCAGATGAAGAGAACGCCGAGATTAACCCTAGCGGCGCCGCTTTTGCTGTTGCGTCCGCCTTGACTGCTGGTGAAGAGCAGAGAGTGAAAGAGGAGGAAGACGATATTGATGCTTTTGATGGAAATTTTGAAAATCAAAGCCAATACGATAATTATCATGTTAGTTCCTTGATTTCTCAATGTTTATGAATTTTAGAGATTATGATTAGTTTAATTCTAATGCTTAGAGCACTCTCCGTGAAAGCTTTAGATTAAATTGCTTAGAACAGTTCCAACATTGATGTCACTTTAAAGTTACAGACTTGATTTACTCTTAATGCTTATGTAACTTATATATCAGGAGGAGATCAATGAGGATGATGAGAAGTTGTTTGAGTCATTCTTTACTAAGAATGCTCCTCCTCAGCGTACTCTCGCTGATATCATTATCAAGAAAATCAAAGATAATGATGCTGACTTAGCTGAAGGTTGATACAAATCTTTGTTTTGTGTTTTTTTGTTTGTTGCTTTTGAAGCTTTTGTTTGATTAAGTTATATCTTGCTTTATATTTTTTACTTATTGTAAAGCTCATACTTTGTTTTGCAGAAGAGCGTCCCGATCCTAATTTACCCGCTTCAATAACTAAATTATATAAAGGGTAATGTTTTGCTCTTACTTTCTACTTCACACTGCATTCTTTGAAGCGGTTCTCATGTTTCTTTGATGATCTTTTTTATGTAGTGTTGGCAAGATTATGAATGAATATACAGTTGGGAAATTGCCAAAAGCATTTAAGGTTATTACTTCAATGGAACGCTGGGAGGATGTATTATACTTGACCGAGCCAGAGAAATGGTCACCTAACGCAGTTTATCAAGCAACAAGAATCTTTGCTTCCAACTTGAAAGACAGACAAGTTCAACGGTTTTATAACTATGTTTTGCTTCCGCGAGTGAGAGAGGATATTAGAAAGCACAAGAGACTTCATTTTGCTCTTTACCAGGCTTTAAAAAAGGCACTGTACAAGCCTACTGCATTCAATCAAGGGATACTATTCCCGCTTTGTAAGGTATATATTCGTCCTTCAGAATTTACACCAACCTGTTTTTATGTTAACTTTTTCTGAGCATCAGAATGTGACGGTTTTCTTACTAGTTCCTTTGGTGTTTATTTATTCAGTCCGGAACAATGAATCTCAGAGAAGCTGTGATTATAGGGAGCATTCTTGAAAAGTGTTCTATCCCTGTGCTTCACTCGTGGTATGCATTACAAAAGATTGCATTAAATAGAACATATTCTACAATTTTCAGATTATTCGTTGCATATTTTAAAATTCTTTGCATTGATTGCAGTGTGGCCGTGCTAAAGCTGGCTGAGATGGAGTATTGTGGCACAACAAGGTAAACGCGTACTATATTCTTTAGGCTTCTATAACAGAGAGTTTCTGATAGTATCTTGCTTTCCCCCATTCAATTGTAAGGAATTGCTGATAATTTTTAATTACGCAGTTACTTTATAAAAGTTCTATTGGAGAAGAAATACTGTATGCCGTATCGAGTGCTTGATGCATTGGTTGCTCACTTCATGAGATTTGTGGACGAAATAAGAGTAATGCCTGTGATTTGGCACCAGTCTCTTCTTGCCTTTGTGCAACGGTAACTTTCTTTGATTTTTCAACAGATGAATTAAAAACTTAACCTACCTTGATTTTTCAACAGATGAATTAAAAACTTAACCTACCTTAAAGTTATTTCGTAAGCTCATGTTAAAGCCAATGTGCAGGTACAAGTATGAAATACTAAAGGAAGACAAAGAACATCTCCAAACTCTCCTCCAGAGACAAAAGCACCATCTTGTAAGGCTTATAAAGAAAAAGTGGAATTTTTTTTATTGTTTTGTAAGTCACAACTTATTCGGGCTTTTTCAAATTTTAAACGTAGGTTACTCCTGAGATTCTGAGAGAACTCAAAGGTAGCAGAAACCGTGGAGAGAAAGCAGATCCTATGGCGGATAATCATATCCTTTTTTCTTTTTTTTTTATCGTCTTATAATTATCTCTTTTGGAATTGCTTTTATTAGTGTGATTATTGTAAAATCGGAGTTATTTTATTTTAATGTTATCTCCTTGACTGCAACTTACCTTCAGTCAAGCCGGTTAAAGAAGACAGGTTTGACATTCCTGAAGTACCAATGGAAGAGGACTGATGATGATGATGATTCCATAGTGTTATGGTTTTTGGAGGGAGTAGCTGAAAGTTTTGAAAATGTGGAAACACTACTAGATTTTGTATTGGTATTTTACTACTTTTATACATTATTTAACATTTGTGCGAAATTTTAAAAATTTATCGATGATGATAGAACAAGCAATACAGAATTTTTTTCTAGATTATTGGTATTTTTTGCAAAACAAAGATGATGCTTACAAAACTGAAACTGAAAAGAATCGAGGGAAAACTTTTAAACAGAGCAAGCATCACAAACACAAAACGTGTTGTCGTGTGAATTAAACGTGCAATATATGATTAAACTATTCTAAAATGTATTATAAATCTAATCTGCAACACACTAAAATTATGATATTTTTGCATAATATTGAAATCGTTGGAAAATTTGTTATACCAATTTATAAATAATCAGATATTTTAAAAACTGAACTATAGGTATGGGTTATGGAATAAATTTGTAATACCAATTTATAAAATATGAAGATGAACCTTATAATCTAATTTATTGACAGGGTTTTGGTTGTTCTTCTTCTTTTTTTGGTGAGGATCTTCTCTTACTACGACATAGGATCTCGTGGAGACACTTACCTATTGTTTCTCGACCAAGCTTATACATAAACATTTTGATCATAAATTTATCATTTCATAAGAACGGAAAAAAAAAAAAAAACTTCTCTAATGATTTAAGTAATTAAAAGAGTTTTAAAAGGCCAAACAAAAATCTCGTGATATTGATTACACAGACATTTAATATCGTCGAAGTCATTATATTATTTTGCACGAACTTCCAAAAGTATTAATTTATTTTTTTGTCTCACTAGCGGCGCTAATATCCCTCTGATTTATAGGTCTTTTGAAATTTTGTAAATCAGCCACTTTATTTTATCATTTGTCAAATCAACCCTTTCAGTAAAATCACAACCGTCTAAATTCACATAATCAGCTCAATGAAGATCCTACGGCTCTTATTATTTTTATCATCTCTGGTCAACAAAAAAAATATTCCTCCACAATAAATGTTCTCAGTGCTCTCTCTCACCCATTCCTCTGCTACTTCTTCTTCTTCCTCAATCCATCATTCTTTTTCTCGGATTTACCTCAGTTATTATCTACTCAAAGCTGTACGGTACGAATGTGGTTGCTTCTCTAGCTCAGATTCTACTTTATTTAGCGTTTAGTCTTCTTCTTCTTCTTCTCTAGATTTTTTTCTAGAAACTTGCTTCAGAAATTAAGGTTTGTGGTCAAACTCCTTTAACAATGTTTCTTCTTAGCGTAGTTTTAGGTCTGATCTAATATATATTGGACAAATCCATGTTAGGTTAGAGCTATAAATTACAAAAATTTCATCTTCTCTGTTTGAATTAAATCTCATTTAACGAAATTAGTTACATAACTATGTAATGTTGTTCTTCAGTCTAAATTTTAGCTCGATCTGATTCTTTGGTTCACATCTTTAATTATGTAAATTTTAAATTTTGTTTTTTTGGGAGTTGTAGTTGAAGAATTTATAAATTAATTTCAGATGATACCTTTTGAAGTAGCTAAAACACCTCATTTTAGTAAAAGCTTTTACATCATTACTACTTTTAAATTTTAATCCTTTCCTTAAAAGTAGTATTAGTCCCCCGAAAAAAGCTGATTAGTAAAAAAAAAATAACAACTCAGTTTTTTTTTTTTGCCTTATCTTCATTGTACAGTGAAAAATTCTTTCTTCTTGTCTCTTTGTGTATGATTATATATTCTACAATGTAGAGCATAGTTTTGTCGTATTACATGGTTTCATTGGTGTATATAGGTTGTTCTTGGTATCTGGTAATGAAGAAAAGCAACATGAGTTTAATTCTCTTTATATTAAAAATGATCAAAGCCACTCTCACCATTTTGTTTTGCTGTTTCCTTACCAGTTAAAATTTTTTTAACTGTAAAATATCTTGAATGTGTATTTATGCAGGGGACAAGATGGTTGGTATATTTAACATCATCTGATAAATAAGGAGAAACTTGTTTTTTTTTCTGGCAATAAAGGAGGAATAAGGAAGCTCTCTGATCTAACAAAGAATCACAAAAGAGAAGAAGAAGAAGAAGATAGGATGATGCTGATGAGAAGAAGGTTGGCTTGTTGTAGCAGGGATAGAGAGATTAGCATCGATTTTGATGAACAAGATAGTAAGTATTATTACTAACTCTCTTCTCTTCATTCTTTGCACTAATGATATGCTTAATCTTTAGTTTCATATGAATCACAAACTGGAATCTAAAAGTGATATTTTTTTATAGCTTTTATGTATTTCATTTATGGGCATGATATGGAATATATAGACTACAACTGTTTGGTATAGTTTTCAATTAAAAGTTTTGAGTGGCTACCCCATTTGTCTTGTGACCGGTTTAGGTGTTTTGGTATGGGACCAATATTTTTATCAGACACTTAAAGATCTTACACCAACCATGTCATTCATGTAATAAATTAGGCGTGAAGTCTGTAGCTTTCCACGCGACATCAATGCCTATATTCAATTTTGATGCGAGAGCATTTTATTTTATATGATTCAATGTCTTATCTCAACCAAACCCTGTTTCTTTGGAGTGAAGGTCCTCTAGGTTTTAAAATCATTGATTATATTTATTCAGAAACGGCTAAAGAGTAGGTAGTTGTAATTTGGTTTTCACTTTCACATGGTCATTAAGAAGACTAAACATTTTTAATTCACAAAGGAAGAAAAGTTCATATCCATTTTGAATTTTTTTCACTTGTCAGCTTTCGTATGCGACTTGCATTATATATGTTTTAAGTTTTCAAGGGTAGATACTATACTTAAATCAAATCACTAGTGTTTGTCTGTTTGATTAAACTATTTGTGTTATATTGCTGTGAACGTTTGAAAAATGTTATGTCGTGACAAGTGATAAAAGTCTTCGTGGTGGGTCCTTCTGAAATTTCCACCACATGGGGATACTAACTCTTTGTTTTGAGAATTTTTTTTATACATTTCATTTGAGAAAGGAAGCATTTTTTTTAAAAATTAGGAGTCTTGGGTTTACAAAAATCTTGACTTTAGCTATTAAAGGCTCGTGGAACACAACGACTTTAAATTCCTTATTTTATCATTTGTTTCTCTTATAGTTATAGAACACTAGTCTCTGCATAAACAACGTGTATCTGATACCATTTTCTTGATTCCCATTTGATAAGTAAGACAAGAAGTAAATGTGCGAGGTTGAGGTGGGGTTTTTCTTTGTTTATTGTCAAAATCTGAACTGTCTCTTGATGATATATGTAGTGTTCAATTATTTTTCTATTGGTGACTCTTGTTTTTTTAATTCCTCTCTTTGTCTATCTCTCTCTGTTTTGTGAAAGTTTGGGTGTCTTACTGAACTGTAGTCTACAGTATAAAAGGTGAAAGTACATGTTTTGAACTTTGTACATAGTGTGGAGTTTGTGAAGATATTGATAATGAACTTTTTTGTAAAAAGCTTGAAGTCAATCTCCTTTTTATACCCTTAAAAATGGGTATTTTCCCCTATTTGCAGCCTTAAAGATATACTTTAAGCTTCACTATTTACAGCCTCATATGTTGATCCTCTTTGGGAATAATAGTACTTGAAGTAATGACAATGTGTTACCTCTTCTTTTCAGGAATGATTACATACGACGGCTTGGAAACTTGTATTATCAACAATCAATCATATGAAGAAGAAAGTGGAACAAGTCGTGGAGATGGGTGCCTGACAGATTCACAGGATGATGATGCATTTTCAAGCTGTTCATCAAGCAAAGATGCCTCCAGCTCATTTTCTTCGAAATGGTTACCGATGAAGAATGATGAACACAGTTGCGATAGTTTGAGCTTATCTGGAAGGTCCCAACATTTTGATGCTAAGGAGAAGAAGCCAAGCTATGTCTACTGCCATTTGGATGTGGAAGCCATGAAGGAGAAATTTTCTAAGCTATTACTCGGCGAAGATGTCACTGGGGGGTGCAAGGGTGTTCAAGTAGCTTTGGCTTTGTCTAATGCTGTCACACATCTTGCTAGTATGTTCTTTACTACTTCATAGCTCTTAAGCTTTATATTCTTTTGATATATTTTTTTAGTTCTAGGATGTCTACTAAACTTCTTGGATTTGCAGACTCGATATTTGGCGAGCTCTGGAAATTGGAACCCTTGTGCGCGGAGAAAAAACAGAAATGGAGAAGGGAAATGGATTGGTTACTTTCTCCAACTAACTACATGATTGAGTTAGTCCCTTCTAAGCAAAATGATGCCAATGGAAGATCACATGAGGTAAGCAGCTATGTTGTGATCCATTAAAATAGATATACAGTATTACCATAAGAAGAAACTGAACCGAATCCTTGTTTGTATAGATAATGACCCCGAAAGCCCGCGCAGACATTCATATGAATCTCCCAGCTCTTCAGAAATTGGACTCCATGCTCATTGTAAGCGATTATCCCTTTCTTTAACGTAGTCTTTTTTTCTTCTGAATCTGGTTTAATGTTTCATTGCAATATCCACAGGAGACACTGGATTCTATGGTGAACACAGAATTTTGGTATTCTGAGATCGGTAGTAGAGCTGAGGGGAAGAACAAAAGTACAAGCGAGAGCAAGAGATGGTGGCTCCCATCACCACAAGTGCCTAAACCTGGGCTCTCTAACTCAGGAAGGAAGAAACTGCTTGACAAGGGCAAAGTTGTTTATCAAGTCTTCAAAGCTACAAAAGCTATTAATGAAAACATTCTTCTTGAAATGCCAGTACCCGCCGTTATCAAGGAAGCAATACCCAAAGTAAGCTGTTATATAATATCCCTTGTGATATATATAAAGGTAAATTCCATAACAACTATCTCTAAACTCTTGTGTTGTAACAGTCTGGAAAGAACAGCCTTGGTGATGAACTATACAAGATGTTGGCTGTGGAATCTGCAACAGTTGATGAAATCTTGATATCTCTCAAGCTGGGGACTGAACATACTGCGCTCGAGACAATTAATAAGTTAGAGACTGCGATATTTGCGTGGAAGGAAAGGATTACAGAACAAGGCAGCAACAGTAAATCCCCTGTACGAACACCGTGGTCATTCGCTAAAGATCCATTGTCTGAAATTTGTCGCAATGAGTACCTCTTGAACCGAGCAGAAGCACTTAGAGACCAGATTAAATCCAAATACCCTAATCTCCCTCACTCGTTTCTTGATGCCACAAAGATTCAGTATGGCAAGGTAAAAACATAAAACGGACCTAAAACTGCATCTTTCATATTTTAAATTTTTCGATATCAAGATCATTGTTCTCTGTTTTCAGGACATCGGTCATGCAATTCTTGAGGCATACTCCCGAACACTTGCGAATTTGGCGTTTCGGATTCTCTCAAGAATGGGAGAAATCTTGAAAGAAGATTCTTTAAGCAACCCTAACTCTCCCGCACCACCGAGTTGCTTCCCTAGCTCCCGCGATCTTTATAGAACACCTGAGAGGCCTTTGCTTTCGTCTCGTGTAAGGCATTCATTAACAGATGACATGAACAAAGCTGATGAGACAGGGACAGGTTTAGATTTTATATTCGCAGATGCTAAGTCCAGTTCAGTGAATACAACTCCAAGTAGAAGCAGTAGATTATGGTGTCTGAGTAAAGTGCCATCTGATGCTTCTCCTTGATTTAGAGGGTCTCTCTTACTTAGTTCGATGCGTGCCAGCTGAAGCTTCTCCTTTTATTTAGAGGTTTTTAAAAAAAAAATTATGAAGCCTGAAATATTTAATGTAAATGTATTAACATGCAGTTAAAGTATGAAATACAGGCAATTTTGTTCATAACTTCATTTCGGTTATTTTTTCCTTTTAACTTTAAGCGGAAAATAATAATAATAAAAATAAAAATTATTCAGAACAGAGAAAAAAAGAAATGGAATAGTGAGGTGATTGTCCACGTTTGAGATTTATTTTACAGCAACTCGCATTAATATTAAGCTAACACATACTAAGTCGGAACTTGTCAATCAATATAATGTAAAAATAAAATAAAAATAGAGTTCTCGTTTACAAAAGAACAAATAAAGAATACTAAATATATGTATCTAGGCCCATTTGATGAAAAATAAAAGCCTAGGCCCATTTAACTACTAGCAAGTAACGTCGTCGTTTATGGAAACTACGGCGAAAATACCCCGCCGTTAAACTACGGAGTGAGTATTTGGTGAGAATTGAGTTTTAATGGCAAATCATGTGTTATTGAAACATGAATTTCAAAATATCTTTTAAATTCCACTGTTATTGGATTAATGATTTTAAAATATACAATCAAATCCACTGTTATTGAAAACGTTATTAGGATTTCATTTAAAAGTTTCAACTGAGATTTGAGAGGAATTCTTAGTTAAAAATACAAAGACTCAATTCCCATACTTTTAGCTGAGATTTCAGAGAATTTAATAACAAAATTCCTAATTCACCAAAATTTAATCAAATCCTCTCAGAATTCATTAAAACTCAATTCTCACCAAATACTCACTCCAATATACGCCCTGATCAGTCAATCGGAGTAAATTTATCAGTCTCTACTTCCGAGAATGGTTCAGCCGCGATTCGTCCGTCCGACGCAATCATCATCACCTTCCTCTAGTGCATTAGAACCGAACTCCCCCAATCTATACGTCGCGAATTGTGGACCAGCGTTGGGACTCTCACACGACGCAATCGCGGCGGTGTTCGCTGCTTTTGGTGAAGTAAACGGCGTTTACGCGGCGGACGAGAGCGGCGTTCGTGTTATCGTCTCTTTCGTGGATCCTTGTTCGGCGAAATCAGCTCTAGAAGCTTTGAATGGTCGGCCATGTCCAGACCTTAAAGGACGGTCTTTGCATATTCGATATTCGATTCTTCAATTAGCTTTTGAGGTAATTCCCAATTACATTAACAAATATTCTTAATCAGTTTAAAATAATAATTGTGAATTCTAGTTAGAAAAACCCCCAAATTGTTTGTTTATGTATTGATTGATCTGTGATTTCAAAGTTTTGTTCTTTTTATGTGTTATCAATCAAATTCACATCTTTAGGAGGTACCAAAAGATAGAAACTTTTGTGTTTGTTTGAGATTGCAATGTGCATCAAATTTTGATATTGCCGCCTTTTAATTCTTGTGTAGGCACATGTGAATGATTGTGTTCCAGTGTCTTTGGTTGATTCAGAATTGAATATTCCAGGACTCTTCCTATTTACTGATTTTGTCAGTGTTGAAGAAGAACAGGTACATAGTACATTTGTAATCTGGTTCTTGATTTTTTAGTTCTCTACCTCTTGTGTTACTTATTGTTCCTTGTCTTTGTTAGCAATTGCTTGCAGCTGTTGATAGTCAGCCTTGGATTGGTCTGGCTAAACGGCGTGTTCAACACTATGGATATGAGTTTTGTTACGGGACAAGAAATGTTGATACCAAGAAGCGTCTTGGCGAGCTTCCTTTTTTTGTTTCTCCTATACTCGAAAGAATCTTATTAATCCCGAACCTTGACGTCGACTCAGCAAGCTTGAATTTGGACCAATTAACGGTAACATCATCACACTCTGTGTACTAGATTCTGTTAAGATGTTTGCTAACTACGTTGAAGGCTGAGGGATTCTTGTGAATGGTACGTTTTAGGTCAATGAGTACCCATGTGGTGTAGGTTTATCGCCTCATATTGATACGCATTCCGCATTTGAAGATTGCATTTTTAGCCTTTCATTAGCTGGTCCTTGTATTATGGAGTTTAGAAGATACTCTGCTTCGACATGGAAACAAGCCTCAACCACCGATGAAGAGAAGTCGGATAATTCCACTTGTATCAAGAAGGCCTTATATCTTCCTCCTCGGTCTATGCTCTTATTATCCGGGGAAGCACGCTATGCTTGGAATCACTACATTCCACATCACAAGGTTTGATCTTTTCTTTACTCTCACCGGTCTAACTCTTACACCATTCTCTTCCAATTGTTAACTGTGGTCTAATAGATTGACAAGGTGAAGGATAAAGTGATCAGAAGAAGTCCCAGAAGGGTATCTTTCACATTGCGGAAGGTAATAATATATCGAAAACTTCTAATACATTATGGACGATTTTGGCGGGGAAATGTGTTTCTTTCAGATGACGATATTGAGAAGAAAGATTCAAACTTTATGCAGGTGAGAAATCATCCATGCAGGTGTAAGTACCCACAATACTGTGACTCTCAGCAACAAAGATAACTGTGGTAGAGGAGAAATTAAATGAAATGAAGAATGCATATTGAGAAAAAAAAAGAAAAGAAAAAAAGAAGAAGCATTTTTTAAGTTGTTTTACTTTTTATGTTTCAGATTAAACTAAATTAATCTCTTTTATATGTATGAGTAGAGAAAGACAGATATGTCAGTCAACAACAATGTAAAAACCTGGACTAAGAGAAATTGTGAAATTATGAAATTACAATATTCGTTCATACAATCAAGTTTAATAACCTCATACGCATACAAAAATAAAATAAAATAAAATTTGAAATCTCACATCTACAATCTATAAAATTAATTTAATCATTAAAATAAGGAAAGAGGGGTATAATTGAAAATTGTGATTATTATCTTTTTGAAGGTCTGAGATGTTTAATACTCTGCATCATCTTCCTCGTCCGATTCTCCCTTCTTTCACCAGGTCGGTTATCTTCGTTTCCATTACCAAAATCTAGTTTTTAATTTTTTCGTAATTTCAAGTTAATGCCACCAAAATTGATTTCCTCTGTTCATGGTGATTTAGCAAGTTCGTTCTGGAAAGGAAACAAATTTGTTTACTTTGCGAGAAATTTCTCATCTTTTTACTGTAATCAACACTCTTCTAATCTCTATTTTAATGGGTAATAGGCATTGATGACTAAAGCAGCCTCTTAATTGATGTTCAAGGATTCGTTTTTTTTCTTTTGACTGATCCTTTTGATTTCACAGTTCTCGAGTCTGCAGGAAAATTATTTCGAGAAGAATGAGTACGAATCCTGCAATTGAACCAAAAGTTCGCAAATTCGAATCTGTTGAAGGAGCTGACGATAGTTCCAGAAGTAAATCTGATGGTTTGTTTGCTAATTCATCATTACTTAAACAAAGCTTGTGTCTTTAAAATGTTTAGGGTTTAAGTAGAATTGGTACTTTTAAGTTATATGAAGTGAACGTGTTAATGGGAATTTGGGTTTTTACAGGTATCAGATTCCGTCTCGTTTCATATAACATATTAGCTCAGGTAATTAATATATTAAGCTTCTTCATATGACTTATGATTTATGATATGGTGTAGCTTAGCATTTGATAAACTAGTTTATCTCACCACAAATTGTGTTTGTTGTATTGTGTTTTCTGGGCTTGATGTAGAGATAAAGACAGTTCTTTTATCTTTTTTTTTTTCTGATTGTGTGATTTTTTATTTCTTTGAGATTCATCTTTTTTGTTAGGTTTATGTGAAGAGCTCCCTTCTCCCACACTCTCCCCCTGCCTGTCTCAAGTACGTATCTTCTACATTTCTCAGTTTCGAAATCAATTTTTCTTATTACTAGTCAAGGGTTCTTTGTGTGTGTTGTAATCAATGGCCTAGAATGTGATAACATCAGTCAAGATTTGCCTTATGAAATCTCTTTCTAATCATGATTAGAAGCCAAAGTACTAAAACTACAATGGATTCTATGAATTTGCAAGAACTTTACTATAAGAAGGCATTAGTGTGTTTGGTAATGCTCACTTTAACTATCCATCAACCAATATGTACTTTGGATTTAGCCATAGATTGTCTTTTTATCAAAGCTTAGGGAACGGTGCTTCTTAAAAAGGTTATGATATTTGCAGTAAATGTGACTTGGTCTTCCTTTTCTTGTGCTGCAGATGGAAAGCTCGTTCACATGCCATTTTCAGCGTTCTCAAAAAACTCGAGGCCGATTTCTTTTGTCTGCAGGTTTTTTCTTGCGAAATTTCTTCTTTTGTGCTGATAAACCCTTTTCTAATGAGACAGAACTCCTCTTTTTAGTTCAATCTCAGACACATATAAATGTTAGTGTTGTTTGTGTATCAAATCAAAATGGTGTCACCACTTGTTAGTTATATTGTTACAATGTTCGCAGGAAGTAGATGAGTACGATAGCTTTTACAGAAGTAATATGGATTCTCTGGGCTATTCTGGGATTTATATTCAGAGAACTGGACAGAGGAAGCGTGATGGTTGTGCAATCTTCTACAAGCCAAGCTGGTATGATTAAAGAATTAGGCGCGTGACTAATGAACATTACTAACTTAATGCAGATACCTTAATCTGATTGAAACTACACTCTTCTTTGGATTTAGTGCAGAGTTGGTCACAAAAGAACGGATCGAATATAATGATCTCGTGGACTCAATAAAGGCAGATAATGTTTCCTGCAGCGAAAAGAAGATTGAGACATCCAATGAAGCAAAAGGTGATGAGAAAGCGAAAGGTAAATTTGTCCTTTTGGAGAAAAAGAAAGCAAATCCTTTGTGCTGTTTCTTTATATCTCAACATCATTACTAACCTTTTATCTATTGTTCTCTTCGCATGTTTCCACAAATCCTCCCCAAACAAAAAAAGATTCTCGAAAAGAAAGTCGTGACCTTAATGATCCACGAGTGAGACTAAAACGCGATTGTGTTGGACTAATGGCTGCTTTAAGAATCAGCAAGCCGTTTCATCACATCGTGATCGTGGCAAACACACATCTTTACTGGTAAAGACATGTTGTCCCCCATTAAAGAGAAACATTTATTTTCCACATGTCTCAAATCATGTTTGCTTCTTTCTAGGGACCCGGAATTGGCTGATGTCAAGCTTGCTCAAGCCAATTATCTACTTTCACGACTAGCTCAGTTCAAAGCATTAATATCAGAAGAATTCGAGTGCACACCTTCGTTGTTACTAGCTGGTGACTTCAATTCAATTCCTGGAGATAAGGTTTGATTCAATTTCTTACCTTGAGTTTACCTAATTTTCCATTCACACTATTAGCAAAATCAGAAACATGGGTTTGCTGTGGTAAAAAAGCCGATACTCTTTGTGGTTTTCCAGGTTTATAGTTACCTAGTATCGGGTAATGCAAAACCCGCAGAGACCATAGAAAAAGAAGCAGCTCCAATTCCTCTGTGTAGTGTCTATGAAGTGGCAAGAGGAGAGCCAAAGTTCACAAATTGTACTCCTGGCTTCACAAACACACTTGACTACATCTTCTTCTCTCCTTCAGACTTGATCAAACCTGTGAGTATCCTCCAACTACCTGAACTGGAATCTCCAGATGTTGTTGGTTTCTTACCAAATCATCATCATCCGAGTGATCATTTACCAATAGGAGCCGAGTTTGAGATCAGTCGAGCATAGAAAGTTTTGTACTTTAGAAATTTTTGAAGCAGGATGAGAAAAAAGAAGAAGCAATTTTTTGAAACATACATACACAACACAGTATTTGAAGGACTTTGATCATTTACTTATCAATCAATAAACTTGAAATTTTCATTACTTCATTGTTTTTTTATTGGATTTACTGTGAATCAAATATTCTACGGATGAAATTTATTAGTTTCCATATATTCATTTTATGTTCATAATTTTACTATATAAGTATTAACATCTATTTATGGAATTGTTTAACCAATTCAAATCCAAGTAAACTGAAATGGCTTGAACTCGCATCAAACCAATATGGTTTTCTCCAAACCAAATTCTGGGACTGAACCAACTTTATCCTTGAATTGATCAATCAATCAAGTAGCGCGTGCAACTACACGAATGGTCCGCAAGTAAAAACTAAAAATTCAACACGTGTTCTCTTATAAATGAAACACGTGTCATCTTACAACGACAGATCACGTAAGCCCAATATAAGCGTGCTTGGGCCATAAGCATAAGGGTCAAAATTACTTCAGCCCATGATAACTTTTAATTTAATTTTTTTTTTTTTGATTAAAGCTTTTTTAAATTTATTGCTGAAAACGTCATTATATTTTAATTATTCAAAAGAACATAAGAATTTATGAAATGACATATATTAATATGATGATCTCGTCCAAATTTGTTGAATAAAGTTGCAACAATATTAGTCAAGCATTGACCTATGTTGTATATTATCTATCAACCACTGAAGTCGCACCAACTTATGTTATATATGGATATTATCTATCAACCACTAAAGTCGCACCAACTTATTGATAATTTTCAGTACGAACGAATATTCTTTTTTTTTACAGTCCCCAAACTTTACCGATATTTTGAACCATTGCTAATGAATAAAGTCGTACTAGTCTGTTTCTTGAAAGTTGAAACTTTTAATCCAAAGTGACAGTGATGTAATGTTATGTTCCAAAACATCAGATTTTTCAAAATAAATAATGATCATTCCTTTTGAATATATATCACAAACAACCCGAATAAAATATTATTTATTTCTTTTTTGTTTCTTTGGTCAAATATTATTATATTTTTCTATGTTCTTATAAATAAGCATCATTCAGAAAATTTTACCTATAGCAAAACTGAAAAATGAAAACCTTTGAAGTTAGTTTCACCGGAGAGTTCATCGTCAAAGCTTCCGGCGACCAGTCGGAGAAAATCTATAGCTTATCCCTCTCAAATCTCGACCTTCTTTCCGGCCGTTTTCCGGTGACCTACTTTTACTTCTACCCCAAGCAACCTTCTCTATCCTTCGAGGCAATTGTCAAATCCCTCAAAGCCTCTCTCTCTCAAACTCTTAACTACTTCTATCCTTTCGCGGGTCAGATTGTTCCTAACGAAGCCTCTCAAGAAGAGCCTATAATCATCTGCAACAACCATGGAGTGTTGCTCGTCAAAGCCCGAGCCAATCTCGATCTCAAAAGTTTGGATTTTTACAATCTTGACGCGTTGCTCAAAGCAAAGCTGGTTCGAGTTAACCCGGATTTCGCTTTACAGATTCAAGCAACGGAGTTCGAGTGTGGTGGCCTTGCTATAACATTCACATTTGATCATGCTTTAGGAGATGCGAGCTCTTTCGGGAAATTCCTCACTTCGTGGTCAGAGATATCGAGAAATCAGCCTGTGTCTTGTGTACCAGATCACCGCAGAAATCGCCTCCAGGCACGGTCTCCTCCGCGTTACCACCCTCTCTTAGACAAAACATTCATAAAATGCAGCGAGGAAGAGATTAAGAACATCCCGACTCCCAAAACGCTCATCAAGCGTCTCTATCACATTGATGCTTCAAGCATAGACACGTTGCAAGCTCTAGCTACTGTAAACGGAGAGAGCAGGACAAAGATCGAAGCTTTCTCCGCATATGTATGGAAGAAAATGGTGGATTCTATAGAGAGCAGTCATAAAACCTGCAAGATGGGATGGCTCATTGACGGTAGAGGAAGACTTGAGACTGTTACCACGAGCTACATCGGAAATGTCTTGTCTATAGCTGTAGGCGAAGCCACTGTTGAAAATCTGAAGCAAAGCCATGTATCAGAAATAGCAAACATAGTGCACAAATCGATAATCGAAGTGACAAACAATACCCATTTCACAGATTTGATAGATTGGATCGAGAGCCACCGACCTGGACTGATGTTGGCTCGGATGGTTCTCGGACAAGAAGGACCAGCTTTGGTCTTGTCTTCAGGACGACGGTTCCCTGTGGCTGAATTGGATTTTGGATTTGGTGCTCCATTCCTTGGAACTGTATGTTCAACGGTTGAGAAAATAGGAGTTGGTTACCTGAACCAGCGACCAAGCGCCTGCAATGATGGCTCGTGGTCGGTCTCTGCTATCGTGTGGCCTGAACTCGCTGCAGCTTTAGAGTCTGACTCGGTTTTTCAGCCAATGTCTGCTACACATCTTCAACTTCAGACCTGAAAAAAAGGCTCAGCTAACAACATACAGAATAAGCACCAAGGAAGGAGTTTTTCATAGTTTTCTTTATTATCTGTAAAATTATTGTTACAACGAGGCAAAACCATGGAGTCTTTTCTTTTTCACAATTCACATTTATGCACTACATGTTACTCTGCACAGTAGAAACAAAACAAAAAAAACAAAATCAGGAGCTTTCGCTGGATACAGATATTTAAACCTATGGTCAAAGTCTTTTAAGGCTTCTTCAGATATTTCTTGGCTTCAGCGGAGAAGCTTCTGGCGATTTGTTTGTCGGAGAATGTTAAAGGAAGCTCTTCATCATCATAATTAGCCTCTCTTCTGTCTATCCAGCTATGACGTCTACTTGAGTCTTTTGAACTATCATCTCCTTCAGTGGATTCTACGGGTGAGTTTGGTTCGTCTGCTAACTCGCGGTACAAGTGTTTAATTATGAAAAGAGCAGTATCATTATCTCTCCAATAGTTTCTGCACAATATATAACAGTCTTGAGTTCTTGGCTCTAAATGTAAAATGTAATGTGCTATCAATGAAAAGTTTCACTTACGTATGAGCTCCTATGGCTTGTAGATAGGGATGCTCAAAGGTCTTATCCTGCATCACCCAAATAACAGTAATTAATATTATGCAAACCAGCGAGCTTTGGCCAAATCCAAGGCCTGTTTAATCTTTTATTCACTCATCTTGCAGTTTCCACGAATCACAGCGTCCGCAGGAAAAGGTGAATGCAACAAAAAAGATAAAAGGTTATAAATTATGTGGAAATGCATCAAAATTTCACCTGGAGCATGTGATCTATTCGACCATCTTGAGTTCCACTTAATCTCTCCATCATTAAGGAACCATAAGACCTTCCATACTTTTCTTCGTCACTTTCTTCTGTCTCTGTTCCATCAAATGCAAGTAACATTAGAAGTACATCAAAGGGAGGTGAAAAACCTTGCAAAGTAATCGACTTTTTTACCTTCTAGTTTATCCGCGCTTTTGGATTGACATATAGTGAGAACTTTTGTCTGCATGAGAACCAAATATAAGTCTTTTGTACATTGAATCACAAAGATAACAACTTGAGGTCAACGCTACAACATAGAGATAACTAACTAGAAGTCCGAAACACATACCCTTACTGAATCAAAATGATTCATTACTCTCTGTGAACGTGCTGCAAAATCCTCTCTGAAATCCTGTAGAACATTACATAGAGCAAACGAATTAGAAGAGGAAGCAAAAAGAAACACCAGACCATAAGATTACAATTACCTGGAATCCAATATGCAACCGCTTGCCACCTCTGTGGTAAGGAATAATAACGGGTCGTTTGGGAATGTACTCTTTGCAGACAAGCGGCTCCACTCTGCATGAAACACAAAGTGTTGTTGGTGTTTTAAACTTGCAAAAGAACGTAATGGAGACAGCAAGATCATAACTAGCTATACACTGTTTTATTTCCATGAAAACTAACCTATATGCAACCGGATCATAGGGATGAAAAATGTTGAACATTCGACGACAAGCTGGCATCTCTTCAATAACATTCTCCTCTTCCCAGTAATCTTTTCCCTTACCTGACACATGTTAAACCATATAAAGAGACTTTACAAAGGAAGGCAAACAAGCAATTCAAAAGCAGAGCAAAGAAAAATACGAAATGAGCCAATTATCTTTGATTGTTTATCCATGGATCTCTTGTTTTCGGTATGTTACATAAAAACCAAAAACAATTGGAAACTCTACTGAACAAGTATTACCTATCCCAAGACGTATATTTCGAAGGGCGAGAAAGACTCCAAGAGGAGATCCAACTGCAAAGAAAGTGTCAACCTGAGCAGAATATGCAATTAAAAGTTAGAATGACATTTGTTTTCAATGTGGTTTCTGAATGAGATATAGATATTTTAATTCTAAGATCCCACACCTTGAACTCAAGCTTTTGGTACTTGATATAAGGAGTAAAGCTAGTCGGTGCATTGACATCTTCAGCTGGCGGCTTCTCGTTGTTGAGCTGCTCTGGCACCACAGATGTCTTGGGTTTTTCTGTTAATAACATCATTTCATATCATCACCAAGATTTACATGAAAGAAGATACAAATTTGCAAAAGATACAAATCGGGGTCAGAAACAATACTGTCAGTCAATATTCTGGCATTCTCTGATTGCAGTTGCGCTACTTTTGACCTCAACGATATAATCTGGGATAACAAATTTCACCATTAATGACAAAGAACTCTTTCTTTGTGTTAGTTAGTCAGCAAAGAAACTGGACAACACTTCCACAGAAACACACAGAACTACGGAAGTATCAGATGCTGTGAACACAAGTGTTGAAAACTTGCAAGACCCTAAACTGCACAATCTCATCAAAGAATGAAAAGTTGAAAGTGCCAATATCTACCTCTTCACGTAACAACTTGATTGTCTCCTCATTATTTGAATTGTCATTTTTTTTCTCCCATGATTGTTCTTCAGAACAGGATGAAGCATCAGGCGTTCTACAGTCAGCTCCATCTGGTCCATCCTGTGAGGAAATAGCACCACTAGAATCATGATGGTTACCTTCCTGGCTGCCTCTTTTTTCCAAACCCACGTCGTCCACAACCGAATCAGAGATCGATGAAGGAGCTTCCTCGATGACATCGTGATGCTCCAGTACCGTTGATCCCTTAGCCATCATGTTATCATCTTGACCTGTGATTTTCTCGGTGTCATTCAATTGGTCAGATTTCTCTGGCTCAAGATTTGATGATGGATGTGAACTACAAGCTTTGTCAGTGATAGCTGGAATGGGAGGAGATTCTTCATCTGGAAAAAATTTCTTGTATATTGAATCCATTGGAAATGGGGATGACAAATTGTGCTGATGACATAAGATGTCATAGGAGAGAACACTCCCCAGAGAATGTCCATAAATGGAAATCTGTAAAATGAATTACAATTTAATGTGAGCTCACACTAGTCACAGGTTGATGAATAATAAGACTAAACTAGATGGGCACCTTTCCGTCATAGTCTGGGTTCCGCTTTAAAAATTTTAGATACAGTCTATTCAGCTGCTTTGAAACCTGAAAAATGAAAAAGGAACACAGATCATTTTGCATCTTCATACTTCACAATGTCTAATATGGTTTTAGGCTGTCAAAAATTCTAAAACTAAATCACAAAGTGGTTTCAATATGGCACTTTTAAGACAGATAGAGCATCAAATTTGGGATATAGCAATACCGAATCAATTATAGCCTGACAGTAAATGGGGCTCATGTAGTATAACACATCGTGAACAGTCGCACTCAGCATTTCTCGCAAACGCCGAACACCATCTAAAGTACATTTATCAACAGCAGCTTCACCACTTAGTTTTAGACCCTTTCTCCACTACAAAAACAATAAAGAAAGAAAGAATAGATGAAGCAAGATCATACTATACACAGATCAAACAGAAAGGGATATATACTCTTTACATAGCCACCTGGCATGGAATGAAAAGGACTCTCTGAGTGCCGCGCTGATGAGAGGTTAGATGACGTTCCCCTAAAGCTGCCGTGATTTGACGGAAGTTTCCAACATCGTCAACAAGATTAGACTTTTCTACTTTTTGGCCAATACCATGAACCATAAATACAAGATGCCGAACAGGGACCTGGACACAATAACACAAAAGAATAGTTCCAGAGAGCTTGAAAACTTTGAGAAATTCTAAAAATAATTTGACGATAGAGATCAGGTGTTCTATATGCAAAAGCAATTCACAGAAACGAGTGTACTAAGACATACTTGGGAACAATAGTCATCTATTTCTTCCTCCTTTTGTTGGCGTAGTTCTTCCTGAACAGATGCACAATAAATATGATTCAGTTACAAGTACTCTAAACCAGTGGACAAGAAAAATATATATGTGCGACTTAATTCAATTTTCCAGTATAGAAAATTAACAATAGAAATCAGATTAGTTTAAAAACCTGTGAAGGCTTTGGAGAATAGGAACCGGCATACCCACGTCTCAACTTAATTCCATTCCCAGTATATCCAACAATGCCAGAAAACCCAGAGGGATCAACATTAAGCCACACTTCCCAGGTATCATCCTCCCCAGTAAAGAGAGCATGGAGTCCCTACATTAACAACTTCGGATAATATTATCTTTTTGAAACCATTTAGCAGGCAAGAAAATTACAGTTTCGAACACATGAAATCAAACACATACCAGACTGGAACCCTGCAAATCGACACGAGCTGCAAAAAGACCAGAGGGCTGAAAACTTCTTCTGCGCCAAACCTGAGTGATAAATTCAAAACTAAATTGGTGCTGTTTTCATATCATCAAAATATATATGAATAAAAATTTCAGGGATTCTAAGCAAACAAACAAAAAGAGAGAGGGCGATAAAGGGGCAAAAAGCGATAGCTTTGTGGATTTATGAACCTTAAAACCAAAAACAACTAACGGAAAAAGAATCAATTGTTTCAAGTTCTAGGAAAACCAGGATCATAAAATCGAAATGTAAACTAAAAGACTGAAAGATATCTAACCTTGTTACGATATGCAACCTCCAACTGTTCAGCAACAGTTTCCGGAATTGGAAGCCAGTCTAGGCCACCTTTACGAGCAAACCAATGGCCTCTAAGCACACGCCGATTATCTCCATTCCAGTACACAGGAAAACAATGCCTCCTCACCAAGTCCACCTGCAGCATTCCGCTTCCTTGGTCAGAGACATGAATTGAATAAAAGGACTCCAATGATTCAACATATTAAATTTACAAGAACATTCATAAACACATTTTCTAATCCTCTAAAAAGAATGGTAGTACCTCGTATAGGCCACCCTTAACAGGTACACCAACTCTCTCCTCTTCAACTTCATATAGACTGGAGGACGCAGAAGCTTCTGAAGGAGTTTCAATTGACGGCTTAATCGATTTCCTTTTAGTATTAACTTGTGGTATTGGTCCTTCACTACATTCTGCATACTCTTTCCACCAGAGTGACAACAACTCATCCTCTCTCTATTGCACAAATTTCCCAGTTTCATTCAAATTTTGAACCAAACAGCCAAGAGTCAAGAACTTTTCAAAACAAACCAGATACATAGTAAACCCACAAAAGCTTAGAAGAAGAAGAACCTGAAGAAAAGATGCCTCAATCGCAAGAGAGTCTCTCATACCAAAACGGAAATACTCACTCTTTCCTACTACATCAGTGCGAGGTACCGAAGCAGCTAATTCTGCAGAAATGAAAAAACATATCACATCTTTAATCCGGCCATTAGAAATTTGGATACACAAAAACAATGCCCTACTATATTCAACCCCTTAAAAACAAACACTGAGGATATAGCAGTATTCAAAATATGTGTTTCTACTTATTAACTATCCCTACAAACAATGGAGGCTATATAAAGACTCACCATTTTCAGCCAAAGGAACCTTACAAAAGTACCAACGAACATCACTACCATCAGATGGACTTCTGGTCTGAGCGAGATACTTTTGTCTACCATAGCATTGCTCAATTACATCTTCTAATCTAGCAATGTTCGAAGGCGTGTTCTTTAACAAATCCGGAGAGGTTTCATTAACCGCTGAAGTACCTAAACGTGCCTCTCTATCTTCCATCTGTTGCAAAACCATGAAAAAAAAACCTAAATCAGTAGTGAGAACAACATAAAGAAGTCTAATTTCGAATCAAAAGACGAGTTTCTAATCTGTTTCGGTGATCAATACTATTTGAAAATTTAACAAAACCCTACGGAGAAATAATCTATAATCAGCTCATACCAGGACACAGAGGAGCAAAAAGGACGAAGCTTTAGACGAAAGATGAGAGATTTTTGATTTGATGAAAGCTAAATCACGAAAGAGAATTAGAAAAAAGAAACAAAACAAAAAAAAAAGTAAAAAAAGGTCGTTTGAAAAAGAAAGAGTGACAGCTGGGGAAATCGAAATTGAAGGTTTGGTTTTGTTGAAAGAATATTCGGGATGAGACCAAAATCTTTGCTTCAGCCGTTCAGCGGTTGCGTTGCGTGTGTACTGTCATCTCTTAACAACTGCCACGTCAATGCCAAGTCAGCATTTCGCAAAACGAACCGATTTTGTCTTGTTTCCGGTTCTATTCTGGGCATTTAATAAAATTGAAATTTTCAAAAAGGACCGAAAGTAATTTCAAAAAATATACATATAGGAAAATATATTTGCCGCTTCTATGATAATTATTCACATTCTATTCTTATGTAGGGGCAAATTTTTAGGAAAACAAAAAATTGAATCATATTGAAATAAAACTACAATATATTATCCTAATTTCTCCATTCTTTATTTGATTTGATTTTGGGCAGAAAGCAGATTTTAGATTATCCAATGTTTATCTCTATAAATTAATATTTGATCAATTAATATTTTGTAAAATTAATAATTTTTTGTGATCTTAAATTTATAATTTCATCTAAATATATAACTTGTAGTATAAATTAATAAATATGTTAAATTAATAAAATCTCATAAAATATATTAATTTTAATATTATTAATTTATAGAGATTTTAGTGTAATGGGAAAATAAGAACTTAGTTGGTCTAACCATACGATATATTGACATGGACATGTGTCTCACTTCTTAATGTGCAAGATTCCTTATAATTTCTCAGTTCTTTGTTTTCATTTACGTTTATTTTTTTTACGGTTATGTTTCTGCACTTCAAAATTAAATTAAACTAGGTGATGACCCGCGTGGACACGCGGATTTGCGTCTTATAAGATATTTTTTAAATTATAATTAATATATTATACTTTAAATAACTTTTACGTTACAGTGTATATGATACTTAGATTTACGCAAACTCTAGCCGTATAGTAGTATCATCGTTAATAACTGTCATGATGAAATATACTGCGTCTGGGCTTAACCGAGAAGCTGTCAACATTGTTGTTGCAAAACTAAAGTGCATTATCTTTCTATATATACATTATATTCTTACATTAGCAAATCGCTACACAGATTCTTCTAAGTAGTTAATTATAATAATCAAATATAGATTTTGAGTTCCATAGGGGAATATGTGTTTCAGGCTCAAGAATTTGCAAATGGATTCACATCAATACGGGAGATGGAGTTTCCAACAAACTCTGTTGCAGAAGCTCTCTTCATGTACAATTTTTATTCTATAGTTTATAAGTAAACATCAAAGACTGATAAATTATAGATATTGGGGTTTACTTGTGTAAATGAATGACTTTCTATCAATGATAAACTATCTTGGAAAAATATATATACTTCCATACTGCCACTTAAGTAATCAGAGATGTGTGTTTTTGATAAGGAGTTTCCCAAATCAAATGTCCACTGTGTAAAATGTTATAACTGTGTAGTTTTTTCTCTATAAGCACCAAAAAGCAGAGCCTCACACTTGGATTTGTCTTTGGTCCTACTACACTCATGCGTATATAGCTTCTGAAACGTATGGAAGACAATTAGATAACAGGGGAGGCAACGAAGGATCACTTACAACATAGCTAATTTGTTCTTCAGTTCGCTGACATCTTATGAATGATAGCTTTCTTTCGCTGCTTTCTTAAATCCTGTTTAAGAACTCCGGAAAATAAAACAAAAAGCTTCATGACAAATAAATAGTGGCAGAAAATTGTAAGATTTTTTACAGCATATAGCATCAAAAGATAACATGTCTTTCTACAACAAGTTTATCCTCTAAACAAAAAAATTGTAACGCTTACTAAACCTACAAAAGATACAGAAATTTTGTTCACTCAAAACACCAACATTGAGCGAATCATCACTACTTTCATATTCACAAGAGAAAGATAGATACCCGTCAAGGTCATCACTATTTTCCAATGCTAAAACTTATTTACCGAGTCTTTTAGGACTCAACGCCATTGGTCTTTTTCACAACTAAATAAACACCAAAGATTAAAAATATAATCACCAACTACTGAAAGAAAGAGAAAAAGTAACCAGAGAAACCATGTGTACCTGTTTACACGACCCGTTTTCTTCACCTGATTTGGTTTCCATGGAACTGCTTTAGACCCATCAGTCGAATACTGAACTTTGGAAATCAAATGAGATCTAAGAACTAACTTTTGATTCAAGCAAACTCAAGCAAATAAATTTCAGATTGTGCAACGGACAAATAAAAGGGTATGATTCAAATGCTGAAATTAAAAAAGGGTAAAAGAGTTATAACAACATGTATCCGTGATTGTCAAAGACAAGTGTTGCTAAAATGTCGAACCAGATTTCCAACTTTATGTAAACTCACTACATCCGGTTTGCCACAACTCCATTGTTTTCTTCTCCACATGAACACATCAGTCCTCACTTCCCAACTCTTCTCCAACATCAACCAAAATTGATAACACCAAAATCAAAATCCTTTAGTATAACTCATATCCTTCAATACCTATAGGTATCCTTCAATAGCTAATATCTTTTACTGTTACCCAATTTTGTTTTTTAATAAATCCAGAAATAGAGTTTTTGAAATCTAACAAACTTGCGTCGCATCTATCATTTACAACCATGATTCAGATTTCATCGATCAAATCATATCACTCGACCTGGTCATATTGAATTGCATTTCATTCACAATAAGTAGGCAAGTTTCAATAGAAGCAAAAGAAATAAAAAAAAAAACGTATACATACACCTTTTAGAAGTGTACGTATACCTTTTGTGAGAAGCAATTCGAAAAGCTAATGATGTATGAAGGAGAAGAAATTGATTCTTACTTGGAAAGAGTTTTGGATATCGTTGAACTGTATCGTAGTTCAGGAAATGCGAAATCCGATGATGAGGTTATGGCGAAGCTGTTAACGTCGCTGTCATGGTTATTCGATGATGCTATTCTTGTGTTGGAGGAACTCATGAATCTGCCGGATATGACTCTTCGCGATCTTATTGGGGTTTATGAGATATTTGGATGAAACTCACAAAAGGATTTTTTTTTTTTTTTTTTTTTTTTTTTTTGCAAATTTTGAATCTCAGGAACATGAATTATTCTCTACAAGCAACTATGAACAGAGAATTGAGTTTCTATGAGCTCAATGGGAGATTAAAGTAGCAAAAAATGACAAAGAAACTTGCTTTTATCATTGGTCATCATACTACATATCTAAAATCGAATCCAACTTACTATATTCATCAATATTCCGAAACAAACATGCAAAATTACCGGAAAAAAACATCCCCAAATTGGAAAAGACTTGTAAAAACCACAACTAATAGTCAGATTCCACGTGATATAAGATCTGCAAATTCAAAAGCCGATGGCTTTAGATATCACATATGGGTATTGACGGACTTGCAAATTCAAAAGCCGATGGCTTTTGATCTGAGAGAGAGAGAGAGAGATGAGCACTGGTGGAGAGCCTTGGGAAAACAACGGTGGAGGGAGACACCAAATATAGATTAGCATGTGCAAATGAGAAAAAAGTATGGATTGTGAGAAGAGAGAAGGTCGACATTTTTTTTCTTAGAGAAGATGAAAGGGAGTAGGAGAAGAGGCGGAAGAAAGCCAAGAGTTTTGCATTTATGATCATATAAAATTAATTCACCGATTTTTTTTTTTTTTTTTAGTAAATTTTTTTTTGGCTGATGTGTAGGGGAAGCTGATGTGTCATACTCTGGTGAAACAAACTGAGTCTTTATATAATAGATATATTGTTGCCAAAATACAACATTTGTTTTTGGTTAAAAACATTTAAAACACGACACTTGTTTAAAATAAAAACAAAGTTATAAAAAAAAAAAAAATTCAAAAAACCCCAAAATCCCAATATCTTGAAAATGATCAAAAGCGGTAGATGAACAACTAAACGCTTTTTTGCAGCATCGGTCAACATCATCACCTCACCAATTCCATCATCTTCCTTTGTATATGAGACCTCGTATCAGAGATGCCTCAGATAAACTCCGACCTAATCGAGCCTCCTTCGAATACGACGACGACGGCGAAGCAAAGTTTCACCGTAAACACCCTCCGCCTCTCCGGACCATGCTCGGTCGATGGCGGAAATGGACTGTTCTCGTGGCGGCGATCTGGATCCAAGCATCGACAGGGACTAACTTCGATTTCTCTGCTTACTCTTCACATCTCAAAACAGTACTCGGAATTTCTCAGGTGAGGTTGAATTACCTCGCGGTGGCTTCTGATTTAGGAAAAGCCTTCGGATGGTCTTCGGGGATCGCTCTAGGTTATTTCCCTCTCTCCGTCGTTCTTTTTGCGGCGGCTGCTATGGGATTTGTTGGTTATGGTGTTCAATGGCTCGTCATCACTAACATCATCACTTTGCCTTATTTCTTGGTATATTTAAATTCTCTCCAGCATTTTTTGCTATTTGAATTTTAAAAGATTCATACGAAAATTGTTGTTTCTGTGTTCTTGTAGATTAATAATGTGACTTGAATGTTGAATTGATGTATTAGATTGTTAGAATTGTGAAAGAATTGAATTTGATTTAGAGTACTGATTGAATCTTTTTCACATGATAGGTGTTTCTTTGTTGCTTGTTGGCTGGATTAAGCATATGTTGGTTCAACACAGCTTGTTTCATCCTCTGCATTCGTCATTTCCCGAACAATCGTGCTCTCGCCTTATCTTTAACGGTAAGCTTCAATGGAATCAGTGCAGCACTATACTCTCTTGCTTTCAATGCAATTAACCCTTCGTCTTCGAATCTATACCTTCTGCTGAACTCTCTGGTTCCTCTTATTGTTTCTTTCGCTGCGCTTTTCCCGGTTCTTACTAAACCATCCATAGACCCTAGTCCAGAGACTGAGTCCCGACGACATGACTCCCATGTGTTTGCTATCTTGAATGTCTTAGCCGTCATGACAAGTTTCCACCTTCTCCTATCCAGTTCCACTGCATCAGCTCGTTTGCACTTACTCGGAGCTATTGTTCTTCTTGTTTTCCCATTGTGTGCTCCTTTCCTCGTTTATGCTCGGGATTACTTTCTTCCTGGTATTAATCATCGTTTCAACCACGACAACTCTGGCTATGTTATGCTTAACATAGATGAGCTCAAGATCCAAAAACCATCTGTTGCTAGCAAAACCGGGTATGAGCATATGGGAGGAACTGGTAGTCAGATGAATGGGAAAGAAGGGAACTTAGTGAGGCTTGGTGATGAACACTCGTTTCGATTGCTCATAAGTAGAATGGAGTTTTGGTTATACTACATTGCGTATTTCTGCGGTGGCACAATTGGTCTTGTTTATAGCAACAATTTGGGACAGATAGCTCAGTCTTTGGGACAAAACGCTACAACCCTCGTCACAATCTACTCATCGTTCTCCTTCTTTGGTCGATTGCTCTCTGCCGCACCAGATTTTATGCACAAGTAAGTTTCATTCTTTCAGATTAGGGAATGTCTACTATAAAATTGGGATCAAATCTCATTGAGAAACATTGGTTCTTGCAGGAGATTTCGTTTGACAAGAACCTGCTGGTTTGCAATCGCACTCTTGCCAACTCCAATCGCTTTCGTTTTACTAGCGGTATCATCCTTACAGCAAACAGCATTGCAAACGGCAACCGCATTAATCGGTCTAAGCTCAGGTTTCATATTCGCGGCTGCAGTCTCCATAACATCTGATCTCTTTGGACCCAATAGCGTAGGTGTTAACCACAACATTCTCATCACAAACATACCCATCGGCTCACTCTTATGCGGTTTCGTTGCCGCTTCCATTTACGAAGCCAACGCAAGCCCCGAGATAACACCAATCGTATCTGACTCAGTGGTTTGCATTGGAAGAGATTGCTACTTCAAAACGTTTGTGTTTTGGGGTTGCTTGTCTATTCTCGGCGTCATCTCCAGTCTGTTACTGTACATAAGAACCAAACCGGTTTATCACCGGCTCGAACAAGACCAGGCTTCAATACCATAATCATACAAGGAACTTGATCCATTGTAAATCAAATTGTAACACAAAAAAACCACAATCTTTCCCTTTTTTTTTTTTATAGTTCACAGAAAGATAAACAGTGGAAACAAAAAATTGAAGATACACAAGTTCTTGCTTGTTACATGTAATGAAAATGGGATCTTCTCGTATAACTTAAATTAAAATGCAGCCTAATCACGTTGGTGGGTGGGTCCCACATAAAAGGTGAGTCATCAAAATTGACGCGCACAGTATCGGCGGAGCCAATGTAACTGACAAAGTCATGAATTAGCCGTTGTGGCGACTTTCATCATATTTCTTTCTCTCTCGCCCTTATTGCTTCACCAAAAGCTAAAATAAACCCTAAAGAAACTTCATTTTCACTGAATATGGCGGATTTTGGGTATTTTTCAGATACAGACGATTCAGCTGTTGAAGAGCTGCTTTCACAAGCTAAGGAACTTTCGGCTTTGGAACAAGTAGCTGCAATCAATTGCTCTGGATTCACTGACTCTACTCTTCCCGATGATCTCGAGTCTCGCTTCCGTCGCCTTAAATCTCTTCCAGCTCCACGACCCGACCCGGTTCCGTCGTCGTCTTCGTCCAAGAATAGGAACAAGCATCTCACACACTCCAAGAGCGTGGTGACTCACCCTAAGGAGGTTGGGAATTTCTCGGCAAATCGACGAAACCCAGGTAAAAAATCTGGTTCTGTGAGTTTATCTGATGATGAATCGACTATTTTCTCGGGAAAAAAACGCGATCTTGATGCGAAATCGAGTATTGAGAAGTCAGATGGAAGTGGAGATTTCTCGGATTCTGGAAACATTAGTGAGAGTAAGATTTTCTCACCAGTCAAACAAACTAAGAAGCTTCCTAAAGAGAAACATAGAATCGTATCATCATCATCATCTTCGTTATCTTCGATTGATTTAGCTACACCACCACCATCATCAGATTCAGAACCAGAAAAAATATCGAAATCGAAATCGAAATCAAAATCCAAGTCTTCGAGCTCATGGTTTGATAAGTTATCTCCAGCGAAAATCATCGGATCCATTTGGCGTTCACCGAAGAAATCATCTACAGACAAGAAGAAGAACATCAAATCGTTTAACACTGCTGCTTACTCTTCTGGTCGGGAGAGGAACATCGATTTCGACGAGTTTTTGTCTGATTTAAACGCGTTTTCAGTGGAAGATCAGAGAAAAATGCTGAAGAAAGCACTCAGAGAGCAACAGAGAATGAGGAAAGAAGCAGCTGAGATCATCAAAATGACGAAGAAGGCTTCAGCTAAATTGGATTTTGACGATTGAGAGAATTGGGAAATGATGATGTGCAGTTGAATTTTGGGTTTGGCTGGTTCAGTTGTGGTTTGGTTCTTTTAGTTTGTCGGTTTGGAGAAATTCTCATAGATATATAATTGTAATCGGAAAGTATAAATAAATTATAATCCAAATCACTGTTATAATTTTTAAATTTTATTTAATTTCTAATGAATTTTGGTTAATTCAGTACTAGTAAATTTGTTTGGTTACAATTTTTTTATATGAAAAATGATGCTGATCATTTAAAGAAAATAATTTGCTTAATTTTTTTTCTTTTCAGCTAGCTTTGGTCCCGTTTTATGTCCAGTTCTAATCAAATCCATGTGTTTAAATCATATGTTAAACAGCATATTTTATTTTGGGTATGTTAGTATAATTTGTGTGACTCATTTTTAAAAGGTACTATAACTATAATGTACGTTATTTTGTAAAATCGGAATAATCCTAACACAAAAAGAAAAGTTAATCAGAATAGTCCAATTATAAGATACGTTAAATGTAATTACTGTAATGTAATTGGTAGATTACACGTTAAATATAAAACGCCAGATATGGTCTTAAAAATCATTAAAATTTGATGAAACTCAGAAGTCACAAGATTAATACTACAACTCTGTTTATTTCCTAACAATTAAATCAATAATCATTCCACATCTCCCACTAAACCTCTTAATAACTTAGCAGTCTTTAAGCTAATCTCTAAATCACCTTCTTAAACTCCTTACCGTTTCAATCTTTTTGCATTCCCTTTCGTGCCGTTTATAAACCCTCGCAAACTTTCACAATTTCACTCGTTCTAAAACGAAACTTTCCAAAACTCGAAAATGACAAACCAAAGTTTCCTCTACTGTTCTCTCTTAGCCATCATCATCTTCTTCTTCACTACCTCATCTTCAGCTCACCGGAAAAACCTAACCGTCGAGCTAATCCACCGTGACTCTCCCCATTCTCCACTCTACAACCCTCACCACACCATCTCCGACCGTCTCAACGCCGCTTTCCTCCGTTCAATCTCTCGTTCCCGCCATTTCACAACCAAAACCGATCTCCAATCCGGTTTAGTCGCAAACGGCGGCGAATACTTCATGAGTATCTCAATCGGTACTCCACCGTCGAAAGTCATGGCCATAGCCGACACAGGAAGTGACCTAACGTGGATCCAATGCAAGCCATGTCAACAATGTTACAAACAAAACAGTCCAATCTTCGACAAGAAGAAATCTTCCACTTACAAAACCGAATCTTGTGATTCCAAAACCTGCCACGCCTTGTCCGAACACGAAGAAGGATGTGATGCATCACGAAACATCTGCAAATACCGTTACTCTTATGGAGACGAATCGTTCACTAAAGGAGACATTGCAACCGAAACAATCTCTATTGATTCTTCCTCTGGCTCTCCAGTTACTTTCCCCGGTACAGTCTTTGGTTGCGGCTACAACAACGGTGGTACGTTTGAAGAAACAGGATCCGGAATCATCGGACTCGGAGGTGGTCCATTGTCGATAGTTTCCCAGCTCGGTTCTTCGATAGGGAAGAAATTCTCGTATTGCTTGTCTCACACGTCATCTACAACAAATGGCACAAGCGTCATAAACCTAGGAACCAACTCGATACCTTCCAAGACAAGCGAAGACTCCACTGTGCTCACTACACCATTAGTTCAAAAAGACCCCGAGACTTACTATTTCTTGACTCTTGAAGCAATCACCGTCGGCAAAACCAAGCTTCCGTACACCGGAGGAGATTACGGTTTCGAGAAGAAATCGAAGAAGATCACCGGGAACATCATAATCGATTCCGGCACCACGCTTACGCTTCTCGAATCAGGATTTTACGATGACTTTGGTGCTGCAGTGGAAGAATCAGTGACCGGAGCTAAGCGTGTGAGTGATCCACAAGGGATATTAACACACTGTTTCAAAGCCGGAGACAAAGAGATCGGTCTGCCGGAGATAACAATGCATTTCACAAACGCCGACGTGAAGCTGAGTCCGATAAACGCGTTCGTGAAAGTGACTGAAGACATGGTGTGTTTAAGTATGATTCCGACAACTGAAGTTGCTATCTATGGGAACTTAGTTCAGATGGATTTTCTCGTTGGCTATGATTTGGAGACCAAAACGGTGTCGTTTCAACCCATGGATTGCTCTGTGAGCTTGTGAGTTAAAACGATGTCGTTCAGAAGTTTAATGAATATTCAGTAATAAATAAAATATCTATTTTCTTAATTTTCTTTACCTACCTGGAACACAAATAGCAAGTAGCAACACCAGTTATAGTCAAAAAAGCATTTAAGTGAACCAAACCGACGAAATTGACCAATTATCTTAAACTAAAAAAGACTACCATTATTTTAAGTTGAAAAATATACTTAAATAGATTTTATATTTTTCTAAAGCTAAATGATAACCTCATGTTGAAAAGGAAATTCAGCAAAATAAACAAAAGAAAAATGGAGATAATTTATTCTTCTTGCGGTCCAATTAATATTTGCCATTAAAAATGACAGAATATTAAGCTTCCATAAATTAAAAATTAAGATGGACAAAAAATGGAGTACTTACTTTACTAAAATAATGTAGTTAATAGTTAATGAGAGTACAAAATTTAAGACCACTAAAAAAAACAAGGTACTGAAACCAAAGGAGTTAGCTTTCAACTTTCTCCACTAAACATACTTCATTACCATTGTCGTTACCTTTTTCTTTTTTTTTTTCCTGACTGTTACCTGTAAAGAGTTAAGAATCGATTGGAAAAAAAAAAAAAAACTCAATCTTTCTCTCTCTGCTTCTTCTAATTGAGAAATTTCAACTACCTCTCTTTTGTGATTTTCAATCGTTTTGCTATTTTGCTTTCTCTCGATCTATCGGTTGGTAGTAGTACTGAAGAAACCAACTTCAGCTACTGAGAAGGAAAACAAAAAAGGTGTTTGAGTTTTTGTGGGTCTGATTCGTTTCGATTTTGAGCCATGGAAGCCATAAGAAAGCAAGCAGCGAAGCTCAGAGAGCAAGTTGCGAGGCAACAACAAGTGGGTTTCTCTTTCTATTTTTTAATTCACCTTTTTAAAAAAATTCTGTATTCTTAGATTTATGTTTGGTTACTGAGAAAAATCTGGAAATGATTTCAGTAAAGATTGAATCTTTGAAGTGTTGATGTTTAATTTATAGTCTTGAGGGGTAATAGGATTGTTGACGTATGAATTGGTTATTTTTAGGTGAAAAGTATGTGACTTTGCTTGTTTTTGAATTTTGAGCATCGATTTAGCGTAGCTATGGATTTACTTTATAATTTCAGACAAGATTGCTCTAGTTGTGTTATGTTTTTTTTTTTTTTTGTATTTGTTTAAAAAATTCCGGTTATTGTGTAGGCGGTTTTGAAGCATTTAGGGCATGTTAATGCGGATGCTGTTGTTGTTGATGAAGAAGAGCTTCATTGTCATCAGAAACTTCAAGATCTTTATAGTTCTACTAAGGCTGCAAAGGTAAAATATATATATATATATAAGGCTTTCTGGATATTAATCTCATTAGATTTGGTTTATCAAGTTTTTTCTGTTCACAGCGTTTGCAAAGGAATCTTGTTCGTGGACTCGAAGGTTTCATTGCGACTGGCACGAAGGTTGTAGAGATTGGTAAGTTCTTGTTTCTTGCTTCATGTTCATATAATGCTTTTTGAGATCAAATTTGTAATGTTGTTGTTGTATCCATAGGGTTGAAGTTTGCTGAAGATTTTAAGAAATATGGAGATGAGAATCCTGATGCTAATACTCCTCTCTCAAGAGTTGCACATCACTTTGGGACCTCGTATAAGTCTGTGGAAGGTGAGAGGGAAACTCTCCTCGGAGTTCTTAGCGAGCAGGTAAAACTTTTTTGGAACATTCTCTAGTCTTTGGTAGTGTAATTATAGGTTCATTTTTGATAGAGCTTGAGAGTTTGATTTGTTTTAGGTTTGTGAGCCGATTCGTACAATGATATATAGTGCGCCTTTGGAAGATGCTCGGCATTTAGTGAATCACTATGACAGGCTGAGACAAGAAGTTGAAGCTCAGGTAAAAAGACTTGTTGAACTGCTCTCTATTGGTTTGCTTTGAGGTAATTTGAAAATTTCTTGTGGCATTTACGATTTGTGGAGGGGAAAAAACCGCTTTTCTTGAACAGGCAACTGATGTACTGAGGAGAAAATCGAAGTTGAAGGAATCTGATATCTCTGAAGAAGCCTACATGAAACTGAAGAATTCCGAATCGAGATTGGTTGAGCTCAAATCAAGTATGAAGACTCTTGGCAAAGAAGCTACTAAGGCAATGTTGGAAGTTGATGATCAGCAGCAGAATGTAACTTATAAGCACCTCCGTACTCTGGTAAATCAATCTCCTTTTGAATTACATCTCAGCTCGTGATTATCGACTGTTCCTTGGATTGGAGATGAAAGGAAATTACCAACGTAGGTTGAAGCCGAGAGATCATTTCATCGTAATGCTCTTGACATCCTCGATAAGCTACATTCCGAGGTCAGTAACTTGCTTTATGATAAACGTTAGATAATGACTACATATAATTTAGTTACTTGATGTGGTTTGTCTTCTTTGTTCAGATGATTACTGAGGAAGAAGCTATAGAATCATCACCAAAGTCACTACCTTTACATTTAGAGGATAGTGTTTCTCATCTCCAAGAAGAAACAAATTCAAGTCCCCGGGAAGAGGTCAAACCAAATCGGCGAGAAAAAGAAATCAAGTCTGATCCCCAAGAAGTAACCAAACCCAATCCCGAGGACGAAATGAAGTCTAGCCCACAAGAAGAAACCAAATCCAATAATCAGAAAGAACTCAAGTCTTTTCCACAAGAAGAGATTAAAAAGTCCAATGGAACTGATGATCATCACAATCATCAACTTCTCAGTCAAAATGATTCATACTTTCTTGCAAAGGTAATGCCTTTCAAAACACTTTAAAACTCGGCTATACGAATCCCGAAGCACAAGAGTTATGTTTTCTTGTTTCGACAGGTTGTGCACCCATTTGATGCTCAAGCTCCAGGGGAACTCAGTCTCGCGGTCGATGACTATGTAATCGTGCGACAGGTACATTTCCCGCCAACCTTTTTTAAACAATACAAAACAGAGGTAAAGATCAATGTAACTAAACTGTTTTGATGAAACAAATTGTCAGGTGGCTGGAACAGGCTGGTCAGAAGGAGAATACAAGGGCAAAGCCGGATGGTTTCCGTCGGCTTACGTGGAGAAACAAGAGAAAGCTCCAGCGAGCAAGATTGTGGAAGCAAACCTCAAGCAACAATGATCTCTTTCGTTTAACATATATACATTTACATAAATGTATGATATATGTCCACCAGTAAATATGATCTATGTAAGAGATATGATTGTGCGTTTTCTTCCTTCTTCTCAATGTATCATCATAGTGGAGTTGTAAGAATCCTATTTTATGTTTTGTTTGATGTGTTCTCTACTTCTTCTGTAAAACTCTTACTCTGATAATGGTAATGATAATGATCTTCCTTCTTTATTTAGTTTCTTAAGACTCTGTTTCTGAGTTTCAGTTACTAAAGAATAATTCGTTATAGTATGCAGAAAAGAAAAAGATCAGTTTTTTTTTTTTTCAACAAAGTTCACAACTTTACATTTCCATTTCAATCTCTTGCTTTTTTGCCAAACCCTTACAAAAGCTTCACGCTGTATTAAGATTATAATTTTCTCTCAATTGTGTGTTGAGGGAGTATCTGACAAGAACATGGGTTCTATACAAACTCCATCACTTATTATGTACAATAAGATGCTCAAATCTCTTGCCGAGACTAAAAGCTTTACAAAAGTTTTGGCTTTGTTTGGTGAATTGCGAGGACGAGGCTTGTATCCTGATAGTTTCACTTTACCGGTTGTTCTGAAATCAATTGGACGTTTGAGGAAGGTTGTAGAAGGTGAGAAGGTCCATGGATATGCTGTGAAAGCTGGGCTTGAGTTTGATTCTTATGTATGTAATTCACTCATGGGAATGTATGCTGCATTGGGTAAGATGGAGATCACTCATAAAGTGTTCGATGAAATGCCTGAACGAGATGTTGTTTCTTGGAATGGGTTGATTTCTAGTTATGTTGGGCATGGGAGGTTTGAGGATGCCATTGCTGTTTTTAAACGGATGAGTCGGGAGAGCAATTTGAAGCCAGATGAGAGTACGATTGTTAGTACTCTTTCGGCTTGTTCGGCTTTGAAGAATTTGGAGATTGGTGAAGGGATTCATAGGTATGTTGTCACGGAATTTGATATGAGTATTAAGATTGGTAATGCAATGGTTGATATGTTCTGTAAATGCGGGTGTCTTGATAAGGCTAGAGCGATTTTCGATTCGATGAGAAACAAAAATGTTAAGTGTTGGACTAGTATGGTTTCTGGGTATGTTAGTAATGGTAAGATTGATGAAGCTAGAGAGTTGTTTGAGAGAAGTCCTGTAAAGGATGTTGTTCTGTGGACAGCTATGATGAATGGGTATGTTCAGTTTAACCGGTTTAATGAGGCATTGGAACTGTTTAGGTGCATGCAAACTACGGGAGTTAGACTAGATAATTTCGTGCTAGTCTCTCTCTTGACAGGTTGCGCGCAGACGGGAGCTCTAGAGCAAGGGAAGTGGATCCATGGGTACATACATGAGAACAGGGTTAGAATAGATAAAGTAGTTGGTACTGCTCTTGTAGACATGTATGCAAAATGTGGCTGCATTGAGACAGCTCTAGAGGTTTTCGATGAAATGAAGGAGAGAGACACGGCTTCTTGGACATCACTTATCTACGGTCTTGCCATGAACGGGATGTCAAGGAGAGCGCTGGACTTGTTTTACGAAATGGAAAATGCCGGTGTCAGATTAGACGATATAACCTTTGTCGCGGTTTTAACAGCTTGTAATCATGGTGGATTTGTAGCAGAAGGACGTAAGATTTTCTATTCAATGACCAAAAGACATAAGATTCAGCCTAAATCAGAGCACTGTAGCTGTCTGATTGACTTACTATGCAGAGCTGGATTGTTAGATGAAGCAGAGGAAATGATAAATAAGATGCTAAATGAAAGCGATGAAACTCTAGTTCCCGTGTACTGTTCTTTGCTTAGCGCTGCTCGAAACTATGGGAATGTCAAGTTAGCTGAACGGGTAGCAGAAAAGCTCGAGAAAGTGGAAGTAAGTGATTCGAGTGCTCATACTCTACTTGCAAGTGTATACGCATCTGCTAATAGATGGGAAGATGTAACGAATGTGAGAAGGAAAATGAAAGATTTGGGAATCAAAAAGTTTCCTGGTTGCAGCTCCGTCGAGGTTGATGGTGTTATTCATGAATTTATTGTTGGAGATGATCCATCATCTCACTCAAAAATGGATGAGATAAACTCAATTCTGCATCAAACTACAAATTTGATGTTAAGTTTGGAACATGAAGAAATTGAATGTTGAAAGCTTTCTTGTACATTCTCTAACTGCTGCACTTTAATCATTAACATTTGCTTACCTGATTTATTGTCTAAGTAAATATAAGCTAAGAAATTGGTATCGGTTAAAATCCGCTTCTGTAGTTGAGTCAAGATTGAATCTGAGACTGAAGGAGAAGAAGAAACATGGATTATTTCAAAAGAACAATTCAGAGGCAGAGAGAGTAGTGTTTCTACAATGGTCACAACTATACATTTGAATTTATGTTTAAATAAAAGTTTTTTTTTACCAAAAATCAGAACAGAAAAAAAAAGAAAAGGGGAGGCTGAAAATGAATGGCTCGAATCTTGTAAAACTGGGGGAAAAAAATGTAAATGGCAACACAATACAAAGACTCTGTTCCAGTACTGGAAAATGATGGCTCTTCATTGGTATTTGCAGGTTTCCTTGGGGATCAAAAACTGAAATTGAATAGACACAAGGCATTTTGAAGATTTTCCCTGGAAACCAGATTCTGTTTTACTTTTTCTCGGGGTTTTCGGTTGGTGGGTTCATGCAATCAATCAGAGCTGGAATCATAAAATTCGCTGGGACAAGGAGTCATGACCTCTGATTCTAGTAACTGAACAACCCGATGCATCGTGGGACGTTCTTCTGGAATCGAAGATACGCATTGTGTTGCTATTGATAGAAGGGCATCAAGGCTCTCTATCTGCATTCCTTCACAGTTTGGATCAACGATCTCCCTTGGCCGGTTTTCGCTGATTAAGAACTTTAGCTGCAAAGATCATGAACCAAAAGCTTTTTTCTTTAGTCAAATTTTTCGAAACAAAATATTTATATTTGAAAAAGGATCTCATTTGCATACCCAACCAACAACGTTAAGGCCTTTCTCGATGAATGAAGCATCAGTTGGTCGTTTCCCACTCAAGACTTCAAGAACCAAAACACCAAAACTGTAGACATCGGTTTTCTCAGTTGCTCTACCGCTTTGCATATATTCTGTTAAGTGGAAGTTAAATGGTAAACTCTCAGCATGTCGAAAATCAAATCTATATGTAAGTGAAGATTCTTAAAAATACACTATTTACCTGGAGCTAAGTACCCAAATGTGCCTGCAACTATGGTTGTAATATGAGATTCTTCGTCTTCCAACAACTTGGCAAGACCAAAATCTGATACCCGAGCCTCAAGATTGCCATCGAGCAAAATATTGCTCGACTTTATATCACGATGTATAATCCTAGGAGAACAATCGTGATGTAAATATGATAACCCTTTCGCAGCTCCTATGATGATATTTACACGTGAATCCCAATCCAATTGCTCGCCTCTCTCTACTAATGAAAGAACCAAACATTCTCAGTATATCATTCATAATATTGAAGAGAGCCGTACAGAGAAGATTGATCATACCATGAAGTGCTTCATCAAGGCTACCACCGGGCAAGTAATCATATAACAGTAGCTTTGATGTTGGTGAATTGCAATATCCACGTAGATTCACAAGGTAACGGTGTTTGATGCTCCCAAGAATCTCAAGCTCCCTCTCAAAAAACCGATCAAACCCTTCATTTAACTTTACAATTCTCTTCAAGGCAAAAACGTTGCCATCATCCATGGACAGCTTATATACAGTTCCAAAACCTCCACACCCAATTATGTGCTCTTCATTCAACATTTCCAGCTTCTTAATGATGTCTTTGGAAGAGTAAGGCAAATCTCCGTGGAACATCACAATAGACGCACCTGAATTGACAAAGTCACATTGAAGCTTTAGGAGATAAGAGGGGAATTTGAAATTTCCTATATTTTCTAAGAGATAATATCTATAAAAGAAATCAACACGGCTCACCTCCACCAACGTCCTTTGCAAGGCTTTTAATCTCGACTTTACCGAGCTTTTTATATAGAAAGCATCCCCAGAAACACATGAGTGCCACTAGGAGCAGCGCACCTACAGTTGCTGATGCGCTAATAAGCAGCTTACCAGAGTTTTTCTTTTGATTTTGACCTATAATATAGGAGACACCAAATACATATAACTTTATTGATAGTCACAACAAAACCTGTATAGACAAAAAATTTGCTACGATTCATAATTCCTTTACCTGATTGGGAATTTGAAGAAGAGTTTCCTCTATCATCTTGGCACACGACATCAATTTGCTTTCCACACAAGTTAAGATTTCCAATGAAGCTGTAGGGATAATGTATCAGTTTCAGAATCTTATAAATTTCAGTTGCACTGATACAAGCTAACTAAAAGGTTACTATGGTTCAAACAATCATCCCAATTATAGTAGAAAATTTGAAAGATCAGCTGTAGAAATGAAAGTTTAGAGGCTTTATTTTTTAAACTAAGTAAGGAGAAAAGGGTTTTTATTGTCTTACGAGTTCTTAGAAAATCCAGAGAGCACTCCGTCTGAAGGTATTTGCCCCACCAGGAAGTTGTTTGAGACATTGCTTCATAAGACCAATGGAACAGAAAGATTCAGCGGACAGGAATATGATAAATTAAAGCGGGAGTTAGAGATAAGGTGCTCACAAGTTAGTAAGCTTTTTCAACTGTCCAAGCAAAGCAGGGATAGCTCCACTGAGAGTGTTGCTTGATATGTCCCTAAAATAAAATAAAAAGTCGTAAGTCAGTTTTAGTAGGTAGAAGAGAACAACCACTATTTGAACTAAGTGAAACCGAAGTAACATTATCGTGCCTTTCAAATTACGGTACTTTTATAGGCTGACCAGGAGTAAAGGCACAAGCACAACTAGTTCTAAATATAATGTAGCATGAGAAGAAATTATGCAGTCAACCATAGGTTACCATGATTCTAGATAGCAAGAGAAGTAAATGGAACAAAAACTAATAGATATTACAGAGATTAAAAGACCATTGCATTTGAAATTAAAATGGAAGAAAAAAGCACCATACAGCTTTTGAAGGCCAGGCAAGTCTCCCATTGTAGCTGGGATTGATCCACTGAGGTAGTTACTCTGTAAGTAACTGCATAAAAACAGGTTGACAATGTTGATGACCATGAAAATATGAATTTGGTCTCTTAGAAACCATGTGGAATCAGTATAGATATCCTGAAAAAAAGCACTTACATTTCCTCCAATGCCGTGCAATTTCCCAATGTTGTAGGTATTGGTCCATATAAAGCATTGTTGTGAAGTATTCTACAAAGTCAAACATATTATCAAAATAAGAGCATTATGCTCATAAGCATAAAAATGAAATAAAGTTCAAAAGCACATACAAAAGTCTCAACTGGTCCAGCGTTCCAAACTCAGGAGGTAAAATACCGTTTATTTTGTGATAAGTAAGATTCCTGCGAAACAAGAAACATTAGAGACCACATATACTGAAGAACAATAAACGTTTTTAAGTTTCAAAACTTACAAGGTTGTAACTCTTTTCGTTTTTACATCACATGTCACTCCCTTCCAATTACATGGATCTGGATCTTCTGGTCTCCACTGATGGATGAAACCATCTGAACTAAGAACTGCATTTCTGAAATTCAGAAGCGCCTCACCTAAAGAATGTAACAAGCAAAAGAAAAAGGATTAAAGCTCTATAAAAAGTCCAGGACAACTATAAATAGTAATAGTGATTCACTGTAGTACCGTCAGGACTAATGGCTTGATTTTCATTTGATAGTGCACAAAGCAACGAGATCAAAAGAAGCCATGAGCAGCAGCTTTTCATCTCACAGATGCCCATCATGGCACTGTCCAAGCATAATACAATTACTACCGATCATTTGAATGAAGAGCCTCTCTGATGTATTTGTATGATTAATGATTCCTGAAGAAGTTCAACAACATTTTTTTAGCATATAGCACATCGAATGCTTTGAAATTAAATGAACACATCAAAGCTCTCATCTTCACACAACCCTTTGCAATTGAATGCTCTCATTTTCATCTTGAGTTTCCAAAATTGTCTCAAAACCGATAAAACCCACTTCCCAAATTCTAAAATCAAAAAGCAATAAGTAAAATTCTCCCAAAAAATGCCAAATTCATTACTAACCAAGTGCTCATACAGCTTAAGCTTAGCTTAAACTACGAAATTCCCAGATACCAATTCAGTCATACCACAATAAGAACTTAAAGATTCAAAACTCAAAATCCAGAAAGACACAAAACAGATTAAAAAGGTTAAGACTTTTAAAAGCAATAAAAATTAGATGAAACCTCTAAAAAATGGATCCACGAGGTGGAAGAGGAAGAATTGGGCAAGAGCAGGAAGAAGAAGACGACTAATTGAGCTGTAAAGCAAACTATAAACTGAGGGAGCTTAAACCAAAAAAAAAAGATAAAAGGAATCGACTTTTTTTTTTTTCAATGTGTTTGTGATTTAATGGTGAGATTGAAGAGAGAGAAAGTAAGAGTGTGTGAAGAGAGTGAAGATGCTTCCTTTCTCCAAAGGATCGGCTTACGACCAATGAGAGAGAAATAACGAAGTGGGGCTCGCACGTGTCGATCTTGACATCCCACACGTGTCAACCGACGCTTTCCTTAAGTATCTTTATAAACCCAATCATCATTATCATGCCAGCTAGAGCTTAGCTATCTAAAACTCGAACCCCCTTTCTAATGGGCCCATTTCAAAGGCCCATTTGGTATAATATTGATTAAACCGAAGTAAACCGGTCGAGATTAGAATCCATTGTTGTTTGTTTTTTGCTATTTCATCTTTGCGATGGCTACGGCGGCGTCTTTTTCCCTGAAACCGCCGGCGAGCTTATTCTCCGGCGGAAACCGACGAGAAGGAGGGAAGAGAATCGCCGTCGTTAAAGTTTCTCGAGGCGAAAAGTTTCACGAGAGTATAGTTCGTCTCTCTGCTTCGACTGTGTTGTTCCTCGGTTTGAGCAGCCTCCGTGTCTGCTCTCCGGCTTCCGCTAGATTACTACCTCCGCCGATTGTCGCATCAGAGAATGAAATCAACACAGAAACTATAGCAGCTGGTACTGGAAAATTGAATATTTCATTTACTATTCGATTCCGATAGATTTGAATTTTAGATGTTTTGGCAGATGAAGTTGAAGAGGAGAAATTGGAAGCTGATTTCGAAGCTTACAAGGCTAAAGTGTATTCACTGACTGTGCCGCTAAAACTCGTTGCCTTGCGTGGTTCAGTGCCACCATCATGGATCAAGGTTTTTTAGTTTCACTTCTCTGTGTTCCATTTGAGAAATTTTGGGAATCATTTGAATCTTAGATTATGTTGTTGGATGCTCTGGAATTGAAAATTTAGGATTTCATTAGCTCACAAGGGAAGAGAGTGAGGTTGAAAACTCGGTTTCGAGGTAATCTTGAAGAAATTTTCTTCGATTTATCAAAACCGAGTAAAAAGGGGTCTGCTTCAACTGCAGAAGCTGATATGATCAGCATTGGTGATTCTTGGCTTAGTTTTGCAATTAAGGAAAAGCTGATTGAGCCAATGAAAGGTATTGAAGATCAAGATTGGTATAAAAGCTTGAGTGATAAATGGAAGGTGAGAATTTAAATCAGTGTATGAATATCAGTCTTTGTGAAAGAATGTCTAATTTTGATCAAATATAATCCTTTGGAAATTTTGTGTCTCCACGATCTGTAGCTTATGTGTTTCATTTTTTTGTACTTTGCGAACTTGGAAATGTTCTTAGGATTCATTTCGTGACTTAGAGAGTCTTAGATGTATCTCCGCAGGAACTATGCGGGAGAAAAAGCTACTGACGGTGAAACGTGGGCTGTGCCATACCGCTGGGGTAGCATGGTGATAGCATACAAGAAGAGCAAATTTCAGAAGTATAAATTGGCTCCGATAGAGGTTGGTATATATACTTTATTTGTGCTCTTTGCTTATCGACTAAGTTGAAATACTGTCCTGTGAGTGAACATAACTGAACATTTTTTGGGATTTAGGACTGGGCTGATCTGTGGCGACCCGAGCTTGCGGGGAAGATCTCAATGGTAAATTCTCCTAGAGAGGTTGTTGGTGCTGTTCTCAAATACATGGGAGCATCATACAATACGACTGACCTGGATTCACAAGTTGCCGGCGGAAAAATCGCCGTGGAGAAAAATCTAACATCACTCATGAAACAGGTTTTTACTTCCTCTCCATACCCTAAACAGAACACATGAGTTTAGTTTGACATGGTTTCACGCAATCTCTATACATATTGAGAAAGAATGACAAATGTTGGTTGATCTTGTTTACCCTTTTGCTTACAGATTAGACTGTTTGACAGTACCAACTATTTAAAAGCTTTTAATGTTGGAGATGTCTGGGTCACTGTCGGGTGGAGCAGCGATGTTATCCCTGTCGCAAAACGTATGTCTAATGTTACGGTGATTGTTCCCAAGTCAGGTGCCACCTTATGGGCTGATCTGTGGGTAAGTAGCCCTATTTTTGAATGCTTCTTGTCCTAAGTACCACATCGCATATCTAGACACTAACCTGTGAAGCATCATTGTTTTTCAAAGGCGATCCCAGCTATCTCTGACTCTGGTAAAGAAGCAGAAAAGATAGGAGGACGAGTGCGAGGCCCATCTCCGTTAATCCACCAGTGGATAGAATTCTGCTTGCAACCCGCAAGATCATTACCCTTCACACGGGAAGTGATTCCCGGTGCATCTCCTTCAGCTCTTGAGGGTATTCTGGTTAGGGAACCCAAAGAAACAAAGAAAGACAGAACAAAACTGGACACAAACCTCGTCTCGGGTTTTCCTCCTCTAGAGATCTTGTCCAAGTGTGAGTTCTTGGAACCTTTACCAGAGGCTACGCTACTGGAATACCAGCTTCTGATTGATACTGTAAGGAAGCAAAGCCAAGGACCTGGCCTTGTGGAGAAACTACAGGACATTGTTTCGATGTGGGTTCGAGGTTTTAGGACAAAGCTTAACTCCGAGATGAAGAAAAACATTTGAGAGACTGACAAAATGTGGGAATGTAATTATTTGTTTGAGTTCTCTCTTTCTCCTTATAACAAAGTATCAAGTCATGAAAAGCAAGGCTAATCGCATTTGCTCACATTGAGTTTTGTGAAAACGCAATGTAAGATAAAACATTAGTTTGCTCCCAAGTAACGTACGTGTAACACGATTAGGACATGAACATGATAACCAAAAAGAACAAAATGCTAAGCCAACAGGGTAATAAAGCTCAAACAAAACCTGTCACAAGACTTTATGTTAGAAACATGTTTACAGAGAGACAACACAACTTGTATCAAATAGAGAGCTTTTAGATGACTTGGGGAGCAAGGGTCCTCACTGGATGGTTCTTTTCCAGATGATTTTGATGTCTTCACTTGATGATCTTCTCAAGTTAATAATGTTGATGTGGTCGTGGGTTTATGCTTCAGTTCTGGCGGGCTTATAAGCATATGTTGTCTTCATAATATTTAAATTAAGATCCTCTACATGGTCTACAATGCCGTAAACTCTACTTCCATACTCCGCCGCTTCATGGTTGCCATGTATTTCAACGCGTTGTAAAATGTTCTTTTTGGGATTGAAGTAGTAAACAGAAAGCCGTTTATATGTATAACAGTTCGACAAAACAATTTCACCTGTATAGGTCACTCCAACAACGTAAATACAACGGCGAACAACGAATGTATTCATAGGCAAAGAGAAGAGACATGTTTCGACCATTCATGTTTCTCTACATCCTCTAGAACCCACATACACAACTCAAGGGTACTTTCATCATACTTTAAATAAATCCCACCTAATTTAACCCTTATATTTTATCAATTTAATGTCATGATCTACGTGATCATGAAAGCATTCAGCATCAATAAACTTGAATTTCTCAGACCTAACATCAAAGCAAACTATCATTTTTCTTCCATCAGCAAAGTAATACAAAACCCCATTGATGCATATCCCTTCCCCACGAGGATAATGGATTAAGGGACATTGGATCTTTCTCCACTTCACCTTATCAGTTCCTAATGTCAGAATATGATAAGCTCTCTCATTATATATACTTAATCATGCTCGTGAGAAATATCTTGAATTGCTTGTCAATTGGATCAAACCCTAAAATGCTATATTCTGTTAGTCGTCTCCAACTTTTCACATCCGGTAAGATCGCATACTGTCCCGTGACAGGGTTACATATCATACGCACTGCGTCCTTGTCTTCCTTTGGGCTCCAAATATTATGGACATAGATTAAACCAGAAGCATAGCTAAAGCTAGCTGGTCTGATGCGTCCAGAGAACTTCATATGATCAGAATCTTCGGCTACTACAAGAGACGACGACTTCCCATATGGATCCTGAGACTGAGGCAACGAGAAGCTATCCCACTTGCCATTTCCTTGGACAACAAATAAGAGACGTGGACGAGCCGAGGACCTGGTCAAGAACAAATCGGTAAAAATATGGACGGTACGGTTAAGCATGGCCTCCCATAGCTTCGACACGCAACGAAACCTTGCGGCAGACTTCACAGGCAATCTAGAGAGTATCTCAAGAATGAGATCACTAGGGATGGAATCTGATCAGTCTTCTCCTCTATTCATATTTGCTGATCGCACGGAGAGAGATATACGTATACAAATCGCAGAGACTTTTAAAGTTCGACCTAATTTGACTCTGAATAAAGTTCGACCTTTGAACGTATTCACAGGGCACCTAACACTACAAGAAAACAGCCGGAAAACCGACGGAATTTCCGACGGACCCGTGTCCGTCGGAAAATTCCGACGGTAAAACGACGGATTTCTGACGAAATTGCAAATTTTTACTTCGTCGGAAATCCGTCGGAAATCTGTCAGAAATTCCGACGGATTTCCGACGGATTTCCGTCCGTCGGTAATCCGTCGGATATCCGTCAGAAAATTCCGACGGATTTCCGTCCGTCGGTAATCCGTCGGATATCCGTCAGAAAATTCCGACGGATTTCCGACGGATAGAACCACCGGCAATTTCCGACGGATTTCCGACGGAATAGTCGGCGGTCGTCGGAAATCCGTCGGAAAATATGAACGTTAAAAGAGCCGTTGGTGTCGCAGGTTACAGATTTGGGCAAACCGTCGGAAATCCGTCGGAAATTTCCGACGGATTTCCGACGGTTTGGGGTTTCATGGCTTTTTTAACAAATTTTACACAATAAACCTCAAATAACTAATTATATTATAAGATTATTAGAGATAACACAATTTAAACTTAGTATTTAGGTTAAATGATTGTTTTCAAGATTTTGGGATGATTTACACTTAACTTCTACATAATGAAATATATACTTTAACTTACATGTTTACTAATTCCTAAGTATAAATCTTAATTTTGATAAATTTCTTATAAACGGAGGTGAATATTGTAAACTTATCATTGAAATCATTAATAAACCACACTACAGACACATTTCAATTGAAACGAATCGAAAAAACTCACGAAACCACGAACCCGTCGGAAATCCGTCGGAAATTTCCGACGGATTTCTGACGGGTTTAGGGAAACACGTGTTAGTTTTTAAGGTTTGTCTGACAAAAGGAATAACATATATTTTTCTAAAGTCCGTCGGATATCCGTCGGAAATTTCCGACGGATTTCCGACGGACAGTGAAATTTTGGCAAAATCAAACGTTTTTGTGTCCCGCCTTAGTTGAATAACATATATTATTCTAAAGTCCGTCGGAAATCCGTCGGAAATTTCTGACGGATTTCCGACGGACAGTGAAATTTTGGCAAAATCAAACGTTTTCGTGTCCCGCGTTAGTTGAATTTTACGAAATAATTTCAAAAATTCCGACGGATTTCCGACGGAAATTCCGTCGGAAAATTCTGTTTATAAGCAAGCTCACACGAAAAATCAGAGCAAATTCTTCAAATTTTCAAATTTTATAAATTTTAGGTTTTCAAAGTTAGATTTAGGTTTGGAATGTTAGATTTAGGTTTGGAATGTTAGATTTAGGTTTTTAATGTTAGTTTTAAGTTATAAATGTTAGTTTTAGGTTTGCAATGTTAGTTTTAAGTTTTGGAATGTTAGATTTAGTTTTTGTGATGTTAGATATGCGTTTTGAATCTTAGTTTTAGGTTTGCAATGTTAGATTTAGGTTTGGAATGTTAGATTTAGGTTTTTAATGTTAGTTTTAAGTTATAAATGTTAGTTTTAGGTTTGGAATGTTTCTTTTAAGTTTTGGAATGTTAGATTTAGTTTTTGTGATGTTAGATATGGGTTTTGAATCTTAGTTTTAGGTTTGGAATCTTATATTTAGATTTTAGAATGTTAGATTTAGGTTTTCAATTAACATATTTAGGTTTGGAATTTTAGTTTTAGGATAATAATGTTATATTAAGATTTTCGAATGTTAGATTTAAGTTTTGAATGTTAGATTTAGGTTTGGAATTTTAGTTTTAGGATAATAATGTTAGATTTAGGTTTTGTAATTAGATTTAGGTTTGAAATGTTTCTTTTAGGTTTCTAATGTTTAGTTTTAGGTTTGGAATGTTAGATTTAGGTTTATAATGTTAGTTTTAGGATAAAATTGTTAGATTTATATTTTGGAATGTTAGATTTAGGTTTTCAATTAACATATTTAGGTTTGGAATTTTAGTTTTATGATAATAATGTTATATTAAGATTTTCAAATGTTAGATTTAAGTTTTGAATGTTAGATTTAGGTTTAGAATTTTAGTTTTAGGATAATAATGTTAGATTTAGGTTTTGTAATTAGATTTAGGTTTGAAATGTTTCTTTTAGGTTTCTAATGTTTAGTTTTAGGTTTGGAATGTTAGATTTAGGTTTATAATGTTAGTTTTAGGATAAAATTGTTAGATTTATATTTTGGAATGTTAGATTTAGGTTTTTAATTAACATATTTAGGTTTGGAATTTCAGTTTTAGGATAATAATGTTATATTAAGATTTTCAAATGTTAGATTTAAGTTTTGAATGTTAGATTTAGGTTTGGAATTTTAGTTTTAGGATAATAATGTTAGATTTAGTTTTTGTAATTAGATTTAGGTTTTAAATGTTTCTTTTAGGTTTCTAATGTTTAGTTTTAGGTTTGGAATGTTAGATTTAGATTTTGAAATTTTAGATTTAGTTTAAGGTTTGAAATCTTATATTTAGATTTTCGATTGTTAGATTTAACCTTTGATTTGTATATTTATATAGGATATTTGTAAATTTATATTTTTTTCTCTTTTTCAATATTTGAGAATTAATTTTTTAATTATATAAAATATGAATTTTGTAATTGTTTTAAATTATTATTATTATTATTTATTTCATTTCTATATTTTTAAATATAGAATTATTTATTAAATTATTTATTAAATTATTTATTTAATTATTTTGGATTTTAAATAATTTTTTTTTGAATTAATATTCGGAATATATAATTATTTATTAAATAATTTTTTTTTTATTATAATTTAGCCAATCCGTCGGAAATCCGTCAGAAATCCGTCGGAATATAATCCGTCGGAAATCCGTCGGAAATATTCCGACGGATTTCCGACGGAATGATGAAACGAGTAAACCGACGGATTTCCGACGGCTTGCCGGAACACGGAAACCGACGGATTTCCGACGGCTTGCCGGAACACGGAAACCGACGGATTTCCGACGGCTTGCCGGAACACGGAAACCGACGGATTTCCGACGGCTTGCCAGAACACGGAAACCGACGGATTTCCGACAGATTTCTGATTCATATTTTCCGTCGGAAATCCGTCGGAAATACCGACGGTTTTCCGACGAATTTTTTATTTCCGACGAGATAGAAGCGACGGACGAATTCGTCGGAAATCCGTCGGAATTGGCCAATTCCGACGGATTTCCGACGGATTTGGCCGTCAGTTTCGCGCCAGTTTTCTTGTAGTGTAATTAAGGCCCAAAAAGCATGGCCTTTACAGTTTGTTTGTTTTTTTTTTTTTTTTTTTAAATAATTTTGCTTGTACCTCTAACTTTTGGGATCAAATAATTTGTATCTGGCTTTAGAATATATGAATTCATTGGTCTTTAGAATATATTGTTTTGCTTGACTAGCTACGTTGGACTGGATCTTGTTGTTTCTTCCACGCCAAGCAACAATCATCAACTCGCCAAAGAGGAGAGTACATGCTTTGGTTTAGCAGCAAGATGAGTGACTTAAAGTTCTGATCTAACATGCATGCGATCGGATGATTAAATAAACTCTTCCTCGATCGGCTTTACTGATGTTTACTGAGATGATTTGAGGAAGCAATCATGTTTTGACAACACCTGTAAATTCAACAATGTATCCATCGACATGATAAACAGTTCCAATGGCCTAATTTTTCAATGAAAAAATAAAATTGAAACAAACATGTCAATTTTTGTTTTCTTTCCAATCATTCAAGGAATCAATAAAATTCCAAACTTACACAAGAGTTCAAAAAATAATTCGACGATTTAGGTCTTTTTTGTTTATGTTCTCTCTTAGTTCTTCAAAGCTGTTGTGGTGATAACATTGAGGTATGAATCGACCAGGTTCATCAGCTCCGTTGTAGCCTCTGAGTTGAAGGATAGAGCCACAGCAACGGCTCCTGCAGCAGCTAGAACCATAGCAGTAATGGCTGTACCTTTGAGGCAGCCACTTCCACGGGAGAGTCTTCCCAAGATTACTTTGCATGCTTTTTCGTTCTAAAAAAACATCACACAGGTTAGTTCAAAGATGATATTACAACTGGCTGTAATTTAGTTAGCTAATTAGAAGAGTAAAATGCATTACCTTTAGCCTTAAGCTCTTCATAGTTTGTTTGTGAGTGAGCGTATCACTCCGTGATGATGATAGTTTGAGGGAATGATCCTTTGATTCCTCTTCAAGCTTTTTAAGAACAATATAAAACAATATAAGACATAAACACGATGACCAAAAAAAATACAAAATGCTAAGCCAACGGTCCTCACTTGATGGTCTTTACTAGATGATGTTGATGTCTTCACTTGATGATGATCTTCTCTAGTTGTTGTTGTGCTCACTCGATGATCATTTCTAGATGATGTTGATGTGCTCTCTTCTGGTGGGCTTGCAGCATATGTGGTCTTGGTAATATTAAAATTAAGATCCTCTACATAGTCAACAAAGCCTTTAACTTTACATAGGTCGTCAAACCAATCTTGGTCTCCTCTAACAACTTGGATTTCTACACTTAGGAGAATTTTCCTTTCGGGATTAAAGTAGAAAACATGTAACGGTTTACATGTAATATACCTCTCTGACAAAACAATTTCACCTGCAGCAGTCACCCCACCAATGTCTAAATACCAGAAATTATTGACTTCATGCTCAAGAAAAGTGTAGATCTTACCTGATGTGAAATTATTGACTTCATGCTGAGGATCTGGTCAAGAACAACTCGGTGAAATATGGACGGCTAAGCATGGACCACCATAGCTTCGACACGAAACGAAACCTTGCCACTGATATCTGAGAAGGTAGGTAAAAAAGGGTAGACACGAGATTAGGACATGAACATGATAACCAAAAAGAACAAAATGCTAAGTCAAAAGACAACAACTTCAGCCATGGTTAATTAGGACTTGAATAAAAACTTAATTTCTTTGATAACTTGAAGTTTACAGAGAGAATACAACTTGTATCAAATAGAGAGCTTTTTAGCTGACTTTGGGAACATGGAAGCAATGATCAGGTTTTGACACCTGTAAATTAATCTTCATCATTTAAAAGACACAGATCATCAAATTTGTTTATGCTCTCAAACGTACGACGATCTTGTTGCAGGTGAGCACCGGTCCTCACTCGACAATCATTTCTAGATGATGTTGATGTGCTCTGTTCTGGTGGGCTTATAGATGTTGCAGCATATGTTGTCTTCATAATATTAAAATTAATATCCTCTACATGGTCTCCAACGTGAAAGGTAGTTACTATTTATTACAAGAAAATTACCAAAGCTAACAGAATTTTCAACTGAATCTTAATCCGTCAGAAATTTCCGAAGTCCGATGATTTTTTTGATGGATTTCCGATAAAATAGTTCTGTCAAAAATCCATTGGAAAATATGTATGTTGATATAACCGTTTTATAGTGCTTAAATTTTGAAAATTCTGACTTAAAATTCACTACAAGAAAGTTACTGGAAAACTGATAGAATTTTTGATGAAATCTTAATCCAACGGATTTTCGACAAAATAGTTTCATCGATAATCCGTCGGATAATTTCTGACGGATTTCTGAATAACTGTCAGAAATACGTTGGAAAATATTTATGCTGATATATCCATTTGAATTTTGAAAATTTAGACATAATTTTTTTGTCAAAAATCTATCGGATTACCATAAAAAAAAAATCGGAAATTCCGTTAGTTTTCCGGTAACTATTTTGTAGTGAATTTATTTACAGAGAAAATGTGCGAAATAAATTTAAAATTTAAAATGTTAGTAGAAATAGCTTGAAGATTTAAAGTGCTAATAGTATAATACCATGTGATAGCATCCCTAACATCCTAAATAAATAGCTAGCTACCCTCTCTTCACAAGGCATAAAATAAATATATGCCGAAGACTCAAGTTCTAAAGAAAAACCCTAATCTCTAAAGTATTTTGTAGTTCTCTCTTTCATCTAGATTATCGCCTAGTTCTTTATTCCTGTAATCTTTGATCTCAAGCTTTATTCCTGTTATTATGGAACCCTAATGGAGCCCTAGTAACTAGTTCAACAGGACTTAAAGCAAAAACAATTTTATTTGGGACTATATATTATTATTATATTGTAATCATGATCAATATATGTGGCCGCATACTAAGATGCTTTTAAAGAGAATTTTTAAAAGATTCGAATTCTAGTGTAATCTTCTTCTCTTTCTTTTCGCGGGTTTTGTCTTTAAAGTGTTGTTTGATCTTTTTTATCAACAAACTTGGATTCTAGGATTTAACCTCTCTTCATGTTGTAGTAGTTTTTTTTCTTTTAATATTGGATATTTTATTTTCTTGTAGTTTGGTAATTGTGAGGAGTCTTAATCAAGATCAATGGAAAAACAATATGAGAAGAAAATCACATGGACGATTAAGAATTTCTCCTCTTTGCCATCTGAGGGATTTTATTCTGATTACTTCGTAGTTGGTGACTCAAAATGGTTAGAAAATTTGTTCTCTAATGTTTTCGTCCATATTAGGTTCACTTGGTATTTGTCTTTTGCTTTATTGGTTTGTTTTTTGCTTGCAGGCGTCTTGTGGCCTATCCCAAGGGAAATGGAGACAATGTTAATAAATGTTTATCTCTGTTTCTAATTAATGTTGCTGATTCTGGATCTTTGCCTTATGGATGGAAAAGACGAACAAAATTTCGCCTAACTGTTGTAAATCAAATTTCAGACAAACTCTCCCAACATAAAGGTAGATTATTTTTCAAAGGCAGGCAAAGGAAAGTTCATATTTTATGGTTCTATTTTTACTTAACATGGAATGGGACTTGTGTTGCTGTGAGATTCTATTGTATGTTTTTTTGTGCATTTTTTGTTTTGACTTTAAGTGCTATATATGTTTGGTGAATTTACAGTAGGAGAATCATACTTGTTTGAACAGAAGATTCACAACGGAGGTTTCGCAGCAATGCTTCCCCTTACAAAACTTGATGACATAAATGGTGGGTTTCTAGTGAATGGAGAAGTCAAGATTGTTGCAGAGGTTGGTGTTCTTGAAGTTGTTGGCAAATCAGATGTTTTAGAGGAAACTTTATTAGTAAATGAAAGCATTGACGTCAAAGGGTTTCAAGTTCTTCCTTCACAGGTAACAAATGTACATATATAAAATGAAAAATAACATATTGTATATGTGATTAATTTGTTGATCTATTTTCACGTCTCCAAGAACTGCTTTCTGATATGGTTTAGTACGTCATTTTTATCACTTGCAGGTAGAATCTGTGAACAGTCTGTTTAAAGAGCACCCAGACTTTGCATCAAAATTCCGTAGCAAGAACCCAATTCTCAGAACAACATACTTGAATGTCCTACTAAGCTTGACTGAGAGTATGTACCATTCCCCTGAGGAACTCTCCAATGATGATCTGGCCAACGCTTATTCTACACTATCTGATTTGATAAAAGTGGGGTTTAAGTTGGATTGGTTAAAAAAGAAACTGAAAGAAGTTAGTGACACTCGGCTGCAAGACACTGAGGAAGAGTTGAAAGACATGAAGAAAAAGTTCTGCTGGAGTTCTTACGATGGCATTGCTTGATGACTTGAGTTGTTTAATCGGCAATTAAAGAGTTTACGATCTAATTGGTGTGTTTTAGTCTTGTTTGTTTTTCGTCTTAGTTTTGGAACCTTAGTCCTCCTAATCTAAGGCAAGTTGATCAAGAGACTTGTTTGTGATTGAGGTTTCGCAATGTTTCTTTTATTGCAATTTTTTTCTTGATGGAAAAGGGAAAAATACGTCTGATCTGTAACGAAGATAAGTCAAAGTGACTTCAATTCATGATTCATGAATCCCTTAATTTTATAATATTGTAATTTTGCTTTTATTAGGTTTCCGATGCTTTAGAATTTGATTGCTAATTTAAGACTTGACTTTCTGAACTATGGAATTTCTGAACTAGGGTTGAAATGTTTGAACTTGACTAATGTTTTCAATTTGGCCTATATATACAATTTTAAAACACGATTGTTCTTTCTCCTTCATCTTTATTCTATTCATGTATAATTTTCTTTTCTTTGAAGTAAAAAAAAAATAGATTCTCTCGAAACAAAAGAGAGAGTAAAAAAGAGGAAATTCCTCTTGATAGGCCAATTCTATTCATGTATAATTTGAAAAGATATTTGGTTCATTCAATATTTGGTTGTATACGGTTCATACGCAAAATTTCATAATTATTGATTAAAAAAATTTATACTTCTGCTGTTTTATGATGACAATTTCACAAAATATTTTTTGCTATTTTGTGAAGGCCAATGTTTTAAAGCAAAAACAATTTTATTTGGGACTGACTGTATACTTAAGTTCTCAACAAAAAAGATTATACTCCGTACTATATTGTAATTGTAATCATAATCAATATATATATATATATATGTGTGTGTGTGGCCGCATCAATAACAATAATTAGTCCTATCAGCCCACCTATGAGCTATGAGGAGCCGAAACGTTTCACATTCCTTTAGTTTAGATTCTATTAAAGAGAAGTAGCCATGCATGTTCTCGAATGTGATTACTTATAATAAATTTGTGTGTTTGTGTGTGTTGTTCAAATTTTTAAAAGCTTCGAATTCATAGTGTAATCTTCTCTCTCTCTTTTTTTGTTTTCTTGTTTTGTCTTTAAAGTGTTGTTTGATTTTTTTTATCAACAAATTTGGATTTTATGATTTAACCTCTCTTCATGTTCTAGTAGCTTTTTTAATTTTTTTGATATCATAATTTTTCATGTTCTTGTAGTTAGGTAACTGTGAGGAGTTTACATCAAGATCAATGGAAAAACAATATGAGAAGAAAATCACATGGACGATTAAGAATTTCTCCTCTTTGACATCTGAGAGAGTTTGTTCTGATTACTTCGTAGTTGGTGACTCCAAATGGTTAGAAAATTTGTTCTCTAATGTTTTCGACCATTTTAGGTTTACGTGATATTGTCTTTTGCTTTATTTGTTTGCTTTTTGCTTGCAGGCGTCTTGTGGCCTATCCCAAGGGAAATGGAGATAGTATTAATAAATGTTTGTCTCTGTTTCTTAATGTTGCTGATTCTGAATCTTTGCCTTCTGGATGGAAAAGACGAACAAAATTTCGCCTAACTGTTGTAAACCAACTTTCGGAGAAACTTTCTCAACATAATGGTATGTTGTTTTTTAAGGCAGACAAAGGAAACTTCATATTTTATGGTTCTACTTAACATGGAATGGGACTTGTGTTGCTATGAGAGTCTATTGTATATGTTATTTGATTCTTACTTTGACTTAAGTTCTATGTTTCGTGACTTTACAGTAGGAGAACCATACTTGTTTGAACAGAAGTCTCTCAGCTGGGGTTTACCAGCAATGCTTCCCCTTACAAAACTTGATGACATAAATGGTGGGTTTCTAGTGAATGGAGAAGTCAAGATTGTTGCAGAGGTTGGTGTTCTTGAAGTTGTTGGCAAATCAGATGTTTTAGAGGAAACTTTATTAGTAAATGAAAGCATTGATGTCAAAGGGTTTCAAGTTCTTCCTTCACAGGTAACAAATGTACTTTCAAATACATATAAAATGAAAAATAACATATTGTAAGAGTCGCTCAACATATTTCAGTTTCTCGTATATATATATATATATATATATATATATATATATATCTGACATAGTTTTACTTTATACTTCCATTTTTTCACTTGCAGGTAGAATCTGTGAACGGTCTGTTTAAAGAGCACCCAGACTTTGCATCCAAAATCTGTACCAAGAACCCAATTCTCAGAACAACATACCTGAATGTCCTACTTAGCTTGACTGAGGTTCTGTCCAAGTCACCCAAGAAACTCGCCAGTGATGATCTGGCCAACGCATATTCTACACTATCTTATCTGACAAAGGCAGGGTTCAAGTTGGATTGGTTGGTGAAGAAACTGAAAGAGGTTGGTAAGACTCGGATGCTAGAAGTTGAGGAAGAGTTGAGGAACAAGAAGCAAAAATGCGCAGACATTGACCATCTGCTTAAATTTTTAAGATGATGTTGTTTGATAAATAGAGGCCGTGTAATAGGGCTGTTTAAGAGTTTGTATCTAATTTAGTGTTCTGGTCTGTTTGTTTTTCTGTCTTAGCTTTGAGAACAGAGTCCTCTTAATCTTGTAGAAGTTCAAGAGACTTGTTGTGATTAAGATTTAGTTATGTTTCTCTTCTTGTTTTACCAGACTTGGTTTAAATAACAAAACCGAAATCTGAGGGCAAAAAAAAGTTTAAAATGGATAGACAATGAGATTTATAACTCACATCACTTGACACTTGTTCTTTGTTCTCATAAGTCAAATAAACGGTGTTAATGAATGGGCAATATTTTTTGCTATTTTGTGAAGGACAATGTTTTTAAAATTATAAAAAGTTGTAAGTAAATATTTTTCTGTAGATTTAAAGCAAAAACAGTTCGATTTGGGACTGTTTACTTTAGTTATTACAACAACAAAAACAAAAGAGTATACTATATTGTAATGATGATCAATATATGTGGCCGCATCAATATTCATGAAATAATTGGGTATATGGGTCATTTTTAAAACTTAATTGGTCAAATAGGCCAAACACTATTTATAATTAGAGGAAAGGGTCTCTGACAACTACAGTGTGACAAAAAGTGTTTGTGAGATAGATATTAGCTCTGTTACGGATACGGATATCCGGCTTTTTCAGGATACCCGTATCCGTATCCGTATCCGTATTATCCGTATCCGTATCCGTATTATCCGTTATTTTAGTATTCGTATTCGTATCCGTAGAAAAACCGGATATCCGGCGGATATCAGTATCCGGTTTTTTTTTCTTTTTTTTAAAATTTTTTTTTATAATAAAAAAAAAATTATGTTTGATGAAAAATTTTAAAATAATGTTATTATAATCAGAAAATAAGAATTTAAAAAAATAATAATTAAAAATTAGAATAAAAACATAGATTTAAGTTTGATGAAAAAAATGGGCTAAATTTAAAAGCCCAAAACAAAAAAAAATTTAAATTTTAAAGGCCCAAAACAAAAAATTAAATATTAAAAACCAAAATTTTTTTTTTTTTTTTTTTTTTTATAACCGTATACGGATATCCGTTCTAATATTTTCCCAATATCCGTATCCGTATCCGTATCCGGCGGATCCGAAAATTTACTATCCGTATCCGTTTTCTCCGGATATCCGTTTTTTGGATCCAAATCCGGATACGGAGCCGGATATCCGCCGGATACGGATATTTTCGTACACTATTATTTTCGTACACCACTATATTTCCTACACTAATATTTTATGTATACATGTTATATCATGTACACCATTTTTATAATATGACATATCATGTATATCTCATGTATATTATATCTCCTACACTATTATATCATATAGATTTTCATGTTATGTATACCACCATGTTTATATTATGTACATCATTTCTTGTACACCATTACATTCCACACATTGTTATATTATGTACACCTTAACTTATGTATACTATTTCTCGTACACCACTATACCCATATATTTTCATGTCATGTATATCCCAATGTTTATGTTATGTACAATATTTCTCGTACGACACACACATTAGCATGATTACAACTTCACTCATTTCATTTGTTTCACAATGGGTAAAAAATGTTAGAAAATGTGTGTTTCTATTTTGAATATACACGATAATGTACAATTTATTACTTGTGTTTCTATTTTGAAATGGTGTAAGTTACTATTTTGAAATAGTGTAAGTTTCTATTTTGAAATGATTTATGTTTCTAATTTAAAATGGTGTGCATTTTAATTTAAACTAGGGGAGGTACCCGCGCTTTGTGCGGGGTATAAAGCGTGTTAGTTGGATTTTTTTCAATTTATAACTTTTTTTAGTTAGTTAATTTTAAAAGAAAACTAAATTTGATATAACATAGTATACAATTCGTAGTTCGGTCATTCAGATAGAAGTCAAAAATAAAATTTCAAAAATAGTTTCATGTAATTGTTAGTATAACAAAAAATAAAAGACCTAGAAGTCCAAACCCAATAAAGTCTTAAACAAATAAAAAACTCCAAAAACTATATTAAGTTTAAAATTAAAAAATATTTTGAAAAACTTCTTTGTAGATTATATTATGTGTTTTTAGTTACATTAAAAATTTTAGCCTAGATCTTGACTCTACCATTGACACGACTACATATTGTCCTCCATAAGAGAAGACATGTCAAAGAAAAAACATCTCAACTTCTTATAAATGTTTGGCTTTGATTTTTATAAGTAGTCATAGCAAACAAAATTGCCACCAGAGAATGCTTAGAGCATCTCCAATGGTGACACATGTGTCTAGAGTGTCTTAATAGATGTTGATTTTAATTTTAATTTTTTTTTTAGTTGATCAATCACAAAGTGACACATGTGTGTAGAGTGTCTTAATAAATGTCTTTAGTGTCTTAGAGAAGACACTATTTCCTTCTCTCTCTTCCAAGGTGTTTTAAATTTATATCAAAAAAATTAGTTAAGACACTTAATGTATAACCAATGGAGATGGTCTTACGTCACATCTTAAATGGGAATGTAATTTCAAACGGAAAAACAAACATTCTTGAGATTAAAGAAAAAGATTTTACTGAAGTGCTTTAAACACAGTGCCGGCTCAAGTGGGGGGACAAGAGGTGCGACAGTCCGGACTCCAATCCCGTGTCCTAATGATTAAGGGATCCAATTATATATATATATATATATATATATAAGTTAAAATATTAAAAAGATTAAATTGAAGATGGTCCAAAAAATATTTTATATGTATATATATATATATATACAAAAATATATGTATATATATTTCTATTACAAAATGTACAAAAATATATTTTAAGGGTCCTAAACATTTTAGGATATTGAGCCGGTACTGTTTAAACACTTTAGGATGTGATAAGCTATCACACCAAGGTCTCTCCTTCCTCTCTATGACTTATGATGGTCTTGAGAATCACGGTGAAACATTTGAGTTATAAGACTGAACTCAAATTTTGAGATTGAAGAATTCTACATCAAAGGAATCATTGCTCTCTTGTTACACATTATAAAATCAAATCTTACATAAAATCTGTAGAGAAAATGTGTTTAGGAATTACTTCTATCAATAATAATTTCAAAAGAGAATATATTTATGTTGTCTGATAAGTGGAACAATGTAGTAAACAAAAAAATGACCATAGTTATCGCTTATAGTGGATATATGGTTGAGTTATTCTTGTTTTAATTTTAATTTTTACATGTCATTTGTAAGAAAAGAATTGTAGTTGGTATAAGTCACTCTGTTCTTATGGAATATGGGAAATTATGGATGAAGAAGTCACTCACATTGATTTAGTTCATCACATTTGTGGAAGACGTGAATTAGAGATACTGTCTTCGTCTTTAAATCTACGTGATCCTGAACCAAGATTGTATCAGTGACCTTCGTCTATGGACCTCATTTTCTAGAACAGTGCTCTACACTTTGGTTTATTTATAAGCAAATCTTTCATTCACTTCTGACAAGTTACAACTCTTGAGTCATGTTCAAATATCAAGTTCCCTTCCTCTTGAGCTCTTTAGCTTCTTGAATAATGCTCCACATGTTGGTTCCTTTGTCCAAGCCCTTATTTTTCGCTAATGACAACTCTCCAATCTTCCTCCATATGTACTCCCTAGCTTCTTGAAAAATTCTCTATATTTTTAAGTTTTATTCACCCTTAACAACTCATCGATTTGTTCAAGAGAACAATTCTCCATTTTTCTGATCTTTATGTTCTTTGGCTTTTTCTAAACAGTCTTTGTTTAAGTTTGATGCTTTCAGTCTCCATACCCTAATCTCCTTCTCATGTTCATAAAGTTTTATTTTTGTACTGGCTTTTTCTTTTCCTCATTTCCACAAGGTTAAGCAAATTTATCTTGCCAAGTTCTTTCCGCACTGAGAAATTTTCATCTCCCAGTTTCTTATCACAAACCATAAAAAAAAAAAAAATTATCTCCTAATTTATTCTCACAAACCATCAAATGAAGTTCTTGATGTTCCCACTCAGTCTTATATCAATTACGTTTCTTGCAACCCAAACATTTTTGCATACTTTTCATTTGTAACATTTGCAGCAAACTTCAAACTTGTAATCAATATCAAGAACTTATCCTTTGTTTCAAAAGGTACATCTTGAAAATACAAAGTTAAGTTTTCCATGGATTTGTTGCTTTAATTTTTCTTCTTCTTCTTACAGTTTTCAACTTTGTTGCATAGGTTCTGAAACGGAGATATTGCACTCTTTAGTTTAGCAAATCTCTAACATTTTCCTCTTCGACGGTTTAAAGGTGAATATGCTTTTTGAGCTTAGATGTTTCTTTATTTAAAGTGAAACCTGTGTGGTAGTCAGAATAATTGAGATGTCTAAGGCATGATGTCTTCTAATAGAATAAACCTCTTTCCTCCAGGAGTTTTCATCTTTGTGAACTGCTTGTTCTCACATCTTTTTACTCTCCTCATCTTTACTCAATACATTCTCATTATTGTTAACATTTACCATCATCTTCATTTTGTTGACCTTGTCCACATTGACAGCTTCAGAGCCGAGTTCTTAAATAGAGTTGTTATTAATTTGTTTGGTCTTGGAAATTGAACTAAGAATGATTATGCTGCAAATGGGATGACAATGGAGTTGTTTTGTTTACTTTTGATTGTTAAAGAAGCGGAGGAGAATTTGGAGCAGCAGCCAAACCTTCCGATCCTTAAAAAGTCATCTTTTCATGCGCTATATTATATGACTTGGTTCAATGCTTTAAAAATAGTTTCATCTGAGACAACACCAGATTTATCTTCTTCCAGTTCTGTTCTGAATCACCATCGGTTTGGTCCATCATTGTCTCTTGATCGACACAACTTTTGATTTTCTTAGGCTCGACATCATTCTCTTAAATTGCATGGTCTGTTCTTGTTGAAAGCCTCACTCTGTTTTTAGACATTATAAACTTCATATGTCCTACATAAGCCATGTTTTCCTGAGAGAATAAAATGTTGAAGAATCAAATTCCATCAATAATAACTTTCAAGGGAATATATTTATGTTTTGTGTTTTTTCCACCTGCATATCTTTGCCCATATGTATGTCATGGGAAGGAAGAATATAATTTTTGCTAAGTGAAACAATGTAATTAGTAGCTGCTAAAGCCAATGATCTTTTGGTGTAAGGAAACCAAGAACTCGTCTTTATGAGCCAAAGTCTCCTTGTCACCAAATTAGTAAACCTTTTAGCGAGTCGCTCTAGCACGATACAATGAGTTATACGATCTAAGAATTCTACAGATTAAACCATTCATGTTTTTATTATTTTTGCACCTATCAAATTAGCTACACAGGTTTATGAGTATAATATAGGACAAAGGGTTTACCAAATCACAATTCATCTTTATGAGTCTTTTAGATCTACAGTGGACTGCCCTACCACCATGCATGCAATAACAAAAAGCAATTCTTATCGATGCAACATTAACGACAACTAAAATTTTCGATCGAATATCAATGGATATTATCATCTATCAGACCATTTTCTCGCCCCGCTGAAACGATAAACAATAAATACACAATTTTTTCTTCTTATGTAGTTTCAGATTTACTTGTTTACATTTTTTGAATATATTATAAATTATAATATAAATTCTAAAAAATAAATTAATAAGACAACAGCCATGAAATTGTAAAACCAAAATGAAATAAGAAAATTAACTTAGAACGATAATGTCAGACAAAATTAATGAGACGTATAACGTTAAACCATTTTTTACGGTCACTTCTTTACTTCTAAAAAATAATAATTATTGCTTTATATATTCTCCAAATTTTAAATTTAACATTTTTATATTGGATGATAATCTACAGTTTCTATTTTCATGGATAATTTCTAAATTTTTCATTATGATATTTAAGTATAAATAAAAATTACCACACAACATGTAAGTATTTAATCTATATTCCAAGACTAAACGGTTTGCAAATTATTCCGTAGAATAATAATTTTCATTTATTTATTTTTCCGATAATATTGAATATGCAAAACTAATTTTCAAATATATGTTCTCAAAGATTATTCTTTTATCAAAAATATAATCAACGATAAGATTTTACTAAAATTAAAAAGTAGAGACAATATTTTGTGTTATAATTTTTATCTCTAAATTATTTGAATCATAATTTAAGGATCAATATATTTGTAGCTCTTGTTTGATTGAAAACATTCCTAAGTTACTTTTACAAAGTTTTAACTATTAAGTCTTTTTTTTTTTTTTTTTGTCACTCTAACTGTTAAGTCTTGCATGCAAAAATAAACATAGATAAATCAATTCGAATTTTACAAATTTACATAAAACACCAATGCGATTTTTTTTCAATGTTATTCAGTATTATTACTTATGATTTTTCTTGAGTAACACACTAAACACCTTCAACATTTTGAAGTTCTCATTAGAATGTTCTCTCCTCATAATTGTTCAGTATAGACGCCGTCGTCTTAGTGACTTTCTTCCAATTGCTCACACTGAACCTAATTCACTCTTCTAATCACAGCTTTCTTGGCTTTCTGCTCCATTTCACTCCTCAGACTCTGCAGCTCCATTAAATCTGAATCTAAGCAAAGTAATCCTCTTTCTTTATATCCATTAACTGTTTGCGGAAACAAACCTTTGATTTCAGCTTTGATGATCTTCAATTCTTCTACTAACTCGGCCTCTCTAAGTGCATATCTTGATTTACTGTTTGTTCGTATAAGTGCTTCTTATCTCCAATGTGCTCTGTATATAATCTTCTTGGTACCTTTTTCTCTACTACTTCAACTGCAGATTTTAATTGGCTTATCTAATTCCTCGTGAGATTCATTGCTTATTAGTCTCTTCTGTTTCTTATTCCTTTCTCGAGCTGTCTCACGAGTTTCTGTAAAGACTTAACCTCAAAATTTATTCTGCTCTAAATCGGACTCAGACTCACAGAATTTTGATTTCGATTTTGTTTCTGAGCTTTGTTGATGGCAGAAGACAAAGCTGTTGAATCCATTTGGTGTTGTCTTTGCATTGCTTCAAGCTCAGTTTGCCATGTCTTGGCTCGCTCCTATGTGACTTTATGCAGCTCCTCAATTCTTGAATCTTCTGAGGCATTGATCTCTATTAACTGATGTTTGATTTCATTAGAGCTTTCTTCAGCTTCCCTCTTCAATGCTTCTGATCTATTTAGATCTTCCTTTGTCCTGATCTTAAGCAATTCTTAAAGCTAAAGATATCTGAGATTCCAGTTCCGGAATCTATACATAATTTGAATATATGTATCATATATACATACATATACCTATTCAATTAGGCTACCGAGTGCTAATAAAGGAACCTGCATTTCTCACATCTCTCCTTAAGTTACGTACATGAAATTTAAGGAGAGAAGAAAAATACAGTGTCTTGCCTTCTGTCCAAGGATTCATCTCTTTGCTCATCGAAATCATCATAATCAGCAAAATAAGAAGATCTCGCAGATGCTGTATCGTTCACAGGCTCAGTAGGGTGAGTTGAACTGGTCGATCTCCCATTTGCAAGAGCGTCCAATCTGGCAGATTCTCTTCTGTAGAGAGGAGGTTCTGGTGATGGATGTTTCTTCCTGAGATAGTAAGAATCACCAAAACAAACAGAATGTAAGAGAGAATAGATTATAGTCGCCAAATAAATGTTAAAGGAAACCAACAGCAGAGATGATTCACTGCAAGGGACACTCAAACGTACTTTGTTATTTTGATAGCTTCATTTATGGATCTATCATAATCATCTGCAATAATATTCGATATTAGTAAAACTCTTCAGCCCAGTACAGATTAAGCTGGATATTTAATCAAAAAAGCCCGGGGCCAGAATTTCCAACAAACTCATAACTTTACCAAAAGTGTATCTAACAATACTTTCATTGACGTAACTTGAACCCCACACCATACTTTCATTGATGTAACCGACTTCATTGTACAGTTCTCATCAACTGGAAAGCTCTCTTGTTGGATGAAACCAGCCTTCGTGATCCGATATTGCCTTCTTACGTTTGCTCTGTGAGTAAACTCTACTTTCACTCCCCTGAGACCATTCTTAATCTGTTAAAATTCCCAAGAACAAAACCTTCTCCACACCATATTTTTGGAGAGAACGTCCGGCACCAAGACCGTCAACAACCGAAAGTTATCAAGGAGAAGAGACTGTCTCTGTTGCTTTTTCAACAACTTTTCTTTCCTCTGACAGCGGAAACATATATTCCATTATAAAAGTCAATAAGATTTATTTAGCCATGAATATGCGCTTAGTAATATTGTTCTATTTTACTGTAACCAAGATGCAAAATAGAAACAGAAAAAGTAAAGTATGGAGCAGATTGGAACCTTGTGTTCTTTTTCTATCTCAGGAAGCATATTTTTCTTTAACTTTTTCGCTAAAGAACTTCAATTCTACTATTACTTTGAATAAGTTTTTCCTGCAAGCCAAAAAGACACAGCACCTCAATCAGCAGCAAAGACATGGAAAGTTATACCTATAGTTTCTCATAATAGTTTAGTTTGTTGACAGTCGAAAGAAAAGAAGTTCGGTCCGAAATATAAGTTTTGGCAAAATAGCATAGGTTATCCACTCTGCAAAAGAAGGTACTAAAACACTGAAACGGATCCACAATATAAAATTGCTGTTTAGGGTTAAGCCCTAAACTCCTGTTGTAGTCAAAAGGAGTGTTATCTTCATCAACATCATCTTTTCCCATCAAACTATTGCCTATTCTTAGAGCTGCCATTGCCATTGTCATAGTCAACCCTTCTTTTTCTCTCCATCCTCTAATGGCCGCCGTGCAATAACATGACCGATGAGCCAATAGAATTCAAAAAGACAAAGAAACCTAATAGATTTCCTTGTTCCTCGTTTTCTTCTTCAGATGAAAACGATTACCTGAGAATAAAAGAATACACCATTAGATGACGTCAAAAGATGATTTATTTGAAACAATTAAAGTTAAACAAGCGTACTACTGAAACGACAAAACGATCACAAAACAAACTACTCAAAACCCTAAAAACGAAAATATAATATTTTTAATACAGAGAACAATATTAAGTTATATGACTCAAGAGGCGGTTGTATAATATAGGATTTACATATTTTGAGGATATCCAATATTAAATTAATAGAAAAAATTTTTTAGTGGTGTATAATGCATTATTTAGTAAATATTTTTGGAGATTATGGTTGAATTGGAAAAACAGAAAATCATAAAATTATGGGATACGATAGAAACCCAAAATCGACTATAAAGCAAAATCGTATGAGTTGGGTTTTAAATTTTAAATCATAGGCCCAAATTAGAGAATTAAGGAAAAAATCGCAGGAGAATATTTTTTTTAGTTAGATTCCTTTCATACCCAGGGGCAAAACTATAATTGCAACCCTCAACTATAGCTTCAGAGGCCTCTGTTGCCTTAAAACTACATGTCAAATAATATATATATAGATTGGTATACTTTAAAATGGTTAAACACGATGGTTACATCGATAATATTTCTAAAAATCGTTATAGCATTTGTAACTATTTTACAAAAAAATGAAGTTCAAAAATATTTATGTTATAATGATCCTTATACACCATTTTTTTACATAACGTACACCAATGGTAGTGTACGAGATGTACATAACATCATAGTGTACATGATATAACGGTATAGAGATATGATGGTGTACGAGATACGATGGTGTACGATATTGTGATAAAATAAAATAAAATTTTACAAATCCGTAAAATATATTAAAATGAAACTTTTTAGATTCACAAAAAAAGTTAAAAAACAATATTTGATTGCATTATTTTTTTAATGAAACTTTTACAAGAAAATTAAGTTATAAAATCTGTGGGGAAAAGAAAAAATGGAAGAGAGAGATAATTTTTTTTTTTTTTTCGTCACATTTTTTTTATGTGAACAAATTGGGAAGATAACATTTTTGTAATTCTTACACATAAGAGAGGGCAAGCTAGTAAGCCTCTCTCAGTAAATAGTAAATTTTGTCTTGATTATCTAATTTTGAATAGTAATTGGCATATTCTTACAATTACTTTCAAAAATATATCCCATTCCACAAATTAACTCTAACAATAAATAGTTCTATCAGCGCACCTATGAGCTATGAGAAGCCGAAGCGTTTCACCTTCCTCTCTCTTTTTCTTTCGGGTTTTGTCTTTAAAGTGTTGTTTGATTTTTTTATCAACAAATTTGGATTCTAGGATTTAACATCTCTTCATGTTCTAGTAGTTTTTTTTTTTTTCTTTTCTTTTCTTTTTTTATATTGGATATTTTATTTTCTTGTAGTTTGGTAACTGTGAGGAGTCTTCATCAAGATCAATGGAAAAACAATATGAGAAGAAGATCACGTGGACGATTAAGAATTTATCCTCTTTGCAATCTGAGAGAGTTTATTCTGATCACTTCGTAGTTGGTGACTCAAAATGGTTAGAAAATTTGTTCTCTAATGTTTTCGTCCATATTAGGTTCACTTGGTATTTGTCTTTTGCTTTATTGGTTTGTTTTTTGGCTTGCAGGCGTCTTCTGGCCTATCCCAAGGGAAATGGAGATAGTATTAATACTTGTTTGTCTCTGTTTCTTGATGTTGCTGATTCTGAATCTTTGCCTTGTGGATGGAAAAGACACACAAAATATCGTCTAACTGTTGTAAATCAGATTTCGGAGAAACTTTCCCAACAGAATGGTATGTTATTTTCTAAGGCGGACAAAGAAAAGTTATACTTGCCATAAACTTATGTTTTATGTGTTGTGAAACTATGTTTTGTTACTTTACAGTAATACAAAAGTGGTTTGATCAGAAGTCTTTCGCCTGGGGTATTTCAGAAATGCTTTCCCTTACCAAACTTCTTGACATAAATGGTGGGTTTTTGGTGAATGGAGAAGTCAAGATTGTTGCTGAAGTTGGTGTTCTTGAAGTTGTTGGCAAATCAGATGTGTTAAAGGAAACTTTATTAGTAAATCGAAACATTGATGTCAATGGGTTTCAAGTTCTTCCTTCACAGGTAACAAATGTACTTTCAAATACATGGAAAGTGAAAACAAATCTTAAGAGTCGCTCAATATAGTTCAGTTTCTCGTATCTGACATAGTTTTACTTTATACTTCCATTTTTATCACTTGCAGGTAGAATCTGTGAATAGTCTGTTTAAAGAGCACCCAGACTTTGCATCCAAATTCCGTACCAGGAACTCAATTCTCAGAACAACATACTTGAATGCCCTACTAAGCTTGACTGAGGTTCTGTCCCAGTCACCCAAGGAACTCACCAGTGATGATCTGGCCAAGGCTTATTCTACACTATCTTATCTGACAAAGGCAGGGTTCAAGTTGGATTGGTTGGTGAAGAAACTGAAAGAGGTTGGTAAGACTCAGGTGGAACAAGTTGAGGAAGAGTTGAAGAACAAGAAGCAAAAATTCACAGAAATGGACGATCTGCTGGAATTCTTAAGATGATGTTGTTTGATGAATAGAGGCCGTGTAATAGGCTGTTTAAGAGTTTGGATCGAATTGGTGTTTGTTTGTTTTTCTGTCTTAACTTTGAAAACAGAGTCCTCTTAATCTTGGAGAAGTTCAAGAGACTTGTTGTGATTGAGGTTTAGCTATGTTTCTCTTTTTTATTTTATCTTCTGGTCGAATGCTATGTTTTTTCTTATTGGTTATTGCACTTTGTTTCTTGATGGAAAGGAAGAATTTTTTTTTTTTAGCTTGAAGTTTCAACTGTGACAGTTGGCACTAGAAAATAGTTTAATTAACTTAAATTCATCATGTAGATGCGAACGCATAATATAAAATCGATTAGTTTCTGATATAAGAATAGTGTAAATTTGGAACCTTGAACAGAGAAGAACTAAAATATCTCCGGACAGCTACAATAATTGGATTACGAAGATATTTGATTCATCAAGCTTATTCTTCTTCTTCGCTGCTATCTACCAAAACAACATCCTTCTGTGTCTTAGCTCTCTTTCTTGACCTGCTTATACATGTCTCTTCCTTTGTTGGATCTTTAGCAAGTTGTTCAGAGACTGCTTCATGTCTCATCACTTGTTCAAGAATCTTGTCTCCATACTTTTCTGTTTTCAGTTTTCCTATAATACTCTCCAACTGCAAATCCAAACCAATAAAGCTTCAAAGGTAAGCCATCATACATAATAAAACAAATGAGACCCAAATTTTATTAGCGCAAACTCGCCTTGTGTAATGAATCTGGTTTTTGGGAACTTATCGAGCCAATCTGCTGAGTTGAGAGGACCGTGTGAGGGAGTATGCTTCCATCAGCTGCGGATATCTCCTTCCGTAACTCGTCAAGCTTGAGTTCCAATCCGGAAAATGAAATACTTCTTTTTGATTTCTTGGTTTGTCTGCTTGAGGATTCCATTTTGATCGTCTTTCTTCCTGTTCCGCAAAACAAGGACAGGTTTTTGATTTTAAGAGTTTTCTCTATGAGAAAAAAGAAAAAAAAAGAAGGCAGAGATAGCCAAGTAAAGGCCAAAACGTAAAAAAAAAGGAGAATTTTTGAAGTTCGAGTTCAATCACTAAACCCATAAATGATGCTTCTACATATTGATTCGACTTCTTTCAAACCGAAAAAAAAAAACATATATTTGAATATCCTAAGGCCTATAGTGTTCATGTGAGCGTGAAAAGAAGACAATTCTCCTTACCTTGCAACAATTGGTTAGCCAATGGTCCCATTGTTACATAAGCGTTTGTCGAGTATGGTGTGTGCTGGAATTCTTCTTTCTGCACAGAAAACAAAGCTTATATACCACCTGAAGAGACTAATGTCACAATCATACAGAGATTTTGAGGTATTATTGCTAGATATCAGGTTTTTATCTGACATATTATAATCTCGAGCTAGGTTGATCATGTGTTGATGTTACAATCTGACAGAGAATAGTAAACATAGACAGATTATCTTACCAATACCGAGTCAACAATCAGTTTTATCACGAGATATTCTATCTCTTCTCTCTTTAGCTCAGCACCTAGTGTTAACCATAACAAAAAAAATCAGAGCGAGAGAGATTAAGGCTTTGAAGCTTTTCTGCAGTTCATACTAATGACATGAAAAAACGTGACTAACTTAGATCCTTGTGCTTAGTTCTGAGTTTGTCACCCAGCTGTAACATCGTCACTCTTTGATCCTTGGCTTGTGTTTCTTGAACCATAGAAACCACGAGCTTAGCTAGGTCTGCAAAAAGGTCATGACACCGAAAAATCAATAAGATATTATCCGCTGGTATTTGTTGAGAAGTTACAAATGAACTGTTAAAATTTGAAACAAAATAAGCTGGAAAAAATTGGCAGAAAATTTCAAGCTGATTCCTAACAAGTTGAACAAGAATGTATTTCAGAGAAGCAACAAGCGAATGTAGGGACATACCCGATACATCAACTTCCTTGACCTCCCTTGACAAGCCACAGTTGTCGCACATTCCTAACCAAATGTAGAATAACAATCAGCACATCAGAAAATCTACAATCAATGGACGTAGTACAAAATCTATCAGTAAAGGTCAACTGTAAACAAGAATACCATTGCAATCTTGTGATGGCTCCCCAAAATGACGGAAAAATGCGCTTCGACGACACTTTGTTTTAGACTGCAACAAGGTATTTCCAGAAACTACCGCTCATAAGATAGCGTACAATTTAAAATATTTCAAGATCATGATCCTTAACGCTAGACAAGATAAAAGAGTAAACAAAAGAAAAAAATTTAGTCACTCTATAGCACGCTCAGCAAAGTACACAACTCTCTTGGAAGTTGGTGCTTTAGCCAACACAAGTGCTGATTACCAAATATTTACAGGTGTAATAACGATAATGCGCTCTTCAGAATGGATGAGATGAAGCAGCGTACCTGGCAATATCTTACTATATCATAGAGATTCTGCAGACCAGAGTACTCGTAGAAGACCATCGAACTCTGTTAAGGGGGAAAGAAAAGCATCAATGGCATTTTAGAAATATATGTGTATATGAACAGCACAGATAAGCAGGGTACAGTAAAATTGCAGCCTACCTGCCTGGGAACATCAGCTGAACGAAAAAAGAGGACGCACTCTGATGGGAGACCATCACGACCAGCACGGCCACTCTCCTGCATTATGATGGTTAGCTGATAAGAGGCAACCTCATAACTACATCGAAATTTATTGGATAAGAGACTGGAACCTGGTAGTAAGTCTCCATTGATTTGCTTAAACTGTGGTGGATGACAAACCTGACTACAGCAATGTCCCATGTATCAGTTGGAAAAGATGAAAGAACGGTGCTTAACAAGGACAGTGATTTTTAGATATAGAAGGACTTTAAGAAATCAATAGCTACTTGTATTATGTACTTGAAAGGATAATAACTTGCAAGAGAAAGAAATCTGCACTACGGAAAACTGAAAGACAAAGCTTATCCAATATCAACTGAAACAAAAATTAGCAATACTAACCATCAGGCTTGTTGATTCCCATGCCAAAGGCAACCTGCAAAGCAACAACCAAAGTTAATTAATGTATATCACTGTACCACTAAATTATGGAATCACAACGGAGAATATACTTACTGTTCCAACAATGACCTGCAACTTGTTCTTGCTCCATCTGTGAACATAACACAACAAAAATAATCAGGCAATGCAGCAAGAGCAGAGTCGAGCTGCATCAGAGGTGGACCTTGAATCTCTGGCTAAAGGTAAGAGCTAGGCACTACTCGTTTTAAGAAATATTAACTTACCGCATATGAATATTTTCACGCATATTTACATCCATGTCTGCGTGGTAATAATTAGCAGAAATCCCTCTCTCTTGTAAATCACCTGCGATCTATCACCATTGCATGTCAGACAAATATGAAAGGTTTTCTTCCCCGATCCAAGGTTGAATAGAACAATATAAATGCTAAGAAATGAAGGGTGCCAAAGAAGAATAGAATGGCAAGTTCAGTACATATGATTATGTGTGAATTTTAGTTACAAACCTGTTCACACTCCTTCCGTGAGAAACAATAGACTATTCCAGATTCATTGTTAGAGTATGATTCCCGTATGAACTCTGCAATTTCATCAACCACCACTTTACCAACTGCAGACTTTTCTCGCACCTGCAAGACAATATATGGCTCATGCCCAATGCCTACAAACTATCTAAACCATGAGAAACGTATATCAATAAAATCCAATTCTAGTACCGAGTAGAAGAGATTTGGCCTGTTAACACTGCTAACAAATTTGACAGATTTAGGAATATGCAGCATCTCTATTAGATCATTTTGGACTTTCTGTGTAGCAGTCGCCTGCAATCAAGACATAAGGATAATTATTTATTGGTCACTTTCTGATAAGCTCTCTAAGGTTGACTGATTAATCTCGCAAGGTATCACAAATGTAACAAAAAAGTGGATGGAGAAAGTATGAAGCAAATGGAAAAAAAAAAAGAAAAAAAAAAAAAAAAAAACATACAGTTAAAGCCACCATGGGAACTTTGGGAAACTGAGTTTTCAGAATGCTTAAGTTCTTGTAATCAGGGCGAAAATCGTGACCCCATTGACTACAACAATGAGCCTCCTGCAAAGCAACGAAACACAGGAACTTGAACATCAAAAAGTAGCTCCACATATTAATTGTGTGGATATTTCCAGATAAACTTAAGCCAGAGTGAGAAGATAGGTTGACTGTTAAATTATTGAGTAAGAGACTAAAACCAGGAAAGACTTACATCAATAGAAATAAGAGAGAGTCGACCAGCTCGATGACACTTTTCAAGCTTTGACATGAATCTTTTGCTCTTTGATACCTTTTCTGGTGTTACATAAAGTATCTTGAGGTCATCTTCACCCTTTTCAAGTGCCTTGTACACAAATTTCTCATTTTCCTTGCCAGAAGTAGAAGTCAGCATGTAGGCTGAAATTCCTAGAGCAGCCAAACCCATTACCTGAACAAATCACAAACAATAATTGATCTTAACGCACATATAATCAAAGTATATCTAAAGGTCAAGTCTTTCATGATCTGGCCCTACAAACTATTTTCCTAAGTTTAGTACTAACCTGATCCTGAATCAGTGAAAGTAAAGGACTGACAACAAGAGTTGTACCACCACGAAGTATAGCGGGAAGTTGATAGCAAAGACTCTTCCCACCACCTGCTGCCATGATCACCAGGACATCTCTACCCGCCATTATAGCGTTAATAATCTATCATATCATCCAAGTAAACAACAAACTAATTTCTCTAAACGCGAACAAAAGAATCAACGGATAACATTTTGGATCAGAAAATGCAGAAGTCACTTACTTCCCTCTGGTTGGCTCTGTACTTGGATATACCGAAAATGTTAAACCTAACATCGTCAGCACGACAATCCCACTCGAACGGCTCAGACCAATTCTCTATAGCACTAGAGCCACTAGATGCAACAGGGCTCCCTGAAGCTGCTACTGCTTTTAACAATGTCTTTAACTCAGACTTCCTCTCATATAACCTATCTTGATGCTCAATCAAAGCACTTATCTGACCTGAAGAGCAATTTCAATCAACACCAAAATTCAAAATTAAAATTTTCACATAACTATCAAATACAATCATCCAAGTTCTTAAGGCTATGGAGTCGAAAATTAACCTAGAACCTCAATATATATTATATTAAAAAAAAAAAAAAAAACATTATTTTCTCCTAAAAGAAGATAATCATGGAGAATTTGAATGATTTAATAGGTTATATATATACTAGAAGCAGCCTGAGAATCTGAAACGCAAATTTGAAGAACATAAACAAAAAAATAGAAACGAGTGAAAACGAAGAAATGTAACCTTGAACATCCTTTAACTCGACCTCTAAACTTTGAAGCTCCACCTGAATCGCTTCACTTTCCATTGATTCACCGGCTGAATCAACGGCGGCGTGTTTACCCTTTCGTCGTCGACGTCGCTCCCAGAGCAAGAGGTGAAAGAGAATATAGTGGGCCTAAAACGGGCTAAAATTATCTAATTTTTATGGCCTGGTCCGTTCTTGGCTATTCGCTTCTCTTTTTCTTTTTTCTTTTTTTTGTGTAAAAGGCATCATTTTTGCTTAGTTTAGACTCTCTATTTTCTTTTGCAAATAACTAATGATGCTCGGCGTAAGATTTAATTTATCATAAGATGTTTTTTTTTAGCATATGAATTATGAATACAAAGTATTATCATTATTTAAGTACGACCTGTTTTATAAATTTTATGAGGATCCATTTCCTATGTTTTTCGCGCATGTATACCAATTCAACTTATTGAAAATGAATGTTGATTTTAAAATTTCATAGTACTCTATTCTTTTCCATCAACTTATACTACTATATAATCTATAATACTAGTAGTATTAATACAAAAACTCCTGATATACATTACATAATTATGAGATGTTTTTGAATTACAAAAGATGGGTTTATAGTTAATTTAACTGACTAAAAGGTGAATATTGTTTTGGTCGGTACTGGTACAGAATCCAAGTTGGTGACAGTACATTATTTTTGTCTAAAAAAGCTGCGTTAGAGCGTGTACGCGTGAAAAAAAAGTATTCGAACATGTTGATAAGTATAAAGTATTCAATAAATGAGTGAGCTTATCTGTCCCTTTGGGGACATCCGATAGAAAAATGAAAGGACTTAAAAAATTAAAGACAAAAGTCACAAAACTATATAAATATTGAATTTGTTTTTGGTCAAAGTAGAGATACCATATAAATTATAAATCATGTGCTGAAAAGAAGAAGATGAGTGAAGTCTGGAGCTTGGAGGGATCATGGATTCATTCGATATGTCCAAAATATACTACAAGAATTTCGGGAAAAGCCTGACCAGACAGTTTAACTTACTAATTAAAAATTGGTATCCATGAGATTGATCTACAATAAACAAATAATGAAATTACATTTTTGTTAAAGGAAAATGAAGTTACTCGGTTTGGTGATTTATCTTATTATCGCGGCACATGACCTTGATTATGTGTATGGAGTTCGAACCCTAATCCTAGAATACTGGCATATGAGGATTGGTAAAACTATAACAAAAGTTGTTTTTTAGTCTTAATAACGTGCATTCAAATTTTAGAGTCATATTTCTTCAGCTAACACGAGATGTTTTTTTTTTTTTTAATAACAATAGATAATCCAACAAAACTTGCATTGCTTTTAATGATCCGAGCACTTTACAAAGCAGAAACTAATTTTATTTTTACGAGTTAGTTTATCCAACTTCAGATTAATCATTTTCTGAATTTTTAAAATAATATTCCACACATAAAACAAAAGAAAACAAAAAATACTAGAGAAAATAATAGAGAGAATTATTTGATATATATCGTTTCTGAATTTAAAAACATGTCGGGACCGAACAGAAGCTGCGATCCATACCGAATCCCCTAAAGGTCCCTCACTAAAAGCACTAGACGACAAAATAACCTTTTTCCAATTACGCCATCGCTTGTGTCATCATCCTTTATGAATAAAAAATCGAATCGAACCTTATCTACAGACTAGTTGAAACTTGAAACTAACAGCAAAGCTTTGCACACAGATTCTCATAGTAGTTTAGATTTACCGAACACGTGATTTCATGATTTGATGTAAATTATGTCAAAGGCAAGTTTCCCAAGAAGACGATCTCCTATAAGATATAAACTCTATAATAATGATATAATAACTTGAAAACTTTATAAAACACAATACAATCTGAAACTTGATTAGATTTTTATTGAAACAGTTTTTTTTTACTTTTTAGTTTTTTTTTTAATTATTAGATATATATTCTCTTACCAACTGCCGCTGTATATGTTTTTACATCAATACCGTTTCTAGAATCGCCTTGCATCACACATTTTCAGGAATCCGGAGGCTCTTATGGATTCTAGTATCAAGCAGACATATGAAAGGATAACAGTCAGCAGATTTTTTTGTTTCTTTCACTTGGAAGAATCTAGAAAAAAATTCAGTTATTTTTTAGCTTTGTTGACTAAAGATCTTATCTCTCGAACACCAACTAAAATATTTTCAGTTTGAATAGTCAACTGTCAAACTTGTAATAGTTTCATTTGCTGTTGAAACCTATCCCTCGGTTAAACCGTAATTAATAGTATAATTTTATGTTAGGGGGATTTAATTAAAAGATTTTCTTCGTTTTTCACGATTCGATCGCGTACGTCATATCACACTATACATGGCGTGCATGCATGAACGTTTACATATCCACCTTTCTCTTCCACACATTCCCTTGAATACAAACACGACTTACACGGCCCAATACGTAACAATTTGTTTTACACAACGGAGTGATATACTTCACCAATTTATAACATTTGTTCTTGTTCCTATATATATATATATATATGACGATTGTGACCATTTTAAATAAAAGCATGCATTATATCTAGACTGTGAGTAGTTTTCTCTTTCATTAAAAATGTGATTAATTATTGAGGTTAGCTTTTGTTGTTTGTTGCTATATACGTGGTTAATCAAGTGATAAAATTTAGCTTTTGCAAGAAAAATCGACTTATAACCAAGTATGAATTCCATTATCAAAACTCTACTGAAGACATATATAGAAGATCATTTTTTTATTTTTTTGATAAATCCTATCGGTTGATCCGGTCAGCTCCGGGTAATAACACACTGAAATGTTGCAGAATGGATTTTTTCTTGAATGACCACTACACTGTTTATCCCGAGTATGGAATACTTTCCTACTAATGCAAGAAGAAGATCATTTCAAGTATATATACTTAAGACACGGTTTTAGACTTTTTTTTTTTTTTTAATTCAACACGTACGTTGTACGTGGACTTATTTTTTAAAGTCAACGTACCTTGTCCGTAGACTTTGAGATTTAAAAGCAGATACATAAGTCATATGTAAATCCAACCATTCCACTATATCTATATCCTTTCAATAACATCCGAATTTTGAAAGAAAGTATAAAATATGTATTTTAATTTTTTAACCAATGATTTATAAAGTTCTTAAAAGTTAAAGGCTTAAAGCTGTATAACATATTTTATGCCAATTTTTCATTTTATATTATCATGATCTCATATTATAATATAATCCGTTGGGTTCGTTAATTTCTAGTATTTTTCCGACTTTTACATATACTATAAATATGTGATTTTTTAATAGCACTTTCTCTTCAATTATTTGTCACGTCATCTTCGAAATTAATAAGAAAACTGATATTATGTACTTTATTAAAAAAAACTAAAAAACACACTGATTATTATATACATGCATGTGTAGTATTTTTGGATGTATTTCTGAATAAAAGTTTGTCTTAAAGAGAAAGAAAAGAAGAAAATATCTACATAAAATACAAAAAGCTAATTAGTTTTTTTTTTAATCAAAAAGAAGAGAGATTAGTTAATTGCATCGGACGACGACAGTGAAGCATTTTAATTCAGAGCCACTAGATTGGATGAGATAATAAATGAGAAGAGACGACGACACTCTTTTGTCTTTGTCACTGACACCAATCTTTATTAATCAACTTTTCTTCTTCCAACTATTCATCAATAATCCTATTTAAATAAATACATGCTGCCCCAATGTCCCATGGAAAGAACAGCTTTCTACATTTAATGCTTACAAACTTTACCAGAAACTTGTTTTTTTTATACTTAAAATAAAATAAAATAAAAATAATTGAGACAACATCCAAATACATGCATCTATCGCTGTATTGCATATAACACATACACATCGTAGTTCAACAAATACGGAAGTTTATTTTTAACTTTTCCAATTATTAACGACGATGGTAAGAGCTAATACAATAGGATTCATACGTTTTTCTAGTCTAATTAAAACTGATTGACACAAAGTATAAAGGGTTATAAAATTGTATTCTAATTTTTGATGTAAGACATTATAACATTTAAAGGAGTTTTAACTCTTAAGATGGGCCGAGAACCATATACAATGCAACATCTATAAATTAATACTCGATAAATTAATAACCTGTTTAAATTAATAAATTATCTTGGCCCTGAATTAGGCCGATGTAATAATTGACACATTTTGATAAAGATAATAATTTTTTTGAAATTTCTATGTAAATATATGGTTCCAATAATAACATAAATTAATAATCATATAAATTTATTGTATATATAAGATATTTTACTGAAATATAATTTTAATGTTGTTTATTTATTCGTAAATTTGTTGGAGTTTATTTTTATTTTTTAAAATATAAAAAATGTATGATATTATCATCTCAGATAGCATCAAAAATTATTTAAAATTTTTATATATGCAATGATTATTTTGTAATGTGTAAATGCATTAAAACACATCAAAATATCGTCTTATTTTTTTACTTTTTATATAACATTTTCTGAAATTCGGAAAAACTCTCTATAAATGAATAATTATTAATTTATAAATAAATTAATAATTTTTATAAATTAATAAAATTCTCTCGTCCCAACATTATTAATTTAGAGAGGTTTTACTGTATGTATAATCTTCTCGGAAATACCATTACAAATCTATCACTTAATTAATACACGTCATTTAGAATCTGGAAAATTATTTGTAGGAAAATACTATATGTAAAGTAAACTATGGACTCAGATATTTAAGTGGTAATAAATGAAGATCCTCGTTTATAGAAAAAAAAAAAAATTAGAAAAATGAGCAAACGTCTTAGAATGATTGGCCTGGGTTAGAACAATCGAATTACTATTTATCAGACAATATATGTTCAGACTAAACAGTTTAATTGGTCAGCGGATAATATATGTTCAGCCAGTTTGACATTCTAATATCAAATTAGGAGGACCACAAAATCTACTTACGCGTTAAATATAAGAAATATCATTCCAATGTCCGAGATTCTAGGTAATATGGAGAATTCGTGGCCATATATTTATTCTTTAGACGACTATATAGTATACGAATATAAAACATGATACTGATTATTGATAAAATAAGTGATTAACCCACACAATCTATTTATCAATTAATGTTCTGAATAGATTATATACAAAAAGTCAAAAACACATCAGTCTTCAACACTAGTATAATTTTCAGACCAAATACTTAGGAGTGCAAACAAATCCCATGCTATTGTTTGCATCTCGCTCGAACAGAGTAAGGGAGGGAGCCAGTGATGATGACTCAAACCATCAAAGAAATTAAAACATTATATGCGAAGCTGAGATTAGATACAATCATAGAAGGTCAACATAACTGGGGTGACAACAAAAGATTATATTTAGGTTTTTCGATGTAAATATATATAACTATAGGCTATAATAAATATGGAAGAAAAGTTAGAATACAGTCTCAAATCCACTTGATAAATACTTCCAGGATTTCAAAAGCTTTATAAATACTCAAAATAAAAGTTCAACCAAAAAAATAAAATTAAAAAAGTTCAACCTAAATTAGCGTATACTTTAGTTAGATCAATCTAAAAATTGTCGTGGGAGGTGGAAGCATGCATATGAAAAAAAAAGAAAATAAAAAAGGAAGCTTATGAAAATCAGAAACAAGTTCTGAAATTATCAACATGTTTTCACAAAGCTTAATAAACCCAACTTAGTTCCTTTGGACTGTTTGAGAAAATAACAATTAGAGTTCTCTTTCATATATATAATACAATATATATATATAGTTACTTTGTATTTTGATTACATATTTACATGTGTATATATACACACGTGTGTTTTTCATACAATATCACATATAATAAATTGAAATTTTCTTTTTGGCCAAACTTCAAAGGTATTTTAGTTTAGTCAATATCATAATTATGACGCCTCCCACCTATATATATGATTGTATATTTGTATTACACTGGAATTTATTATTTCCTCCATTCCCTTTTATAAAAATGTTTAAGAAATTATTCTTGTGTCAAAATTATGTTTTCTTCAAATTTCATACAAAATTTTAATATAATATTTTGTGATTGTGTGTATTTTGTAGTGTTTTTTTAATAATTGCTTGAATTTTAGTTATTAAGTATTACATGATATTTATATATAAACTACTCATATTTTTAATGTTTGGTTGTCTAACTAAAACATCATTAAAAAGAGTATTAGTTAAACACAAAAATAATTTATTTATAAGTGTGAAAAAACTGATTTGATGAACGGACATTATTTTTAAGAGAGAGATTAATTTCTTGTTCTCGAGTATAACAGTTTAAGCTGAAAAAATAGCTAACATTTTTTGCAAGCCTTGCCAAAAGCTAATCTCCAAACAGAAGAGACTAATAGATTTGGTTTATGTCTTCCAACCAAAAGCTAAGCTCATTTTACAAGTGCTTACCAAATGCTAATATCTCTAACCTTAATGCACCGAAAGTGACTCATTTAGTTATTCTATAATAAAAAGAAAAAAAATATATATATTCTTTTCACAAAAAAAAAGAAAAAATAATTCTAAAAGATAGAAAAGTTTCTCTCGCCGGGTTATTCACGCAAACCACATGTATATTCACGAGGTGGCCGCGACCCAATCCCTTTTAAATTTATTACACAAATCAAATAAATTATTTCCGTAGCTTGGTTTCTTTTTCTTTAAAAAGGTTTAGATTAATATGTGCAAGTACAAAAATCAGAAAGAAAAATAAAAGTCTTGATGAGACATATAAACATATCGAATTATTAGCTTTTTAGCATCACATTATCAAACTAAATTTATCTGAATGATTCAGGAGAAAGAATCGATTGATACACATTAAAATCCAAAACATATTCATAATTGAGGAGATTGGGAAAAGAAGGTTGAATCTGGATCACACACCAAACGGAGCAAACGACACCGAATGGGTGTCTCTGTCGCCTTTTTTCTCTTCCAAAAAAAGAAAAGAATATAAGAAGTTTCTCATAAAAAGGGGGACTTTGGACCTTATATTATAATTATCAATGAATCAAATTACAAATGAATTTCAAAAGTATAGCAGTTACACATAATACTCTCAAAGTTTTAAATTAAGTGTCATTTTAACTCTTAAAATTTATTTCATTATAAGTGTTGTTTTATGTTTTTAATACAGTTTTAAAATAATTTTTTTTTTAATTTTATTTTTATTAATTTAATGAAATGACCAATGAATTTTGTTTCTAACATATTAATAAGGGATAAAAAAATAAATTCACTTTTTTCTTAATTTGCATATAAAAACCCTAAATGACACTTATAATGAAACATAATGAATAGTAATACGGATCTTTATACACACGTAATATACGAGCACAAATATGAAAATGAGAAACTTTGTAAATTTAGTCAGACAATCATATATATATATATATAATAATAAAGTAGATAAATTAATTAATAAAATTCATATACATACTAAATATATAGATAAAAAAAAAAAAACTATTTGCACAACTTATCTAATCCAAAACTATTAAAAGAATTTAAAAGGGGTAAGTCAAACCTAAGCTTAGCCTTTTCTGATAACTAATCTAAAATGAGAAGAAATAAAAATGAAATGACAACGAAGAAAAGTTTCATCCCTCATTTCACTTACCTCATGTTAAACACTCCACTTAGCTAAATTAGCACATAATTAAGTAGTTACTTATCAAACGTTTTATTATCATTTTAAGTGTTCAAAGAGTAGTCCAACATATTCCGTAAAAGCAGTCATGCCATAAAATCGTAGTGTCTTTTCTAGGTGTATCGCTAACACAAATTCTTTAACTTCAAAAAATTCTTTAACTTCTAAAGTTGAGATTTTTATATTAAATTAAAGATTTATAAAGATTGAAGTATTTTCGATTTTGTATTAAATTGTAAAATCTTTATAAATCTTAAATTTAATATAAGAATACATATTTTTGTACCATTTAAATGCAGTAGTTACAATATTAATTTTATTTTTAATATTAATCATATTAATGAAAGTACTCAATTAAAATATTAAATTAATACCGATCTAAATTTATCTTTTTTTTTTTGGTCGAGACCGATCTAAATTTATCTAATCAATCATATAATGATGCTATAAATGTATTATTTTTTAATTGGGTAGCTTTACGTATTTATGATTGAGATGTTAACACTTTCCAACTTTGGCCTTTTAGATTTTGATATATGGCTCTCTACACATGTACAACTTTTCCCTCTCGTTCATTACAGTTCACGCCTCTTTTATCTCACTAAATTCTTAAGGAAGCAAATAAAATAAATATTTAAAAAATTCAACAAAGAAAGAGAAAAAAAAAACGGCCTGGATCAATGGCTATCGCCGCCGTGGAATCACCGCCGGCGAAACGAAGAGGAAGAACAGATACCGGAAATAAAGACGCCTTAATCGAAGGACTTCCCGACCACATATCAGAGATCTGTCTTTCCCTCGTTTCTCGTCCGTCGCTAATCTCCGCCGTATGTACACGGTGGCGCCGTCTCCTTTACTCACCGGAGTTTCCTCCGTTTTCGTCTGTTTACGCGCTTTTCGTCGATTCTAGCTCGGATCCAGTTCCGATTCACCGTCGGGTCAACTCAGCTATCCGTTTTATGTGTTTTGACCCGGTTTCTTCAAAATGGGATCCGCTTCCTCCTCCTCCACCTGATACAACTCTTCACCGGATTCTTTACCGTCATCCGTCGTTTATTTCCTTTAATTTACCGATTCAATGCGTCTCCGCCGCCGGGAAACTCGTTCTTATCGCCGGAAGTAACCGAGAACTCTCTCCGGCGATCTCTCACCCTCTAATTTTCGATCCAATCACATCAACTTGGACCTCCGGTCCTCCAATCGAATCTCCAAGACGGTGGTGCGCCACCGGATCTTGCAACGGAGTTATCTACATCGCGAGTGGGATTGGTTCGCAGTTCTCGTCAACCGTCGCGAAATCAATCGAGAAATTAGATCTAACCGAACAAAACCGCGATAACCGGCGGTTGAATTGGAAGAAATTGAGAGAAATGAGAGATTTACGGTTTAGTCGAGAAGCCATAGACGCCGTTGGATGGAGAAATAAGCTTTTAATGGTGAATGTAAAAGGCGACGCGGTTAAGGAAGGAGTTATATACGACGTCGTTATGGATGATTGGGAAGCTATGCCGGAAGAGATGGTGGTTGGATGGAGAGGTCCGGTGGCGGCGATGGAGGAAGAGACGCTTTATTCGGTGGATGAGACGAGAGGAACAGTTAGAAAATACGATGAAGAGAAGAGAGTATGGAGAGAAGTGGTGGTGGTTGAAGGTGGAGAAGAGTTGCTTAAAGGAGCTCTGCAAGTTACGGCGGTCGCCGGTAAACTTTGTGTCGTTATCGTTGACGGGAGGATTGTAGTGGTGGATGTTGTGACGGAGCCGGCGAAGATTTGGACTGTGGAGATTCCTGAAAGACTTGAACCGGTTTCGGTTCATGTTTTACCCAGAATGAGTAAACCGGATTTTTGCTGACGTAATTTCTTTTGTAATATATTATATATTATTCTTTTCTTTTTCTATACGGAACTCTTTTTTTTTTTAAATCATTTTTTTCCCCTTTTTCTGGTGGAAAAGTGTTATCTTGTCGTTATATTTTTAATACCTGCAAAGGAAAGGCAAAGGTAAGATTTTTTTTGTGTGTGTGTGTGTGTTTTGTGTGCAGCTATTTAGCTTTTCATTATGTAAAAAAATGTAGTTGGGTGATTGTCAAAAAAAAAAAAAAAAAGGATTTTGTACTGGATGTATGGAATTCTGCCTATATCCCGAATCAACATATAATCAAATTTGCTATAATATTAGAATTTAAACATCTGTAAATAAAGTAAGATTTTATTCTTGATTTTAAATTTTTAAGTGTGATGAGATTTATTTAATGGAGATCGATGAAGCATACCAACACTGACCAGTAAAAGCCATTGAATATGCTACAACGTTGAGACTCACCCAACTTGAAGGACACAAGAGCAAGCCACGACACTTATTCAACAAATCAAGATGGATAAGAACTACCATATTTATAACTTATACAACATGCAACTAAACATTTATAAGCTACGTGTCAATTATTCCTATTTTTTCGTTGCATCATATTTTGGGTGTTGCTTGGATAATTATATGGCTTGCATAATTGATTTCAATTGAATAAACCCAAAATTTTAGAAAAGCTCACATATCTGTCAGTTAAAAAAAAGTTAATAAAAAAAAAAAGAATTTATTACGAAAACAACCATAATTTAAGATGGATGTTCGTACAAAGCCATATGCTACAGCAATTGTTGCACAGTATATAGATTTTCTAGTGAAAATGACTATTTTACCCTTCGAATTTAGTGAAAAAACATTGCAACTTTAGGCGGGAGAAATGTTGACTTTAAGCATGACTTTGTATGTGACGTCATCATGCAACATGAGTGGAATTTTTTTTTTTTTTTTTTTTTTTTGTGTATTTTGCAACTGAATTGGAAATTTTTGTTAATGAACAATGTCAGTTAGTATACAATGGACAGAATATAAAGGAAAAATGACCAACATGGAGAAAGCAAAGTATAATGAGCTAAAACTGAGGTTAGAACAGAGTATAATGAGCTAAAACTCATTAAAGTTCATAAGATAAAAATAGAGAAAGCAAAGTAAATACTTAGTTTGGATATTGCAACCATTTCCAAGGCATGGAGGGATACTATCAAGGGTGAAAATGTTGGAGAAAAGACGTTTGTCGACCGGACGGAATAGAGTCATGCGATGCATAACTTCTTGACCAACCGAACGAAGCTGTTCCACCGTGTCAGTAGTGGTTAGGAGGGACAAAATAGACTGAAGGCCTTCAGCTGGAAAATAACATCACATGTAGCCAAAAACAGTCAGTATAAATGTTCAAAAAATAAACACAAAGGTAGGGGTAGCGAACCCAAACAAAAGGAACAAATGAATTACTATGGAACCCAAAAAATGACCGATAAAAAAAAAGAGGAAGATAAAATGAACATCATGGTAATAAACCATTCAATCTACTATTGAAATAATTATGGACAGAATCAAACACGAGCCTTGAAACCCATAGACTAAGATAGGCAAAAAAGTGGGAATCAATGTTCCAAACTATACCCTAAAGTAGGACTAACAAACCCAAACAAATGGATGATGAAGCAAAAAATAACAAAAGGTATTAACTATGAACATTTTCCGTTAGAACATTGACCATGAATTCCATGGACGCAAAGACAACAAAAAAATTAGGGCTAAAATGTTCAATAACTAAACCCTAAGGTAAGGATTGTGAACCCAAACAAATTACCCGTTCGGAAACAAATAAAGAAAAGGCTATGGACATATTTCATCGGAAACAATACCATGTACAATATAAATCTTAATAGACACAATAAAACATAATCCCTGAAAACCATAGACTAAGAAACACTATACCCTAAGATAGGGCTTGCAAACCTAAACAAATAACCATTGAGAAAAAAAAGAATAGACTATGCACATATTTCATCAGAAACCATGCCATGTACAATATAAGACTTAATGGACACAATAGAACATAATCCTTGAATCCATGTACTGAGAAAAATAATAAAGTAGGTATGAAAAGGTCAAATACTATACCCTAAGATAGGGCTTGTGAACCCCAAACATCAGCTGCGGAAGTAGTGTATACGTTGTCCTCATCTGTAAATGAAGTAAATAATAGCAATGGACAGTAAGATATGTTAATGATGTTGGCGATATAAGTAATAAAAAGAGATAGAAAAAAAATAAAAATAAAAGACTAGTAAGACCTTATGAGGAGGAAGCCTAATGCATAAAACTAGTTTCACCATGTTCAGTATGATGGACAGCAACATCCACGATACCACTATGATCATCAGTTAAATTAGGAGGTCTTCTCTTGAGTTATTCACAGGCTCTATAGAACCATTACAACTATGACCAGGTGACACATTGGAAAGAAATTACAATTAGCTACAATGGACATAAGACTTTGGTATAGTAAAAGGATAAACAGAACATATATCTAACCAGGGGTTGCAGATAGTAGAGAAGAAGGAAGAAATGATACAATGATTATTTGACCTATAAAACGAGAAATTTATGATTCAAACAGAAGTGTTAAGAGGTACAAGAGAGAACAGCTTAAAACAAAGTAAGAAGTTAAACATATAACTATATAAGAAGGTATAAAGCATTGGTGGAAAAAACGAATTTGGAAAGCATTGGTGGAACAAAATATATAGCCGTGGAGGAGACAACTTAAGAAAAAGTAACAATAGAAACAAATAAACAATGGAGAGGAGGGACTGTTAACAAAGGAAAATACAAAAATCTGTATGGACAGAAAGGCCACCACAAGTAGTCAACATATATATATAGACATGTTGTTACAGATAAGAAAGAATTGATAGTGAAAGCAATGATGAGAAATAGGGAAACTGGCAAACCTTCGGATGATGAAACAGTAATGTCAGCATTTGGTTCACATATGAACAAAGGAAGAAATAAATGAAAACATTGCTTATGTGAAAATAGAAAAACATGAAAACTTTATACAAGAAGCAAAACAAAAAGATGAGTAACGGTCATAAGAGATTCTAACCCTTTGCAATGAGTTAACAAAGAACATGTATGACAAGGAAAATACATGTATAACATAATATTATACCCGCCACTATGGATTTGCAGACCCAATGTTCGGGTAGGAGAAGGAAAACAATGTACATAACTGAAGGCAGAAGGTTGGTCCACATGATTCAAACCTAAATCGAAATTTTATGTAATCCAAAATACCGAAAAACAACAACTGTATATTAAAAGCTCACATAGTTAACAAACGAAACGATACCTACATGCAGACTTGGTAGAATACCGATTTGAAGGAATAACGAACAAAGTAAAAATCAATCGAAAGATATGAAAATTTCATTCACTTATGGGGGAAAATTGTTAAACAAAATGCATTGTTATTGTAATTGGAGAAACAGAACAAAAATCACAGAAATTAAAAGGTAAAGAACGGTTTTTTACCTCAACCACAAGATTTAAGTCTCCGTCGTCCTCCCCTCTTCTTTAAATTCTGAAACACCACCCTTTTAACCTGGAGCTTAATTTGAAAGTTGCCGACTTTTCTTCTTTCTCCTACTGTTACTTGCCGACTCGGAGAAATCTGGTGTCAATCCAATCCGGCGACACCTCTTTCTTATATGAGATCTAGCAGAACTTGGAGATCTTTGTGTCGTGTCTTTGAATTAATCAATAGAAATTAATTAACCAATTTTGAATTTCTAATCACACTACAGACGGAGGACGTCCGGCGAGACTTTTTCGGGATAGTTGCTTATTCGAAAATCTGGAGCTCCTCCTCCTCCTTCCTCTTGCTCCTCGTCTTTACATGGTTTGGTTGATGCAAATTTTTCCTCCCTAGAGAATCGATTTCCTAACAGTGATGGTTGAACTTATGTGTCTCGTGTCTTTGAATAGAAAAAAAAAATGAATTTCGTAAACCCTACAGACGGCTCGAGAGAGAAGCAGATGTAAATGATATTTGTATTAGCAGGGCAATTCAGTCATTTCATATGGGATGAAGTGGCAAATACCGAGGGGCTTTGGGGATTATGGCTATTTCCGAAAGCCAATCGTGTTTTAATGGCTTTTCTGTAATTAATTCAAAAAAAAATCCTAATTAAATAAACTTAAAATTCTTTATGAAAACCAAATAAACAAAATATATAGACATATAAAGTTTGATATGTTCGAATAGAAAATAGAGAAAATGAGTGTTTGGGTTGGGTTTAAAGTTATGTGATCCATTGGGGCCATTGAACGACTTTTTTCTGTTACATAAATAAAATTGACAAGAAACAAATGACAATATTGTTTTGTGAGCTCGTCAAATCAATGTGAACCGTCTTGTAATATGCCATATGTTTATAATACAATCCGTTTGTTCAATATATATCTGGTTGTAAAACATTTCCACAGTCATGCTCGCAATCTAGTTGGTCACCTTAACTGCCTTTGACTATAGAGAACATCATATGGTTATCAAAGATTCAAAATCAACAAATGTCAACCTTAAAATCAAAATATATAGTTGAAAGCATATGATAGGTATAATTTATATATATATAAAACACATGGGTTAATATTTGTCGAACACGTTTACATAAGTGGTAGGTAAAGGTCTTTAGCGTTTCGAGAGAATGCAATTAGAGAAAAGGTGGTTGGCGCCATATAACAGTATGAAAATGTTTATGATTGATAACATTTATGTGATTTGAATAATAAGATATAAATAAAGTTAAGTGTACTAAAATCAAAAGTATTTGATAAATCTTGTATACATTAAATATTTAAAAAGAATGTAGTAAAAGAATTACTCCCTCCATTTCACAAAAAAATATAGGTTTGACATTCTTCACATAAATTAAAAAAAAAAAAAATTTATACTTTTATGTCTTTATTTAATAAGTGGTTAATAATGACTTCAATTCAAATAAAATAGCTATGGGTTAAGGATAAATCAGAAAGTTGGATTGAAAAATAATATTGAGAACATAAAATAACATTCTTTATGAAACAAAAATAAAACTCTAGAATGACACTTCTAATGAAACGGAGGAGGTATTGTTTATTGATGATGTGATTGATATATTATAAACATAACTTACGAAAATATTGCAAAGGCATTGACGTTCAATTTGATAGCCACAACACTCTTTACTATGTCTGCATCGTCTTTTACACTTAGATTGCCAATGACAGAGAGACAATTGCAAACCGTTCTGATCAGAGCACAACAACTAACACCGAGCCAATTTCTTTGGATTCGGTTATGGATGTGTTTGGTTTCTAAGTTTCAGCTTTAGTGCTTTGGTTTCATTTGTGTCATTTCTATGGCTTTTGTCCTTTTGTTTGTCTTCTCTTTTTAATTTTTTTTGGTTCGGTCAAGTTTTATAATCTAACTGGCTTTGTGTAATTCTAAAGTTTAAATTATCAATCAAATCTTTAGATTAAAAAAAAAAAAAAAACTAGAAAATAACTTTTTACTTTTAAAAGTTTAGCAAAAGAAGAAAAGTAGCGGAATCCAAACGCTTATCACAAAACTCTCCTACATAGATTTATGGGCAATTCTCAAAAATAGCACAAAATGAAGTTTTTGTGACATTTTTAGCTCATATTTTTATTTAAGACACAATTAGCATTTTTATTAAAGGGTAATCCTAACTTCATATTTTTAAGGTTTAGGATTTAGGGTTTATGGTTTTTCTAAACCCTAAACCCTAAGCCCTAAACCCTAAATTGTACCCCTACCCCCTAAAAACTATACCCTAAATTCTAATATAGTCAACCCAAACCAAAAAAATTAAATTATCAACTTCATAAAATGCTATTTTTGTACTAAATAAAAATGTGAGCTATTTTTGGAACAAAAACTTGTTTTGGTGCTATTTGAGGGAATTTCTCTAGATTTATTCCAAATCCCTCAAAAAAGGATTTATTCCAAATCTTTCAAAACTATATCCCAATATATATATATATATATATTTTCCCGTGCGTATATATTTCATTCACAAACACTAAATCAGAAAGCAAAGATTGACAAGAAAAAAAAACTTCACCAAAGGAAGAAACCAAAAAAAAAAAAAAAAAAAATGCAGTTCTTCGTCAAAACCTTGACCGGAAAAACCATAACCCTAGAAGGCGAAAGCAGCGACACCATGGACAATGTCAAAATCAAAATTCAGGTTTCTCTTTCTCTTCTCCGACTTCTAATTTCACCTGCTCTGTAGTTTTTAGGGTTCTAGGGTTTTCAACTGTTAAAATCTTGATTTCGTTTTACTTGTTGGAGAATAACAATATATTGATAGATGACAAAGATTTTAGGTTTTTTTTTTTTCCTTCTCGGATTCATTGATAGATGTGAATTGCTTGAGAATTACTAAAAATATCTGAATTTGAGAAATATTAAATTGAAAGTTCTTGTTTTTACCAATCAAAGATGATCAATTTAATCTAATCTATGATTATTATTATTGTTAGTGATATGTTTGGTCTTCTGGTAATTAGGACAAAGAGGGGATACCACCAGATCAACAGAGGTTGATATTTGCAGGTAAACAATTAGAAGATGGTCGAACTTTAGCTGATTACAACATTCAGAAAGAGTCTACAATTCACTTGGTTTTGAGGCTTAGAGGTGGGACTATGATTAAGGTGAAGACTCTTACTGGCAAAGAGATTGAGATTGATATCGAACCAACCGATACTATCGATCGGATTAAGGAACGTGTTGAGGAGAAAGAAGGTATCCCTCCTGTTCAACAAAGGTAAAACAAAAACACTTCCTTTTCTTTGGTTACTTCAAAAGAATTGAGGTTCATTGTTGTCTAGGGGAAAATTGAGTTAAAAAATACTTTTGTTTCCCGGTTACTTTCGAAGAATTGAGTTTCATTGTTGGGTTTAGGGAAGCCTCTTGAACAATATTAACTCTATTCTGTGACTTGTCATGCCCACACCACTCATTTGTATAGCACCTATGTTGTTGTTGTTGTTGTTATCCCATTGTGCTATCTGGCTCAGCTCCTGATGGTTTGTTTGCGGTGTATCGACTTGATTTTCATGTTTTTTAGTGACATGAACATATCTCTGTCTGGTGCCTTTTGTGAAATTTGTAGCTCCTTTCTAATGTGTGCTCTTCTTATGTTTTTGGTATTAGTCTATTACACTCTTGCGTTTGTTATATTGGATGATTATGAAATCTCATGTATGGCTATTTGCAGGCTCATCTATGCCGGAAAACAGTTAGCTGATGACAAAACGGCGAAAGAGTACAACATAGAGGGAGGCTCTGTTCTTCATTTGGTTCTTGCTCTTAGGGGTGGTTTTGGTCTTTTCTGAGATTTCTTTTATGTTTAGAGTTTCATGGGAAAAAAAGTGAATGCAATTTGGATATGATGCTTTGAATACTATGCTGTTTCAGTGGGTTTGGATCATTTTATTGTTTAATGTCGAATCATAGTTTTGACTATTTATTTGGATATAGTTGTTATGATGAATGTTCCCATAGATATACATTTAGACATGAGTGACAAAAGCTATGAGTTGGATCGGACCAGGTCGATTGAGATTTGCTGGTTCCATGAGTTAAAATATAACTGGTGATATATTAGCAAATGTCTAATATGTCGCAAATTGTGTACTTATGCTGAATAGACCCTTTCACAATTTTATTTGTAAAAAAAAATCCCCATTATTTCACAACAAAATTGTGGAAAGGTCCATTCTATGAATTGCCTATTTTTTTAAATGCAGCTAAACAATTCATTTATTTAATTTTATATTTGATGAACATATAATTATATGCAAATAAACCTTTTTAAGTAAATTTGAGTTTCTCCCAGGCACAATTCTCGAAAAACTTTCATCTCCACCTCTCGTCGACGCCGGCGGAGCTATGGCTCGCCGGCGTCGAAACCTTTTCCTTCGCGGCTGTTCTTCATGTCTACTGGTTTCAAAGCTCTTTTTTCTGTTTGGTTTCGCTTTTTGTTTTTCCGTCTTGGGCTATGTCCTTGACAAACCTTCTCTTCCGGTATGGTTCCCGTCGGCTTTCTCTGCAACCTCGCCTTGTTTAGGGCTGCGGCGTGATACTGCCGGATCTGATCACTTCTCGGGAAGAACCCGAGTAAACTTCACCTTTGCTCCGTTGAAGACCGCGCCTAGTAATGGAGATGTTGATGGTCCATGTCGAGTTAATCAACGAGATCCAGAGAGCCATTCTCATATCTTTTCCTCCCTCGTGGTGGCTTGTGTTCTCAACCAATTAAAGAGTGTCTCCTCTTCCGAGGTTCTCTCTCTCCGTGTTACCTCTAATCGCCGGATTGCTGGACCGGAGAGAATCACTTTCCGTCTCCATCGCTTGGCATATTTCAAGGTACCTGTATTGACTCTTGTGAGCTCAGTTGCACAACCCATCTCGCTCAGGCTAGCCGTCGATCTTGCCGTCAACTTTCCCCACGGCCGCTACCACTCTGCTTGGCTAATGCTAGGGCGAACTCTGTTGAGGATTTGGAAGATGGGCCCTTCTTTGGCGTGGCCCATTAACATTGAAAACTGGTGTTGCAATGGCACTGTACATTTCGTCCATTGGCCCTTGTTTGGTGGCCCATTATCTTTAATGAGTTTACCCAGGTCCGTTTTTATCACTCCATTGGTTAATTTCAGTTTTGTGTTGAGACGTCTTAAGCATTCATTTGGTCGAAGACTCCTCTTGATGGTTATGTCGCACTCGGTTAAAACTTTGATCAACCATCTCTCAATTGACCTCAACCAAGCTCTCTATCGTTTCACCTTCTGGGTTGGATCAACCTCTGGCTTTAAATTGGGACATTGGCACATCTCCTGTCTCATGGGCCATTCAAGAGTTTCATCCTCCATGGAAAGAACCGTTACCCTTTCCTCTTCTTTCGAAGAGAGATCTATCCTCTTATTTTTCCTCCTTTTGGGAGGAAAATCCTTTCCACAATTTGTTCCTACGAGCTTCTCTACCGCCTTGCATTCTTGTGTGATGGTCTACACGGGACCGGAAGATGCAACGGATCTCATTCTGGTGAGAACCGAGGTATTGAATTATGTTTCAAAGTCACATGGCAAAGTGACTACCCTCAAGTCGTTTGAAAGAGTTGGATTAAGGTTTGTTTCTCTCTTGGTAGAGTTCATCTTTGGTCGTCACGTTGACTCCTCTCACGCATCATCAAGCTTTGTTAAGCTTGTGTATCTATCCTTGTACCGGTTGGTTGGTTTGATCAATCTATTTCTTTGTTTCGCACATCGGATATGTCGGATGATGCTTACCTCTTTTGTAACCGCCTAAGTATGAATGAAGTATCCGATTGACAAAAAAAAGAACATATAATTACTTTTTGGATCCATAAAATCAAAAATTACCATTGATCATTTTTTCCGACCAAAATAGCAAACAAATCTATAATAAACATATATATTCGAAAAAGGAAGATTTTATGCTTTTAACAGCGTATTGGTTAGGTTTAAAATTGACAGAGAAGAACAAAAAAGACTGATTTACCTCCCATTGAACCACATACATACATACATACATAATGTTCTTGAACCACATCTTATTTTTTTTTGTCTGAATGGTGTAAAAATACTACAATGTTCGTTGAGTAAAAACTGTAAATAATCATAACAAAACACCTTCTTTGTGCTATAATCAGCAAGTAGATTTCAAGAATTTTAGTAACTTTGTAACTAAACCTTTTCAACAAACATATACTGTATGCTTTGGTTTTAACACACACACACACAAAAACAGCTCTAATAGCTACAAAGCTTCACAAAACAAAAAACAAAGTAGACTCCATGAAACATAAACAATGGAGCCAAACCTTTATATCGAGTATGTAGTAACGAATGTACATACTATAAAATGATGGAGATACTAAAATGTTACCAAGAACTTGACTCTCCATCAAAGATTCAAGCATATTGTGTAGGATCTCATCATATGTAAGAAGGCTTTATTTGTATTTTTGAATTTACCTTTCAACCGAAGTTGAATCCTAACTGGAACTTGGTTCTCTCAAATCATCACCTTGGTGGTTGTTTGTGTCTCTTCTATCTTCCTTTACAGGCCAGTATGTCTCCAGAATCTTCACAGCCTTCTTCATAATCTCGTTGTTTTCGTGGCTTTGCAGGTTCTCAATCTTTGCTAGCCCTTTCGCATCTTTAATCATTTGAGCATAACAGTTCACCTCTCTTATGTTTTTTCCCGCTTTTCCGGCCATCAAAATGTTTTCCAATCCATCTAGACACACTGAGATGGTTATTAGGTGTTGACATACGAGGAAATCACATAACGGTTTTATGCAACTCTGCTCCACCAAGGACCTGAAATCACACCAAGAGTAATGGAGATTGTTGAAATTGATGATGATTCAATAAGCATGAAAAAATATGAACAAAAGAGAGATAAGAACAAAAAGGGACACACACACATACTTGATTTGATCATGAGAACCACCTGAGGTAGCATTTGAAATTGCCCATACAGCTTCTTCCTTTATTCCCAAATCAGTATTTTGAGCCAAATTGACCAAAGTTGGAATCAAATTTGCATCTATAACTGACTGTTGATAGACCAAAAGTTGTAAATTTGTTTGTATGTTACACAATCAAAAATGTATCAGGCAATACAATGAAGCAACTAAAACTACTCTCACCTGAATTTGTTTTTTAGAGCCTGCAGTGATGTTTATAATCATCCTGAAAGCTTCCTTCTTTATCTCATAGTCTTGTTGAGTAAGAATGTTTCCAAGAATTGGTAAGACACCACAATTGATCGCAAACTGAAGAATAAGTTCAAAGAAGTCACAAAATCTAATCCGTGTAGTGACATAAATCATATAAACATAACTGAAATATGAGGGTTACATACTTGGATCTGCTGAAAATCTTTAGAAACTGTATTCCAGATGATACTAAGTACAAGATCAGGCACATAAGGAGAAGTGTGTCTACAAAAGAAAAAGAAAAAGAAAAAACTCTCAGCCTTTTCATTATCCAAACATGAAGCAAAGTGTCATATTAATATGAGAAAGTACTAACTGGAGAAGTTGAACTAGTCTTGGGACAAAACCAGCCTCGATCAGATTTTGTATTCCATAAGACATATGCCAAAGTACCAGACAAGCATCTAACAAGACTTGTTCATCATTTGAATGAAGAAGTCGTTTAAGTGTAGGTAGAGCAATTCTCACCTGTTATAATCATGCTTCATCAGTATTGATTAACACATAAAATAAAATAAACAGAGGAAACAGAGAGAGTAAGAAGTAAGAAGAACCTGGTTTAAGAGTGGCAAAGGCGTGTCACGGAAGAAGTTTAACAAAGTCCAAGCTCCAGTTCTAAGCGTATGCAACTTAGTAGTATTCTTATTCAGCTTACTACACAATGGCGTCAATGCTCCACAACTAAGAACATAGTCACGGCATTGTATTGAATCACCAGCAACATTACTCAATGCCCATATAGCCTAACAAGTAATGATTTTGTTAGCTTTTTTTCTTTCAAAATACAGAAGAAGCAAGAATATAGTTATTACTTACCTGATTAGTGACTTCATCGTTAGGAGAAGCAAGAAGCTGAACTAAGATAGGAACAGCACCGAGATCAATTACAACCTCCGGTTTAGTAAAAGCAATATTTGTTATAACCCAAGCTGCTTCATGCTATCAAAGATCATTGACTAATATTAGAATCAAAAGATGAGAAATATCAATTTGATTTGGGACTTTTTCTTCTAATTACCTGAAGTTTAGGGGAATCTTGTTTCGCAAGAAACTCAACGAAACGAGGCACAACTCCATATTCTATCAGTTTTTCAGTATGAGGAGCTAAATTATCTGAACACAATATAAGAGCATAAAACTCAAAAGAAACAAACAAATATAAAGATCGGATCAAGAAAAGTAAAAAAGAGGATGAAAATTTTTACTCGAAGTAGATAGAATCTTTCTGAACTTGGTAGTGGAATTAAGCTGTAACGAAGGATCATCTGACCTAACCCCATTGATCATTGCCTCAATCTGATGTAATTAGCAATCAAAACTTCATGAAACAGACCTCAATCCAAAAACCTAAACCTCACTACTCCAACATTTTAAACCTACCGGAGACTCATTACTTGTGAGATCGTGAATCTCAGTCTTACCTTCTTCTCAACGGAGGCGATGGCGATTCTTGATTTCGCTATCTTGGCTTTGGGTCTCAGCGACATAGTTTTTCTTCTCTCTTCTTCGTCGACCTCTCCGAAGCAATGCAACAAAAGTGAAGGAGCGAACAAGAGTTGAATATAATAAAGAAGACAGAGCGCTTTTATATAAAAACAAAAAAACAAAAAAAAAATCTTCTTAACCGTTTTCCTCCATTTTTTTTTTTCGTAATTTTTGCAAAATTCAAATGATTTTCTTTTAGCATATTATACTGTACATGATTTGAAAATTTTTAAAATTTTGAGATTAGAATATATAAATATTTATTTTAAAACATGACTTTAGATAGATCAAGTGATTCAAGTTACACATGTCCTTAAAACAGTGTTTTCATGATTTCCATTAATTTTAGGGAAAATTAGAAATATAGGAACTTTTTTAAATTTTTTGTCCATCTATACTTTTATTTTTATTTTTTGGAGTATTAATTATTTTGAAATATAAAATTTCATTTTACCCTCATTTTTAAAAAACTTTTAATTAAATCATAAAATCTAAATCCTCTAATTCATAAAGAGACTTCACTTTTTTTTTTTTTACATTTTTAGTATAATCAAATTAAAAGTATTATAAATTTTAATATAATTTATTAAAAATCTAATATAAGAAAATCAGAAAATCATTAAAAAAATTTCTAATTTAGCCCTAACCGACGACAATAATGGACAAAGAGAAGAAGAAGAAGAAGATGACAATATTATTAGGTTTTTTACTTAATAATATGTGTTATTTAAAAAAAAATCGGATTTTTTTTTTTCATCAATTTTTTTTTTTCAGTTAATCCGAATTTTAAATAACAAATATATAGAATATTCTAAAATTTAAATATTTACTTTCCTTATTTTTATATGCAGTTACTTTATTTTTTTCAAATTCTAAATTTTCTAGAATATGTAATCTAATATTTCAAGAATGTATATTCTAAATTTTTTAGAACATAGAAAAATAATAGAATGCATATTCTAATTTTCGCAGAACATGTACAAGTGATAGAATATGTATTCTAAAATTTCCAGAATTTCCGCAGAACATGTACAAGTGATAGAATATGTATTCTAAAATTTCTAGAATTTCGTATTCTAAAACTTTTAGAACAAATTATATTCTAAAATTGCTAGATCATGTACAAGTGGTAGAATACATATTCTAAATTTTTCAGAACATGTACAAATGGTAGAATATGCAATCTAATATTTTTAAAAGGTTAGAAAACATATTCTAAATTTTTCAGAACAACTTTAAAACCTCTAAAAACTTACTTAAAACTGCATAAAATCAAAAAATTTATTCTTTAAAGCTTTTTTAAAATTGTGTTTCTACATGTTTATATGAGTTTTTTTTTCTAAATGGTATTTATTTAGTATTAAGGGTAGTTTAAGAAAAAATTGCTAAAACAAAAAAAAGGTATATATGGACAAAAAATTTGGTAGAACTCCCTTATTTCCAATTCTCCCTTAATTTTATGGGATTAACGGTTGTTATTTGTTAAGATAGAAAAAGGGGCAATTCTCAAAAATAGCACAAAATCTAGTTTTTTTCCATAATTAGCACATATTTTCATTTAGGACATAAATAGCATTTTTATTAAAGGATAATCTTAACCTCTCATTTTTAGGGTTTAGGACTTAAGATTTAGGGTTTTCTAAACCCTAAATCCTAAGTCTTAAACCCTAAATCTTACCCCCTACCCCCTAAAAACTATACCCTAAATACTAATATAATTAACCCAAACAAAAAATATTAAATTATGAACCTTATAAAATGCTATTTTTATCATAAATAAAAATGTGTGCTAATTCTGGAACAAAAACATCATTTGGTGCTATTTGAGGAAACTTCTCTAAAAAAAATTCCTAAATTCATATGCAATTCTAATAATTCTAAAGTAACTTCATTTTAATTAATAAAAGCAATGGAATTTCTTTCACAATTATAGAATTGTATACAAATCTCAAAAACACGGATTCCACAAAACCGAAGAAAATGATGGTTTTGAACGGGTATAATACTACTTTTACTTGTGTATTAAAAAAAATTTTACTCCCGTGTCCTCTTAATTAGTTTTTGTAGGACCATGATTTCTACGATATGGCAAACTAAAAAATTTCAATAGATTAAGATATAAAACAGAATTAAGATACAACAAATAATATCAAAACTTGATGAACAAAGAATGATTTATGCGGAGTCAAGATAAAAATTTATTTCCTTAATTCTTTAATTGTCTGTAGTATGACGGTTTTACGCAATCAGAATCCCAGGATACAACTGCATCATCTTTTGATTTGTACCACTCAAAATCGAAAGCCTAACAAACGCTAAATGTATGTTGTACTCTCAGACTCGAAACTAGAGAATAAAAGATGTAAGAGATTGTTATTTCACTTATGTGATCAGCCATTGAAAAAATGAAAAGACACTGACCATAGCTTTATAACCAAAAGGTCAATGTCATAGTCAATGAGGAGAATCTGATTTAATGAGAATTAATTCTCATCTTAATGTCACAATTGATGTGAATTTATTTTTTGGTTACAAAATTTAGTCAATTCCAATAAAATATTTGTTGACTCTTCAACGTTATAACTTAAATTAAAGAATTTTGGACAAATAAAAATTAACATTTAAATGTTAAACTCATTTTCCAGATCTCAAATCCACCCCATGAGTAGTTTCTCCTCTAAATTCAAAGTATGGTATTTAACCATTAGTCAAACTATCCACTTCGAACTTTTATTTCTCATTCAAATGAACTTCGTTTTTGACATTTAAAACACTACCATGTAGTGCTCAACCAAAGCCACTTTGTCACAAAACGCGTTCTAACAGTTTTATAATTATTTTGTTATTTTTAGCTGGAAATTGTTTACCTATAAATGTACATTATTTAGTTATTTGAACCTTAATTTTCTAAGTAATTCATTTGTAGTAACTGCATTTGAGTTTATTTATATTTTCCCTACAAATATACATTATTACTTTTTGTAAAGATATATCAACCGAACATATAAGAACAATGTAGTATTATCTTTCTCCCATCTAATTATATGTAAATGATCCTAAGTTGATTATATAATCCTTTCACAACATTAAAGCATATATTTACTTGGGAATTATTTATTCACCTTCAAGTTCTAAGCGACTCACGAAAATCTTTTTTTTTTCTTAATGGAAAATCTAATCGTGTTTATAAAAACAATAAAAGAAAACATATGAATGGGCCTACCAAAAAAAAAAGTGACCGTTAACATTTGAACGTTAAGCTTTATTTTATAGCTTTACAAGACATAAACGTTGAGGACAGAATCAGATACTTCCAGAGCCTCCCACAAAATTCATACATATAAATATATGAAATAGAATCAAAGCAAAACCAAGTGTCCAAGAAACAAAAAAAAACTCAATCAGAAAGAAGATAGTAAGAGAAACTAGATCTCAAGATTATCGATGGGTTTGGTGGTGGTCTTATCTCTCCCTCTAATTTTCTTTTGTCTTCTTCTTGGATTTGGCTGCTACTTCCTCGGAAAATCTCGCGGCCGTCGTGAGATCCATACAAATCCTCAGGTGTATGGAGCTCCTGCTCCACCTCCAGGTGCAATCGGTGCATCTTCTCCGCCGTTGTCTCCACACGCTAAGCCTGACAATTCTCATAACGTTTGATTTTTCTTCTTTATCTATCTCTATTGGAAGATGCTTATGTTTGATGTATTTGTGCATTGCTGTAAAATCTTTTGACTGTGTCTAGTTTTCTTGGGATATGTTTCATTTTTCATTTGTGTATTTTCTTGTCTTTGATGTAAATAAAGTATGGTATGGTTTCTAAGAATATGATTTTTAAAGAACCCGTTGAAAAGTTATATGAGAACTTGGTGTTGGTAATATAACGAGTTTAAAGTATGATGTGGTAACTTAGAATGTCCAAAAAAATGGATTTAAATTTTGTTAAGAATAATATGTATGGGGAAAATGAGAAGAATCAGTTTTACTCTACTTTTGCCTAGAATTATAGATGGGAAAATTTTAGCCTAGAATCAATCTGACAGATTAATAGTTAATATAAGCTGAAATGGGCAAAACTTTAGAGAAAAACAAACTCCAAAAGAGCTGAAAGATCAATTTTTAGATCTACAATATTAATGAGTTGATATAAGCTTGTAATCTCTATTATTCGGATCTTCAATTAAATCAAAACTTTGAATGCTAATACATTACATAATAGTGAAAACTAAAAGAAAATTGAATTCGAACTACAGAGATAACATAAACGAGCCTTGATTTAACTCAACATTTACATATCTACTTTTTATTTTGTTCATATATACACCTATATAGGCTTAATTCTTTGATTTTTGTTTTGTTTGATAATATAATTCGGTGATTTTGGTCATTAGATTTTTAGAACGTCGAAACCGTAAATGTACATTGCGATTTTACCCCAAAAAAAAAAAACAATATGATTACCAAAATCATTTCCGCATCTCCTAATTATGTGGTTGACCAATCGCAGCTTAATTTGCAGTGTTATATATAACTTTTAAATCAGAACTTATAAATCTACATTTTTAATTTTTTTTGTCTATATATGTATATATATTTGATATATATCTATATATCTATATATCTAAGCCGAGTAATATATAATAATATATAGAAAATAAAGATTGGTCGTGTGTAGTCCACATATCTTCAAGACGAGATGAGAAAATTACAAAAATCCGCGGGAAAATCTCTTATCCATGACATGTTAATAATCCACCAACCACAAAACGCCACCTCATCACCACGAGACCTCTTCTCTTATCTTCTTCCTCTACCTCCACTAATCTTCTCTAAGAATCCAAATCTCATCCCTCTGCTTCCCATAAGTCCCCTTACTCCACACTTCCCCCAAATCTCCAGAACCAAACCCTAATAATCTCAATTCCCAAAAAGAAGCCATGTCGCTCACGATCCCGACGAACCTCGTTCTCAACCCGAGATCCAACAAATCCCTAACTCAATCCGTACCTAAATCCGCCGCGAGATTCGTCTGCTCCGATGACAAATCGACTCCGCAGTCCATGAAAGCTTTCTCTGCTGCGGTTGCGCTCTCTTCCATCTTACTCTCAGCTCCGATGCCAGCTGTCGCTGATATCTCAGGCTTGACTCCTTGCAAGGATTCGAAACAGTTCGCTAAGAGGGAGAAACAACAGATCAAGAAGCTTGAATCATCTCTTAAGCTTTACGCTCCTGAAAGTGCTCCTGCTCTTGCTCTTAATGCTCAGATCGAGAAAACCAAACGCAGGTTCGTCATTTGCAAATGATTAGGTCTCTGCAATGATTCTGTAGTTAAAAAGATTTATCTCAAGTTTCTTCGTGAAACAGAGCTTTACTCTGTTCTTGATTCGTTGATTTTAGGGTTTTTTGTTTCCAGATTCATTGCTATATTGTGATTTTCTGATGGAGTAGTGAGTTTGGTATTTTGAAATGTTAATTGGATTCATTTATCTGATCAAATCTTGAATCGGTTTGAAAATCTTATGTTGCTAAACCGGAATTGAAGAGCTTCTTTAAACCAAATTTGAAATTATTGTTACTATCAATGTAAAATTTTACACTAAACCAATGGATTGATTTTTCAAAATTTTATCGTTTTGTGTAATTATTTTCTGATATGAAGTTATATCCAAAAAAAAATGTATGTTAGGTTCGACAACTATGGCAAGTACGGACTGCTCTGTGGCGCGGATGGTCTACCACATCTGATAGTGAACGGAGACCAGCGGCATTGGGGAGAGTTCATAACTCCAGGGATTCTGTTCCTCTACATTGCAGGATGGATCGGGTGGGTTGGAAGAAGCTACTTGAGAGCTATTAGCGACGAAAAGAAACCCGCAATGAAAGAGATCATCATCGATGTTCCTTTGGCTAGTCGGATTGTCTTCCGTGGTTTCATTTGGCCTGTTGCTGCTTACAGAGAGTTTCTCAATGGTGATCTCATTGCTAAGGATGTTTAAGACTTGTTTATGCTTTTGTTATTGAAACAAAAAAACTCTAATCTCTCTATGTTTTCTTCCTTTGTACTTATTGGATAAAACTAAATGCATTGTCGGAAAACTTTTGAAAATTTGGATTGGATTGCGTGATTCGAAAAATCATTGATGAAAAAAGGTTATTTGTGATTTTGTGGTGTTGAGGTTGCCTCTTTGTGAAGCTCAATTGCTTAAAATGAATTTTATGAAATAACGAAATTTGGTTAGTGATTTTTCTTTTTTTAGGTCAACGTTAGTGATAATAGTTTACAACAATTGCATTTGCGTGAAGAGATGCGTTAAAGTTAAACTACAGAAGTTATTTTGTTAAGAAATGATAGAAAGTATTATTTGAGCTTAAAACATAGAAAGAACAACTTATAAGTGTGTTAACTAAGAGTGTATAATAGAAATTTAAACATTTTTTTTAAATATGGGAACGTCTTCTTCATTTTTTTGTTTGTCTTCTACAATTTACATATGTACACTATATCGATTTTTAACTCGGTTTATAACCACAAAAACATTTGTAGAAAGCACCAAATTATATGCTTGGGTCATTTTTTTTCCTTCATTTTCGCTATTCTTCAAGACGGAGTTACTTGTTTTTCTTTTTTTTTCTTTTTTTTTCTTTTTAATCCTCAATACGAAATTAACAAATAGCAGGTACAAGGGGGAAACAAAAAAAAAATGGGCCATAACTTGAGTAATAAAGTCGAGGCCCATACATACTTGAAATACGAAAAGTGAAAGTAAAAAAAAACATACACACATCAGATTAACAAGATAGGTGAGGCGCGTGGAGTACACGAACATAATTAAGAAGAAAATGATGTCAACAAAAAAAAAAAATTAACAATTAAGAAGAAGATAGTGTGCTAACTGCTAAGCTAGACTTTAGCCATTCAGAAACGACCATTACACAATCAATAATGCTGACACACCCATGACCTCATGAGACATATATATAAAGTCATGACCATATATATAAAGTGTATAGATTATAGATATAGTGATAATAAGATAAATATATATATTTCACAAATTTATTTACATTAGGTCAATAACAAAGTTCTCTCACGGGTCGGCAACGACCAAAGTAACCCTCGTGGATCATGGTCCAAATTCCTACACGTACACGAAACCCCCCAAATACCCCGAAATACAAATACTCATATATAAAGATTTATAATATATATTTAGTATTTATATGTGTCTATATCATGTTAATAGTCTCACTCTGTATTCAAACAGAGTATTTTTTTTTTTTTTTTTTTAATTTCCTACCCCTAATTTAAATATATAAATCCCGAAATTTTCCCCAAATAGAAAGAAGAGGAAAATGCAGTGAATAAAAAAAGAGAGAACATTGACTAGCAAGACCACATAGACTCTCCCAAACTAGCTTCATCCACCATGTCCATATGGCTAAACATGCCCTTGTTGTCCTCTGGACTCACTTGCTTTGACGATGGTGAGCCACTGCTACTTGGACTATCCGGGCATAATCCATGGCCCTGGAAGTTAGTTGAATGGCGCACACGTAGGTGCACCACCTCAGCTTGAGCCAGAGCTAGCTGAGCTTGCAACACATCTATTTGTTGCTGGAGTGACGAAATTGCCCCTACGCAGCCGTAAACCGGATCCCTCACTCTTGCATTAGCCTCGTAAACCATGCTGCTCACCGCATCTCCACGCTGGTGGATCGGTAGCTCCTATTAAGTTTTTAAAACACTTTATTAGCCACTAGACTAAACATGTAGATTCTACAATATAGCTAATTAACAAATGTAGATCATGTCATAATTAACACTACCTAACAAAATGTTAGAGTGGGTGGATTCTACATCAGCTAGCAAAATGTAGATATCATCAACATATTTCTTAATTTCCAAACTTTAGAATTTTATAAACCCTTCAAAAATATAACATATAATGTAAATTCACAAATTTTGTTTTTAAATCGTTGAATTAGACTATTATTATAATATAAATGGGTCGTTGGACCATGTGGTAGTTAATAAAAGTTTTGGAAATGATAGTAATGTCTTATCTAACATAAGAACTAAGAATATTATCCTAATTAACCTAAAAATATGATTAAGCACGTTTTAATTATTTTTAAAAATAATAAATATGAGTAAAAACCTGAAGCATCTTGTTGACGTTGCTAGCACCGAACACTCTATGAACATTAGCGAATTTCTGAGGCTCATCCGCCGGAAAATACGGCGAGAAAACGCAATCTTGAGCACACCGCCGCCGTAAAAGCTTGCACGCCGCGCACGGTGACGCCGCTCCTTGCTTCCGGCTACTTTCTTTCATCCCTCGCCTCGCCACGTGTCCTTTGGACTGTGAATTATTGGACTAAATATCGAACGTCGGATTGAAAATTTGGTCAATTATCGAAAAGCTGTGGAGAGTCTAGGTGAAGTGTGATGGATATGTGGAGATTTATAGAGTGGGGAAAGTGAATAAAATTAATCAAAATTTAAAATGCAAAGATTTAAGTAAAGAAAAAAAAAAAAAAAAAAGTCAGCACATCTGAGAGTGGGACCCGGAGATTTGGAAAACACTTTAGATTGTTCTGGTCATAGAGCAAAATTACATCACGTGACACGGCCATATAATTTTGGCGCCAAATACTATTTGTTTTATTTATTTTTGTCTTTTACTCCTTATCAAATTTCATTGGTCCGAATATCATTTTTACTTTTGATTTGTTTTTAAATTTCTTTTTGACTTGTAATTCATTCATAGAACCAGTCCATAATATAGCTAGAACAGAACACTAAAGACAAGTTGTAATTAATATTGTGGTCTGAAAGTTTCAACTGTGTTAAACTAGTTCTGTTTTATAACTGTTTAATAATGGAATAAAAAAAAGTGAAATTTACGGAACTCGTGAATCAATAGGAATCATAAACCCAATAGTATAAAAAAAGATTTCAAATAATATATAAAAGACATACGTGTTGATCATTCTATTAATTGTAATGGGTATTCATTTGAAATCCGTGAAATTAACTTAATAGTTTTTTTTTTGGTCTGAAGTTATTCTGGTTATCTTTATAGAGAGGTAAAGGAGGTTTTCTGTTTGGAATGTTTCATCTTTATGTAAATGTGTATATAATATATGTATAGGATAAGGAAATTTGTGGCCTCGTGCTTGTGCATGTAATCATTGTTTTTATTTCTTTTGTGTATTTGATGATATATTCTCACAACTTTCTACGTGGTCCCTCAATTTGCATAGGGAGAATATTAAAGAATCAAAAATAAACTTTTTAAACAACAAAAAACCTTAATTTCCATTTCTTATGCCCAAAAAAAAAAAAAAATCCATTACTTAAATCTCTTGGAGAAGGGTAGAATGACCAATCCTTGGAAGCAATGAGTAGGGAGGGAATAATAAAATTTGGAAGTATCTATAAACAAAGATTTAAGTCTTGATGCAACATAGTTGTAACACACATGAGTATTCTTAAGAAATTGTATGCAATTATGTTGATTTTTAGCAACAACAAAAAAGAAAACAGTAATGATGATATTTAAGAAAATGACAAATATATAGTTTTGTTGATATCTTAAAAAAATAACAACCATATATTTTAAAATTGAAACACCTATTAGATGGTTTTATATTTCAGTTTAAAAATTTTAAAGCATGTTTTCTTTTCATCATAACATGTTATGAGATATTTTTTAAAAAATTTATATATGAGATATTTTTAAAACTATCAAATTACATAGATTTAAACGTACCAATACAATCAATAAAAATAATACGTCATATTTTCAGTACAAAGTATTTTTACTATTTTCTTGTCTTTTGCTGATAAATATAGTTCGTCATTTATCTAAATAAAATCGTACTGCCATTTCAGAAATGTTCCCATACCAAGGTTTTTTTAACAAACATTTACATATTATCATGGTTATCCATACTTCTAGTTCTTTTTTTCACTGATTCTGTAAAATCTTAGTTTACTGTTATTATACAAGATCAAAATTATAAAGAAAAAGGAATAACCTTAAAATAAGCACACGAAAAAAAATAGGGCAACAAATATGTCTCGTCATCACTAGTCAAAAAACAAAGTTGAAAGAAACAATACAGTGCACGCTATTTCTATTGAAAAAAAAAAAAACAAAAAAAAAAAAGATTAAAAGAAATTAGAAAAGAAGACGCCCACAGCTTTCAAAATCAAATGTATAGCATGAAAAAGAAGAACGTAGAATTGTGGCGAACATTTTACCAAACGATAGTAGAAAAATAATCTTGTACATGGAGAATATTGTAGAATGTTAATTTTTTTCTGGGATGCGATATACTGCATTATTAGCTATATATACATATAGAAAACTTAGTATTGAACTAAATATACTTTTGTACAGATGTATAGTATATTTTTTTGCGTTTATCAATTTACTTTGGCATTTAACAGAGCTATGTTTATTTAGAAATGTCGCTCTTAATCGAAATTTGTTTTCGATCTTCACTGGAACATACTATAAGTCACTGCGAAATTTAATTGGCGATACAAGACTCCAAAAAAGTTATATCAACAGTAAAACAATGAAAACTCCAAAATTATTTTGGAAGAATTTAGAAAGATAATATTGTTTTATTAGAAGGAAAAGAACTCCACACTCGACAGTTTCCACTAGTGTGTGATAAAGATTTGTATTTATTTGGTGGAGTGTCTTTCCGACAAACGACAACAGTCGACTCTTTCAATAACCACTTATAGCTTTTGCCGATTTTCCATCATTCTTATTGGTTATGGATAATTAAAGTTCACTAATGAATTTTTTTTTGGTAAAGAATTATTTTAGTCCTTGTATAATAATTCAATAAATTTAAAGATTTTCTCGATCTATTATGATCTCAGATGTAGGAAATATGACCGGACCAAAAAGCTTGATTTATGTATTTTAGTATTTCATTGAATTATATTAATAATATGAAATGTTTTGGACCGGATGTGTCGGTTTCAATAGATCTCTTCCTCTCCAATCCCAAATCTTTGATTTGTCTTTAACTGGAAGAAAAAAAATGCATCGGCAGGTTATTAAATAATGATTTACTATTAAAACCTTACATATTTAACAATCTGCATATAGACAACATATAGATTTTAGACAGATTATAATCCTAATAATGCTACATAAATAAAATTTGTAAGATTTAAATCCACAATGTATGTTACTTTATAACCTTATTATAAATTCTTTGACAAATAAAAACATTATAGTCGGAAAAGTTAAACCTATATCCAAAAAGATGTATAACATGTACATGTAGCTATTTCATAAACTAGACAATTATATTCGGGATGTTGTTTCATCTCCTTTTTAATGATATTTTGCATTAACTAATTTAAAAGGAGTGGCAAAAGCCACTAGATTACAATCTAGTCTACCCTAGTAGTACTAAGCCCATAAGGAACCTAAATTGTATATATTCTACATTCTGGATGTTTCACGGTTTATAGATCTACATATGCTATGAGTAATGAGTTAGTCATACGACACATATCTATAAAATACTATATCATTTTCCCTCGATATAAATTATATTCGAATTAGGATCAAACATAGCCAAACTATATAGTCCCTTTCTAAACGACAGATAGCTAAGCATTGTTTGCCCACAAAAAGAAAAATGCCAAACTAATCATACTTCGGTAACTATACTTAAGAAGAATGCGTTGATATATATATATATATATATATATCATTATAGGGGGTCCTTGAATAAGTAATTTTTACGAAATCTCATGTACAATCTGCTCATCAGTATATAACTTGTACATCCATCATGAATGTTATTATTATTACAATAGGTCAACTCTTGTTGGAATTATAAAACTCAGTGGTAGTTAATTTGTCAAATTAAGAATGTCCTCTACAACAACCCTACTGATTACCTATTATTATTGCTTCTTTTTGTAACCTCTCCCTGACTTAATGTTCCTTTCCAATTCCCTAAACCCAAATAATTGAGTTAATGTTAGTTACCAGTTGTTTGGTAAATGGTAAATGGTAATCGGTAGACTTACAGTTAGGTAAGTATCAGTTGGTGGACTGATAACTGAACAATGGCAATTAAACTGGGTACAATGGACCTAGGGTCGGGTTAACGTTTTCTTGGGCTCTGGAAAAAAAAAAAATTTGGATTTTTAAAATTTAATTTTTTTAGGGGTTTTACTAAATTTTATTAATTTTTTTTTTATAAATAATATTTTTGTAGATTTTATAATAAATATATATATATATATACATACATGTAAAAAACAATTTGGGCTCCCTTCAATCTATACTACAAGAAAACATAGACTTAACAACGGTTAGTTTTAATGTTAAATCGTCGTAAACTGCATATTACAACGGCTTTACGACGATCACGAAATCGTCGTAAACCGTTAGTCGTAATGGATAATTCGTCGTAATAAGTACAATAGACACAAATCGTCGTAACTTCGATGTAAACTCATGAGGTCGTAAAATCGACGTAAAAGCTTTACGTCGTAAATTGTCGTAAACACGTCATCCAAACTACGACGAGTTAATGACAACCGTTCAAAACGACTCGTCGTAGAACTAACGAACAATTAACGAAGAGCTGTTTAGAAAATTGACCGGTAAATTGGTCATACAATTAACTGCGATTGAGCCCCTATTTTTAATATTTTAAAACTTTTATATAAAAAAAAAAAAATTGGACCCCTAATCACTAGGACACGGAAGGGGATCCGGACTGTCGTTCCACTCGCCTTCCTGTCTAAGCCGACCCTGAATGGACCGGCCAGTAGCTCAAATGATCAAATCATCACATAATAGAAATAAGTTTCATTCACTAAGAAGCAAAGTCCAATTCGAAAGCGGGATGATGTAATGAAATTAGAGGTGGGAAAACCACTAGCCCACATATTTTTTCCCATAATATATATTTGTTTTGTACTATTTTATTTTTTATTTAACTGTTACGAGATGAATAATTTTTTATAATATGTTATATTTTATATAGATATCAAATGAATTTTCAATTTTCAACAAAAACAATAAACCTAAAATTCTAAACTATAATCTTTATTTAGTAAATTAGACATTTTTATAGATATTTATATGTTACAAGAAAAAATCAGTCATCCCATAACAATTAATTGAATAATCGGACAAAAAATTGTCCAAACTCATTTAAAAAACATTCAGCAAATATTTTGTTTGGCGCATTATTATTTTATTAAATACTCCACTGAATTCAGGTACTCTAATATAATATCCCTAACCAAACAAAATTTTAAAATTAAATTGTTATCGTTTTAGTCATCCCAAGAAGGTAGTTAGTTATACATATAGTCAAAAAGCAACTCTCATGATCAAAAGTATTAATCAGCATGAGACTGATCATTAGCTTCCCTTTTTAATCAATCAAATTATCTATTAAATCTTTTATAAAAAAATTCAAACTAAATGGCTTAGAAACCCATGCACGATATATATAAAAAGTAAATAATGTAGTTTTTTTATTGATCATATATGAACAAATTTGTTGTTAATATAATGTTCAGACTATTTTGTGTGTGTGGATTCTTTCTAGTTACATCTCTTAGTTAGTTAGTATATTTTTCAACATTAGTTCCTCAAGGCAAGAGGTTGAAGCAAAAAGACAAAAGATAAAAAAGAACAAGGGCATAATAGATGACTGTTAATTGATCGAAGTGGACAAAGAGACTAGTAGTGACTAGAGACGTTACTCTGACGGTTGAAGGAACATGAAAAAGAAATAAAGGTAAATCCAAAAGAAAAGCTCTTTCGGTTGATGGAAATATAAATAAATTAATAAACGAAAATCTTGAAACTAGATTGGAGAGCAATTTATTTCTCAATGAAAAGAATTGGTCATGGATATTAAAATAATAATTAATTAAGAAGAAGATCACTTCCATATCATTATGGCCCCTACCTAACAATGCAATTTTCGTCGACAATATTAATGCTTACAATTTATGTTAAAAATGTACATACAAAGAATATGTTCGGTATATAAATCTTATCCGCAAAATTTGTTATATTTTTTTTTCTGTAATACCCACTAAACTAATTAAAATGTTTGCTACTATTATATTTGCTGTAATACCCACAAATGCGTATGAGAGAATTTTTGTTTTGACCACTTGTTATATACATTGCATTATTTTTCCTAAATTAAATGCTCTGGCAATAATGTATACAGTATATGGTCTTCTGCTATATTTCTTGGTTATATTTTTTTGTTAATGATCTTGGTTATATTTTGGTGAGCAAAAAGGTTGATAATATAGCCATTTCTTGGAGCAATTCGTGGATATCATAAACTTTATTTTGGTTTAAACTTTTCGGTTTTGCATCGTCCAGATTATTTTATGGATTTATAGTTATATTATTCGACGAACATTCTTGAGATACATGACTCTCACAATCAACAATTTTTGAATCGGAGTATCTATCAAAAATATATATAGTAGTAGAACGATCGGAAGAATGTCCTATCCTATATATATGTGATTAAAAAAAAAAAAAAGGTCAACATGTTAGAAACAAAATTATGGAATTGAAGTAATTATATATCATGAATTGTGAGAGGCTTTGAATGAAATAGCCTGCATAGCATGAACAAACTGCTTTATGACTTGGTAAGTGAAACGTATCCTAAAACTAATTTAATGTCGTGAAGCCTAAAATCCAAATCCACCACTACTACACTATTCAGAAGGCCAATTGCCGAAACCGAAACTGTAATAAAATTAACGACAATCACATTGGAGATCCAAAGCAGAATAACAAGAGTGATACAAGTGTTGAGATCCACTATAAATTATGGGACAAACTTAAAATTAGCATAAACATGCATGCCACACTCGATCCTCTTTTTAGCCACTTCTAAACCTTCATCAAAGTCGTATAGCTGTTTTTGCTGGTGATCAACTTATATATAATCTAAATCGATGTAAATAATTTTGTTTCCGTTTTTTCAAGAATAATGACACAATGACTCCCACGAGAGGACCTTCCCGCACGTGCATCATCACCTAGACATATTAGGTCAAAGAGCTCCCTAAGGCTCCACACGTACGTAACTCGACAAGCATACATCATTAAGTTTCGAGAAACAAAATATAGGGATGCTTGTATCGTTGACTAGAGTACCACATGCTCATTAAATGCATGACATGTTAAGCTCCATGCCTCGTAAATGCGTTTGTGCAAAAGATTTATCACCACATGCAAAATTTGCTCTACTAACAAGAGAGCTGTAGTCTTGTTGACCTACTGACATGGTTATAAACTTATAACCGTCAACATTAGAGCAAACTCCACTAACACTCAAGCCCACCTAGCAAAAGAACCCGGATAAGGTAATAAGTTTTCAAATATCTCTTAATTTTACACATAAGGCAGATCCGATCGAATTCTCTTTTACCTTAGTTTAAGATACTTCAACGAGCTCCTTATAATATTCTTAAAATTTATGTTTTCCGAATGGAGTTTCTTCCTAGCTAAACTACCTACAAATAACGTTTTCTTATATATTTTTAGAGCATATACATTGGAAGTATCTAGTTTAGATACCTCATATTAATAATAATATAAAATAAAAAAAAGTAGAAAAGATAGATGAGAGAGTCTCTCTATCAAGAGACTATGGTCTCTACACAAGAGACTCAATTGCCACTTGTCAACCTTTCATTAGTCTATTTTTTTATTTTAATTTAGATTTAAATTATTTAGTTAAGTTGTAATAAATATATTAATTTTATAATAATGAGAGACTCTAATGGGTCTCTCATGGATGAGAATGCTCTTAGATCTTCTTACTACTGAAGATCACTAGTTCAGATTTCATAAAAACAATAGGAAAATCATTCTCGAACAAAGTAAGTTTCAATGATTCATTTTTTCTTTTCTGAATTTAAACTGAATTCATCTAGTTAAAATCTTATATCATTTTTGACGACATAGCTAATGGTCAAGGGTGCGGTTAGTTAGGCAAAGTTTGATCTTTCGCCAACACAAGATACGGACACATAATACTCGGGCAATTACCAGAATTGAACTTGTCTCTTTTCAACTTCCTTTACTTTTTTTTCCTCAAACTAATTGTTGGTTCACACTGTAAAGTTAACACTATATATGTCATCACTCAATCAAACTAATAAGTTTGAAATTTTAAAAATTTCTCGTACAATCCATACTCTATCTTAGTCAAACCCTAAATTTTCAACGGTAGTTACTTTTTCTTTTCTCAATATTACCGGAAATATGTCGAAAATATGTGGAATCTTTTTGGAAGGTTTTTTCTAAGTATTGAAAATAATAGAAGAAGAAAAGTTAGCTTTTGGTGACCGCAATGGAGGAAGTTGTAAACATAATTCTTTAACCAACAAAAAAATGTTGGAAACATAATTGTTGGGGCGTTACATCATGGAGAGTTTAGTGCCTTGTCGTTTAAGCATTATGTAGAAATATACCAACAATAATGAAAATGAAATTATCAAACTTTGAGTTTTCAACACAGATCCAATTCAATAAAGTAGTTACCACAATAATTAGGTCAGCATCACCTTTACTAAAAAAAAAAATACTTGTTAAGATACTCCACTATGTCGTATTTTAAAATGCTACTAATTAATTTACGCTAACATATACTTTTTCTTGTTCGTTCTCCAGTTACTCAATCTAGAAATCGTTTCCTATCATATTGATTTTAAATTGCTCCAACTCAATTATGATGAAATGTGAGTATTTTTTTTACATAATTTGTATAGTGTATATAATTGCATTTGGTGATATAAACAAGAAATAAATTATCTTAATACTCTTCACATGACAACAATATTTTTAATCTATGAAATATCCGAAAAACATAAAACATCTATTATATAAAGACTGAGTTAGTCTCACAAGAGATTGACACATCAGCACCCCTCTCCATGACACATCATCATAATTTTTTTTTTAATAATTTATGTTTTATAAAAAATTAATACATCATCACTCTTTTCTATGACACATTTAATCGTTTATTTATTATTTTAAAATTTTTAAAATTTAATTTGTTAAGTATTTCAAGAGTTAAAGTAAAAAGAATTTTTTTTTAAATAATATATATATTCTACCATTCTAAATTTATGTGCTTTATAATTATCGGTTAATAAAAACATATGTATTTTTTCTAAATACTCTAATCTACTATCGGTTCTCATCTATTAACGTAATTATAATATTTTTTTTCTACAAGATGGACATGGAAATGAGAAAGCATACGTAGACTGGGTTATTAGAGTTTTGAAAAAAATTTTATTATTTTTCATGGTTGGTGTCATTTTCTAAAGGCATTGTGAATTATGATATTTTTACAATAAAATAACAAAATCTAGATATTCATTATATCATGTGTTAAGCCATTTGTGAATTGTTATATTTTTATAATGATGTTAGAGGATAAATCGATTAATTCACAAGGACCCTATCTTCCAAAGAAACAAAATCAGACATGTATCATATCTATAATAAAATAAAATAAAAACACTATAACGAATATATCATTTAAAAAAATATTAAAGTTCATTTCTATTTTAAAGACAAACATGTTAGGATATTTTTTCTAAAAAATTTCCAATTTTTTTTAAACTTAGGTTATTTGAATTTTTTTTAAACAACATATTAAAATACAACAAAAAAACTATAAAACTTATAATCAAAATAATATACATGTTATTTAAATTATTATATTAATTATAATTTAAAAATATATAATAAAATATATCCGCGTGTCCACGCGGGTATCACCTAGTACAATATAATACTAAGGAAACAAGTTGGTATACATCGGATATGCAATCATGAAGCAACTATTGTCGTGTGAATTTCTGTACAGTCGGATACTTAAACTTAAGTCAATTTAACAAATCATTAAATATTCAAACAATGCAAATCATTGCTTCGAAAAATATTACAAAGATAATATTAATTTTTATCTGAGGAATTATTGTGGTCGAGCCGACAAATATGTTGTAATCTTGAGCAAGAAATTAAAGAAGATACGATAAGATCGACGACAATGCATGTACATATCCTTCTTTACTTTCACGTCTTGTCGAGTTTTAGTTAACTATTTTAATGCAAGTTAATCTTATTGGTCAGTAAAACTGTAGATACCTTTTTAATGATTAATACATATGGTTAAAGTTTGTTATTTTTAGGTGCTACAGCCTACAGTGTTACACATATTTATCTGTATAATATTTTTGTTTTTCCGGTTTTAAAGCAGGTCACATAAGCAAAAATTGGGAATGAAATCGATTCTGAAGAAGTGACGACATTTTTGTTAGGGTTAACAAATCATTGGAGGAGTGTATCAATATTTCATTTGGACCTAAAAGGTTTATATTTTGCATCACAGATAATCGCTTGGAACGTGTATGCTTTAAACATGGACTGTTCCGACATAATTAAAATGTCAAAGAAGTCATATAATATGTCTGGCTTTCCTCGTGTTTAGATGAGTTTTTTTTTATTTTCTTGTTAATTGATTCTTTCTTTTGGTTTTTATATACTTTTGAAAAATGAAAAATACAACCCCAACCGGAGATTGAGATGCCACAAAAAAAAAACTCAATCGCAAAAAAAAAGTAAAAACCGGCTAGTTTTGAGGGAGTAGAAAACCCGGCGGCTAAAACGCGAAAGAAATTCTTCATCAACCCCATTCCAGCTACCGGCGGTTACAAGAACAGCCACGCCTCATATCCATAATCGAAGATAGATTCGAGGTTTAATGGAACGTTAATTTTTAGTTAGGCTAAAATGTTCTAGTTTTGTTATATCTTCATGTATCAGTATCACTCCAACTTTAAAGTGTATATAGAGTCAACTGTTTCATCCGTGATAATATATAAGAAAATTAAGAGATGTAAACTTCACTTTTGTACTTCGCTCCCTCCTCCATATATAGCTTTGGATTCTAGTCTATAAACTTGAGTAGACAAAAAAAAAAATTATATCAATTCCCGGTATGATGCAAAAACTAATAATGACTTAATTAATGGGTTTCGTAGATGTTTGTCTTGTGTAAATCCCTAAATATCTAAATATCACCAATATAATATATTAAATCAAAATCGTTACAAAATATTTGCAAAGATTATTAAAATTTTCAATTTGTGCTATAAGAAAATGGTCTTATCAATATAATTTATCATCAAATTTAAAATTAGAAATCATGTGTGAACACACTTTTTCACTTATACACACCATTTTTTGTAGTCGATTATTTGCATCCATACTTTTTAGATTTGAATCCAAGTTATGATACAAAAGAGAAATTAAGATAAACTTATAAAATTCGTTTCAAATGACTATTCAGTTACTTCTAAAATAATATAATATACTAAAAGCATCAAATTTCCGCATTATATATCCGTGAAAACAACCGTTTAGTTTTTTAGTTTTTTTTTTTTGGTATAACAACCATTTAATTTTGTATGCAGAGTTAAGTACCATAGGTTACTTTTATTTACTTGAAGACGAAGAAAAGTATATACCTATCTTTGGATATAAGTATGACCATACGTATTACTTTATGTCGTATATCGTAAACAAGTCGTTTAAAGTGTTCACATTTGGGTTGTACGTGAGCGTATGTTTATAATACTTATATTAGTAAGAAAAAATCACAAATTCGTAAGTGACTTAAGTTAAATGATATATTTACATATAAACATGTTAACATTTAGATCGTATTTAGAAAATAACATATTAACGAGAAGAAGTTTTATAAAAAGAGATGAAACAAAATCTCATTTGCTCCTATTAACCTCAACTTATTGTATGATTATTGTTTAAGGAAGTTTGGGACCCATGGTGTTTATCACACTTTTTGGTCATTCAAAGTAAAAACATATAAAGGCATGCCCAACATTTGGGGACCTAATGTCCAATGCAAATGGGGCAGCAAGAATTACCAAACAATAATTTGAAATTTAAGACTATTCTTTACATACATTAACGTTTTGGGTTTTTAGTGTAATAATTAAATTTAAAAATAAATAAATCAAATTTTTTTTTTTTTAAAGATACATAACCAAAATTAATTTTTTTTTTAAAAAATAGACAAAATAAGAAAGATATAAATATTGGTTATAATGAATCATGAGTATTAACTTTTGTACATTTTTAAATAAAGAGGAATGATAGAGCATTTTCATTTAACTACAAAAAAAAAAAAAAAAAAAAAAGAAGAAGAAGAGCATTTTCGTGATACCGTCCAGGAGGATTTAAAGTTTAGGCCCAAAAATTTATTAATAATTTAATGGGCTTCAACCATTATCCAGATAGACTTTGAGTAAAAAATCTCCTAACAGAGATTTAATATAACAATGAACCAAACCGATTTCAATTGGGTCCGCTTATTATCCAAACCAGTAAACTTACCAAGAAACTGGACTAATAACCACTTACTGGAAAATAGCTCTATGGTTGGGAATTAGGATGATCAGTTTGACTTTTATCTTACTAGTCAAAACTGAGATTTGATGTGGATTTTTGGTTTTGATAAATCAGGAAGTTTGACACAGAAAGAAAAAGTCAGAAAACAAATTAGACATTTCATGGAGTATTATTATTTATCAATTTTAGTTAATGGGCTTAAAAGCCTATATTCCAAAATTCCGTTTAAAGAGCCCGCTAGTGAATCAGTGGTAAAGAGCACGTAAGGAAACTATCAATCACAGATTCAGTTTTTTTTTTTTTTTAAAGGTCAACAAACTAGTGGTGTTCCAATCTGCCAACAAAAAAAAAAAAAAAAACTGTTGTGAAGATTACGATTATACAACCAAAAAAATATAAAACACTTACATATACTGAATTTTTATATAAATTAATTATAGAAAATGTATTTTTCAAAACATGTTGTCAAACTAGGATTTCTTAAATTTATAAAACGATTAAAAACTTTTGCATGGAAAAAAAAAAACATTTCTCGTGGGTTGATAAAATTGTTTAGGTTTTTAGTTGATTGAATAGTGAAAATATCCATATTTATGTAGTAAAGTCTTGAATGCCTAAATTCACAATACTCATTAAAAAAAATGGGTCTTGTTTTATTTTGTTTTATCACTTTATGATATAACTAATAAAATAAACCAAAAGGAAAATCGTTACATTGGAGCAAAAATATAATGTGTTTTTTCTTTAACCAAATATATATGTGTATATATATATATATAATGTTTTTTTTTGAAACCCATTGTAAATCTAACTCAAATAATAGGTAACAGTACAAAGTGATTGGTCAAAGCGAATACTTTGGTCCTAGCTGGCACACTATTAAATTACTAGAAAAGGAGACGCTGACGTGGCGACGCAGGCTTTTCAGTGTCCTGTCTTAAAGGACGAAATGGACTTTTGTTTTTCGTTTATTTCCTCAGAATAAGTCCTATTTTTATTTTCTTGGCTAGAAGAATCAAAATACCACGTTGTCCTCTCCACCCACATTAAATCCATTATTGAGTCGGAGAAAAACGAAAAAAATAAACAAGTAGGATATCTCAGTTTTATGTCTAAAAATCTGAGGTGTGAATTATTTTTTGAAGTTTGAATTCTATTGAGAAAATTTGAAATTTGAAGTGTGAATTATAAAAATGCTAAAAATTTGAGAAATTTGATGTATGAATTATGAAGCAATACCAAATGGTTTAAAATTTGAAGTGTGAATTATAAAAATGCTAAAAATTATGAAGAAAATTTTCTTTTTGGATGTTTAAACCAAATGGTTTATGATATCATTTTCTTTTTTGTGGGATATGGGCTTTGCCCTATTTGCACTTGTCACTTGGTCCAAACGGGAGTCCGAAAATATTTAATGAGCCTTTAATATCACAAATTCGACCATTAAAAGCCTGTGATATAAAAGACACGAGAAAACCGCAAGTCAAGAGAGTTCTCTATAAATAGCAGAAGACATCATTGAGAAATGAGGATTTTTGGATTCTAGAGAGAATTATAGAGAGAATCACGAAAATCGTATTCAAGTTCTAAATTAAAATCGCTAAAGTTTGTGTGTTTCCGTTTGCTTTGTATATTAAGTTCTCGACTCGGCCGGTTATCTGTAACCTCCGTTTCCGAAATAAATCTTCTGTAATCACCGACTCATTCGTCGTTAATAGAATCATTCGCTCCGTGCGATAATTCCCAAAAAAAATCACTTAGAGAATTATTGTTGCAACTTCGGTACGAACAATTGGCGCCGTCTGTGGGGAACAGCCATACGGAGCATTTTTATTTCCATTGACGATTAAATACGATGATGCCGACAATTCCAGAAGAGTACGACAGCATGACGGAAATCTCGAATGAACACGGAATCGAGTCCACTTCACCTCACGCCGCATCACTCGCTCAGCCGAACCTCGCAGGTCCATCCTCCCGGCAATTACCTGCTCGCGGCCCACAACCTGCTACACCACATAATGTCACTCTGCATATGATGCCTCCTACCACAACTACTGCAAACACCAACGGTGAGGCAGATGGAACCGATCCAAGAAGAGCCGGAATCGATGGACTCCTTCAATCCATCATTGATCGACTCGACCACCAAGAGGCACGAACATCCGAACGACTCGAAGAAATCATCGCCGCTCATGAAGTCTCCCGAAATCAGATCGAGCAACTTCAAACTTCCGGAGAACGCCCAATTCGGGCACAAAGCGACGAGGATATAATACGGCCACAACGAGCCCTAGCAGAGGAACAAACAACGAATCGGCGAATCAGACCGGCCTCCATCATCGTTGGATCTACCGACGAGCGCACCCGCGAGAATGTGTCTAGTCGTAGTCACAGGACGCATGAAGATGCTCGGCCACACCGAACCAAAGATGACAACGCTAGTGTACGCAACCAGGAACTAGAACAACTAAAGACGACAATGAAAGACATGTCATCTAAGATGCATCGCGCTACCAGTTCGGCACCTGACATAGAAAAAGTGTTGGAAGAAACCCAACGCTCTCCGTTTACGCAACGCATCTCTAGTGTCCGTATCCGGCATTTTAGCAAGGTCAAGCTAGACAATTACGAAGGGCTCGTGGATCCACGACCATTCTTAACATCTGTAAGCATCGCAATTGGTCGTGCTCACTTCGCCAATGAAGATCGGGAGGCCGGAAGTTGCCAACTTTTTGCCGAATTATGGGGGGGACTATTGTGGGATATGGGCTTTGCCCTATTTGCACTTGTCACTTGGTCCAAACGGGAGTCCGAAAAGATTTAATGAGCCTTTAATATCACAAATTCGACCATTAAAAGCCTGTGATATAAAAGACACGAGAAAACCGCAAGTCAAGAGATTTCTCTATAAATAGCAGAAGACATCATTGAGAAATGAGGATTTTTGGATTCTAGAGAGAATTATAGAGAGAATCACGAAAATCGTATTCAAGTTCTAAATTAAAATCGCTAAAGTTTGTGTGTTTCCGTTTGCTTTGTATATTAAGTTCTCGACTCGGCCGGTTATCTGTAACCTCCGTTTCCGAAATAAATCTTCTGTAATCACCGACTCATTCGTCGTTAATAGAATCATTCGCTCCGTGCGATAATTCCCAAAAAAAAACCACTTAGAGAATTATTGTTGCAACTTCGGTACGAACATTTTTGGATGTTTTTAATTTAATCGAACATGAAAAAACCAAGTGATAAAACAATTGTGTCATGTTTCTACTTACGATTTATCATCGTTAGTTCCGAGAAAATTGTATCTGCTTATTAAAATAAATAGAACCTATTTGATTCTTCAAATTAAATCAGATTTTACAACTGTTTCACATATCTTTTTTTTTTTACCAATCTCACAGAAATTTTTTCTTCCTTTATTTATTTAGCATCGAGTAATCATCCACATCACAGAAAATCTTTTATACTCCTACTACAAACTATAATATATGCACCATATATCTAATATCCACTGTATATTTTCATTTATGCATATAATTAGTACGGTCTTGACTCGTGACCATTGGAACCATCAATACCTTGCAAATACTATTTTGTAGTTGATAGAATTCGATTTTTTGTTTTTGTTAACGTTATATAGTTCGATTTCATATTTTGAATAACTATTTTAAAACGAAAAAAAAAATATCAATAGCTTGATCATATTATGACAAAAAAAAAGTATTCATTTAAAAACTTAAAGGATATACTTTCACCTTAGGGTTTCATTGTTTTGACGTGACTAATTATAGTGGCATGCATGTCAACCATCAAACAAATATAAATAAGAAGGGAGAGAGAAACAGAGACATAGCATTTTAATGATTGTTAACGTTGTAACGTCGGTCTTGTTATTGATTCATGTATGCTTTTGATATTGATTTATTTATTTAAAGTAAATAAACTTTGGAGATTTAAGAGATATGATCTTTACAAAAAGCTTACGATCCATGCATGCAGAAGTTCATATGATTCAGTCCACTTCCTCCATGCAAGTTTCGATATTCCTTTTTAACAAAACAAAAGTTTCGATATCCTTTACTTGTTTAATTTCATTCCACTTTCATTTCTTTATTTATTTTATAGATCTATCATCGACTTTGTTACTTTAAAGCTAATTAACTTATAAATATATCTAGATATTGGTACTGAACACACACACACACATTCTCATGAAATTCTTCTTACACTATTTAGAATTTAGAAAGAAAACTTTTTGAAACTTTTGGTTCGAACATGTTTATAATTGATGTTGTAACGTGGACTGAATATATCAAAAATTATTTGAAAAATCAAAAGTTTCTTCGGATGTACCAATTGCATGAAAGAAAAATGCCCATGACTCCATAAGTAATGCCAATTAGTATTAGTTCAGTGTTTTCACACAATTGATCGAAATAATGATCGACTTATCTTATTTGATACACACGTTTGTTTGTCAATTGGATGTAAATCATAAATGACGGTTATAGTAGATTAGAAACATAATAATTTTAATTTTTGCATAGATCATCCAAACTTTTACATAGTAATTAGCTATGTGATCCAAAAAATTTGGTCGTTCAAGTAATCGAGTATATTTTATCACAAAAAAAAAAAAGTAATCGCTTAATACATAACATTTCCTAATTAAGAACTCATTTGTTTTGGGCCTTTTTTGAAATACTCTCTACTATGTATCGTGGTTTGGTAACGTGAGAGCTTGATTATTTATGTCTTATTTTGCAGGCAATGATGAACGGTTTGTGTTTTCATATGCGATGCAATGATACCCCATGCACGCAATGCAACTTACGTAATGTACACAAATTAGTATCTACACATGCATTAATTTATCCTTCTTCTTTTTGGCTGAGAAAGTCCTTTAGAGACGATGATACCTTTTCGGTTCTATTTTCAACAGAGGAAAAATAAAATAAAAATTAATAGTTATATGGTCTAAAGTATATTCAGTAGATTTTCTAGATGTTTCATATCGATAGAATGCAAAAGTTTAACCATCAAATGCATTTTTAGATTGCAAACTTTAATTATATAATGATTACAAATATGAAGGTTAGTTGAAATTTGATGTGAGATCTTCCTGTTACAAAAGAATTTAGGGTAGAAAATGAGGATAAAACTATGTAAGTTCCCTTTTAGAAATCGTGAATATAATAATATTCTATGCTGAAAGTCAGACATTTTTTTTGAAGACAAACATTTTTTTTTGTAAAATACCTAATTAATAAGAAACAAAATTTCTGTTTTTCTTTAAATCCTTATACATGATTCCGATTGTATCACAACTATGTAAATAAGAAAATTAAGCATTCACATATTCTACAAACATACATGCGCATAAAACACGGTTCAGGTGTTGAAGGTAAAGACATTTTTAAAAGTAATTAGTAATCTACTTATAGCTCGTGCACATGAATTATAGATTCGTAAATCAATCTTTTTTAAAAAAGCAAAGTATATACGAGAAGCAATCATACAAAGCCAATAGCTTTTCGAAGTTTGAAAAAAGTATATATAATCCCTTTATTTATTTTTATTAAAATGGAAACGAGATCTACATAGGATGCCTCCAAAATCTTCCAATTTCTTATAAGTTTGAAAACAGATACATCACTCATGCATTTGCCTTGTTGATGAATAAGACCGTTTTATGAAATATTTGTGGTCCTAAACTAATTAGAAAACATCGAATTGCATTTGTTCTCATTTGTGGTTTTCTTCACATTTTGTCGTATATACATCACTAGCTCGGTCTACTTAACTTTCATAAAATACAAATTTCTAGTAGTTAATTATGTAGAAATGGTTATGTGAAAACCTAAAAACGTCAAAAAAAATCGATAGATGTACTAAGGGGAGTGTATTCAATCGGACATTTGGAGAGATTTGAGTTAAATAGACAAATCATGTGTTATTGAAACTTGGATTTCAAAATATCTTATAAAATCCGGTGTTATTGGATTAATGATTTTAAAATATACAATCAAATCCACTGTTATTAAAAACAGTACTAGAATTTTATTTAAGAGGGGTGTATTGAATTAAATATTTGGTGTGATTTGAGTTTTAATGAGTTTTTAGATGATTTGGTTAAATTTTGGTGAATTTGGAATTTTGTTATTAAATTCTCTGAAATCTCACCTAAAACAATGGGATTTTGATCTTTGTATTTTTAAGTAAGAAATCCCCTCAAATCTCACCTGAAACTTTTAAATAAAACCCTAGTACTGTTTTTAATAACAGTGGATTTGATTGTATATTTTAAAATCATTAATCCAATAACACATGATTTTATAAGATATTTTGAAATCCAAGTTTCAATAACACATGATTTGTCTATTTAACTCAAATCTCTCCAAATGTCCAATTGAATACACCCCTCCTAAAAGTTTCAGGTGAGATTTGAGGGGATTTCTTACTTAAAAATACAAAGAACAAAATCCCATTGTTTTAGGTGAGATTTCAGAGAATTTAATAACAAAATTCCAAATTCACCAAAATTTAACCAAATCATCTAAAAACTCATTAAAACTCAAATCACACCAAATATTTAATTCAATACACCCCTCTAAATTTTCGTCTACTTCCTAAAGATATATATAGCACATTTAATACGCATAAAAAAAATTCATCTTTTAGCATGAAATTATTATTTTTATTTATGAAATAATAGGGAAGTAGATTTTATGAAACATTGACCCATTTACTCCTCTATTTGAAATTGTGTACATAATTAGAAATGCTAGATTCACCTAAGATTTTCTGTCCCCAAAGAAATTAAAAGAGACATGGATGAATGAATGAACAAACTTTTTATAAAAAGAAAAAGAAATGAAAAAATTTAATTGATTAAAAATGAATGAATGTTGCCAAAATAAAATAAAAAAATTGAATGAATGAATGGGATGGGATACACACACTGCTTAGTTTTCTTTTCACTCATGGCTCCCAATTTTGCAATACTTGTCCTTTTATTGCACTTGGTGACAATCTTAGTACTACAACAAAAAAGATTTTGACCAGTCTTCTCAATCACACACCCACATGAAAAAAAAAAAAAAAATCAAACTATACCAAAAAATTAAACAACACATAACACTACATTACACCTATCCCCACCTCAAAGACAATCCCTTTCTTCTCCCCTTTCTCCAACACCTACCAAAAGCCTCTCTCTCTCTCTCTCTCTCTATATCTACCTCTCTAAACACTAATCTCTCTTTCTCTCTCTAGTTCTTGATTTTTTTTTTCAAGATTTCAAGTAAACACATGGCTGACCAAAGTGGTGGCTTTACGATGAGAGAGTACAGAAAAGGGAATTGGACTCTAAATGAGACTATGGTCCTCATTGAAGCCAAGAAGATGGACGACGAGAGAAGGATGCGGCGGTCCATCGGTCTTCCACCGCCGGACCAGCCACAAGATAACCGGAATAGTAGTACTAATAAACCGGCGGAGCTACGGTGGAAGTGGATAGAAGATTACTGTTGGAGAAAAGGCTGTATGAGAAGTCAGAATCAATGCAATGACAAATGGGATAATCTCATGAGAGATTACAAAAAAGTTAGAGAATACGAAAGAATAAGGGTAGAATCGTCTTTTACTACTGAGTCTTCATCATCTTCAGCTGCTGCTGCTACGGAAACGGCATCGTATTGGAAGATGGAGAAAAGTGAGAGGAAAGAGAGAAACTTGCCGAGTAATATGTTACCTCAGACATACCAAGCCTTGTATGAAGTGGTGGAGAGTAAAACTTTGCCTTCTTCCACCGCCGCAACCGCCGTAACCGCCGCGGTTGCGGCTGCTGCTGCTGCCATGGGAAGTGGGACCGGTTCGGGTAGTGGACAAATCCAAAAAGTTATACAACAAAGTTTAGGATTTGTTGTTCCAAAACATCAAATAATACAGCCTCCTGTTTTGTTACCTCTTCCGCCGCCACCGTCTCAACCGCCGCAGCCGTTACCAAGACCACTGCTTCTGCCACCACCGCCTCCACCGCCTTCTTTTCATCATGCTCAGCCAATACTGCCCACAGTAGGTACCTTCTTCTCTCTCTTCTTTACTCCTTGTTGTATCATTTGCTCTAACTTTGTATTTTATTTATATTTAGAAAAAAATATATATATATATATACATTCAAAGCTGTTTTAATTGATCTCAAACCCACATTGTAATTTATCTTAATTAGTCCCATTAATCTTACAAAATTAAAGCCCACATTGTAATTTATCTCAGTTAGTACCATTAATCTTAATAAATTAAAAACTTAATATACAATTAATTTAGTTCAATTTTAAAAATATATTAATACACACTCTTAATTATTCACTTTATAATTTTCAGTGAAAATGAATATACATTACATTATCCTTCAAATTTTTTTATTTTTTGATAAAGAACATTAGATTAATTATCCTTAATTTTTTTTTTTATATTAACAAGAAATTGGTTCGGATTATTATTCTATAATGTTTTTGAAGAAGGATAGTAGCTCAGATTCTGATACAAGTGAGTATTCAGACACATCTCCGGCGAAGCGAAGGAGAACAATGCCAACCACAACCGCTGGTCCCAATGGCGCCGGAGAAGCGGAGGAAGCTGGACGAAGTATAAGAGATGAAGAGACGACAGTGGCGGTTGCGTTATCAAGAAGTGCGTCTGTGATCGCAAACGCGATAAGGGAGAGTGAGGAGAGACAAGATCGGAGACATAAGGAAGTGATGAGTCTTCAAGAAAGGAGATTAAAGATAGAAGAATCGAACGTTGAGATTAACAGAGAAGGAATGAATGGATTGGTGGAAGCCATTAATAAGCTAGCGAGCTCTATTTTCGCTTTGGCTTCATCTTCTTCTTCTCGCCATAATAATCAGCAGCATCAAGGAGGCCCAGTACCATAAATAATCACTTAAATTGTTAATTATGTAGTTAATTTGATTAGGGAAAGTGATCATTAATCGAAGGGAGTGGTGGTGATATTGGAGATGTGATTAGTACATAAATTGATATTGAAATGTTAAATCTTGTTATCACTCTCAAATGAATTTTATTATATAAGTAAATGGAATTTGTTTGATTCCATGCAATATTAATTGAAATGTAATAGTAGTTGATTAATATAAAACATGGACCATGGTTAAACTGTATAGACTTCATATATATATATATGTCACAAGAATGCGACAAGTTTCGAAAAAGAGTATTCGATATCGATCTAGGGTTCTTATACACCAAATTAAGGTTCTTGATAATCTCATGTTTAATTAGGTAAAAAAAGAGCTTATATCAAGTTATGTTATATATACTTGTTTGAAATATGTATAAGATAATAAAACCATATGAACACAAAACTACATTCTATTCGTATTTGAGAGAGGTCATACAAAGTTGATGTTACTATTTTGTAGATGATCCTTGAGTGATGCCACTCGATATAAGGATTGGTTTTACGTGGATAGCTAATGATGGACATAATCATGCAATTAACATTAGGATGGGGGAGAGTGAAATGAACGCGCCGGAGAGAGGCGTGTGGGGAGGGGGAAGCATTTAAGAAGAAGGAGAAAGTGGTCAAAGGGGGCAGAGAGAGCAGTCAAAGGAAGGGGAAGAGTGTGGAGGCCATTCTACTGACTATTATTGGTTCCCTCTCTCACCAGTCTCATTCCTCTCTATCTCTCTCTTCTATGCATCTAAAGCTTAGTGACAAAACCTTCTAATTCTATAGTGTTTCTAATTACTACTATTCAAAGTTGGTGTAGTTAATAGTATGTTTATTAAAACTTTTAAAATATCATTTTGTGTGTGGAATAAGTAGTACTTTTTTTTTTTTTTTTGAAAAAATAGTTCTTGAGTCTTACTGATATATGTAGTCTACTAATTTGTGTTAGTATTGTTGATGTGTTGTTATCACAAGGTGTCGAAAATTGTATATTGTATGTTTGTTGGAGAAAAAAAAACCTTCTATTTATTTGTTTATACTATTTTTTGTTGTTGGTTTGTAGAAATCATAATTTCAATGAATTTTTGTGTATATATTACGTGAACATATGTATATTAAATTTTGAAGATAAGAAAACGAGTAGTATATTTTAGTGATAAGAAATGAGAAGAAAAGATTATGGTTGGGACTAATGTTACTCCGATTTTGTAACCAAAAAAAAATGCTACTCCGATTTTATCGAGTCTTTGAATATTTCTTATAATCATTCTCTCCTTTAAAAAAAAATATTTCTTATACATACTCAGAAAAAGGAGAAAGTTAAGTTTGTTTTTTTCACTTTCGAATGGAAACATGATCCATATAAATATAATCAACCCATTTTTTTCATACAAATCCACATGAAATACTGCTTTGAATGAATGCACCGAAGATTTTTTGAAATCGTTTCGTTTGGTTTTACCTAGTCAGTTCAGTTCCATGAAACCTAACTACATTTTCGAAAACTCTAAAATAAATTAAGAAACGGGTCCCATATAGTATTTTGGAACAACAAATTAGACACGATCCACATATATACTTTAACCCTAGGATAGTTAACAATCCTAGTTAACTATCCACTTAAGCGAAGTTTGATTACCTTAATTAGATTTCAATATTCAAGAATGTACTTAAAGAAAGTGGAAACAATTAGGTATAAGTTGAACTTGAATAAACCATGCTTCATATAGATATATAGTGAATGCAGATCCTATAAACACACGTAAGGTCCATGTTACGAACACGATAGTTCAATATTTTATTTGTTAGTGAAAAAAGGGAAATAAGATGAACCCATGAGGGGTCACAACAATAAATCACAATGGGCCAATTTGGGATGCAAATACAATATAGAGATATATATTATATTTTTTTTATTAGAAAGAGAAGAAAAAGAAAGTGATGTATGTAATTTGTATAGTGTTGTACTCTATGGCCAAAAGTGCTTCTCTTTTTCCTTCCCCACACCCTTCAGATGCAGCTTTTCTACAGAGATAGTGAGCTGTGTTGAAATAATGATAATAATAATAAATTTTTTTAAAAATATATATATATATATATTTTAGATATAGACCGGTGCGGTATGTTAACTTATGACACACCAAATTGTACCTGAAATCAAATCTAATAAATCTATTTGTGTGATTAAAAATGGTTTATTGCGACTGGTATACAGACAAATAAATAAGACAAACAACTATAGATATAATATGGTTGATATATATTTCACGACCAAAAAATAATATATGGTTGATATATACGATTAACTCGATCTAGACTTTGACTCCAAAACAAACTCGATCTAGACATTTTAGTCCTAGTTTATATATAATTAATTAACTTTGCATAGATATTTACATATCTGATTAAATAGTAGTTTCATTTAAATAAGAAATAATATTCTAGTTAGCTCACTTGGTTGGCAAATATTTCCTTGTAGGCTGATTCCTTATTTCTTAAAAGATAGTAGTTTCTATTTGAGAAAGATGTGTATTATTAACGGTTCGTTTTGGACCAAAAAATAATGAAACGAATGTCTACAATTTTCTTATTAACAAAACGAAAAAAAAAAACACACTATTTTACTTTGACACAAAAAGATACACTTTTTTTTTTTTGTCTCAAATAAACTACAGCCAATAGAAATAAAGTGTATACCTGATTAAATACACAATCAACCACATAGCTTTGTTTGTATCCGTACACTGTACTAATTTTTTTGAAAAGAGAACTCAATGATGTCGACTTACAAATACTCAGTTCTTGTGACACAAGGTATTAAGTTATTTTTTATTAAATATTTGTTGTTGTTGGAGTATGCATATAAACAAGAAAAAAAGGTTACATTGCATGTACATGTTAATTGGTATATTTTATATAAACTATAAATTAATAAATTTAATTAGTGAAATGCTTAGATAATTTAAACATTATTAATTTATTAAATGTCTAGATAATTCAATTGGTGAAATTATTCATTAATAAGTTTTAAATATACATTATTTATTATTTCAGTTTTTTATTCTACATTACAAATGATTAGCAAAAATAATTTCTGTAATTTTTTTGTCGGTGATAGATATTGCAGTATTTATATTATGCAATTGTATATATATATATATATATATATTTTTTTTATTTTTCAAGTTGAAGTTAATCGATGGGCCTCTGAGCCAATAACTACAACTAGTCAAATAATGGGCCTCACAAACCGAGTTCAAATAAATATATTCCTGAAGTTAAATTAGTTTTCTCTTTGATGTCTTGGGTTTCATACTTTTGACTTAAATTAGTTTTCTTTTCCTGTAAATCAAAACATGAATATATATATATAAGAAATAAAAAAAAAATTCTAACGTAAATCTAAGTTTATTAAAAATACTTGTGTATTACACAATTATTCATGTTATATTTTCATAATTTTATGTTATGTTACATCAACAACCATTTTAAGATTGAAAAACAAAATATTTAAAATAAAAACTAAAATTCTTATAATTATTTGTCCTATGAAAGACTTCAATTGATGTAAACAATAAACCCGCAAAGTTCCAATGAAGCAGAAAATAGCAAAAATGAAACAGAGCAAGTGAAATAGCAGAGGGCAAAGGCTCTACACAAATATATATATAAAAAAACAATTATACTATGCTAGTTGGCTTTTTCCCCTTCAAAAATAGTAGTAATACTTCTCATAATCTCAAGCTTTTTTTTATTCCATAGATCTTGGAGTTTCAAACAAAACAAACCAATTTGGCTTGTCCTTTATGAATGCTACAAGTTCCGAAATGAAACTTACCTTTGCTGGCCAATCTTTAGGTAAATGTCATGTAGAGAGCTTTAGTAACTTCCAAATTCTAAATGATAAATCTCCAAGTCTCCATACTGTGTTCATTTGATTTTATTTATTTTAACCTTCATAATTTGTTGTTTTAAATATTTAAATATTTTTAATTATAAAATAGTATGTTTTCTCTTTCGAGAAAACGATTTCCGGCTCACCGGACAATTCTCTCTCTTTCTTCTCTCCTTCTTATTTTTCAGAAAAGGAGAGTTTTGTTCTGTTTCTTTATTTTGTGTATATATTCTCAATCGGATTATCCGATTTAAGTTTGCGTTTCCGATTCTTTGTCGGCAATACTTTCCGGTTCTATGCCGGTCAAGCTTTCGACTTTGTGTCGGATTTTGTAAAATTATGCCTTTTAGATCTTTTCAGGGCATGATTCTTTTCTTCTAAGGCGGGTTAATTTAAAATTCCAGGGCTTTTTTTTTTCAATTTCTCATCTCTTCTATGTGCTTATATCCTTTGTTGAAGTTGTAATTCTTTGCTTTTCCATTTATAAGGACGAAGACCGTCTATTTAGAGTTTTAGACGGTGGTTTTTATCCATTAATGGATTTGGTTGACAAAAAAAAAATATATATATATTTAAATATTTTTACTTTTAATGCTCCCATAATTTTATGTGTATCTCCGCGTAGAAAACCTCTACTTATGCTATTGTTACTGTGAAACCAAACCAGTATTAAACCGTAGAGCCAAAACTAAAAAGAATGAAAACAGAAATATATCGTATAATGAAAACGTAAAAGAGACTTGAATTTTGATCATTTACATAGTCAGAGGATCGTATCATTATCATTTTTAGTTTTTTTTTTCCTTTTTCTCCATCAGACAAAAACTACTTACACTAGAGAGACAGACATATGTCAAGAGTGAAGAAGAAGAAGAAGAAGAAGAAGATGATGATCTGATGAAACACATTGTGAGGAAGACTCACAAATCTCAACATTCACATCTCTTAGCTAATGTTTTCTTTACCCCTCTCACAATCTTGCCGAACCATATCAAGTTCATCACACCCAGCGCAGCTGGTACGCCAAATACCAGAACATAACCGAAGATGTGCATCTTCATGACCTACCACAATACAAAAGCAAATCCAATCACATCAACGGCAAAAAAAACCGGAAATTTGAGTTCAATGGGGAAGGTTTTGTTGCAGTTGGGTATCAACATAATCGACAAATCCATCAGATAGTGAAGAGAATGCCGAGGAAAAGGTTTTATGAGTTTTACCTGGTTGTAGTGGAGATAGACATGATAAAACATGTATATGAATAGTAGAATTCTAGCAACCTGACATGAAAATGTTTGAGTGATAAGTAGACACATAAAATGCTGTGCATCAAAATGAGTCGAATGTTGATTATATTGTTATGTACCAGCCAAACCAAGAAGATGAAAACGCCATTAACAACGTATGCCATTGACTTCTTCATACCAGCTGTATCCAGGTACCTTCATAAGATCCCCGAGATAGTCCCTTTTTTTGGTCAGAAGAAAGATTGCTAACGAGATAAATCTTGTATGGTATATTGAAAAAGGGAAGTACCATCTCAAGTTGATCTCAGGGGTTGTAATCTCGGAGATGAGGACCATATAGGTATATAACTGTCCTTCCCCAGAAAACAAAGAGTAGGCGACTGCTACTCCCGATAGCGAGTGATGCACAATCTGAAATCAAAATGGCAATCTCTATCTTAGTTTTAGTGTTAGCTATCTTTACACATTGCAACCGTTGAGTGATGCAGAAGTTTTAAAGTAGATAAACCGAAAGTGAAACATCAACAGGACGAATATTTATAGGATTTTGCATGTCTTTTTGGAGAGAACCCACTAGATAGAGAAAAGTGTTTGGTCAAGAACAGTTACTTACATACTCAATTCCACCCAAAGAAGGATATTTCCAAAAGATCATCCCAAGATCAGCAACAAAGTAACCAATTGATATCTGCAAATCATTAAATGTAACAATGTTGAAAGTTCTTCACTCAAAGACTCTACATAAGCTTTTTGGATCAACTTAAACTAGTGCTTACCCCTAAACCAAGAGAGGAAAGTCGTGAGCTCCTGAAAACAACAAGATCATTATGCCACCTATCGGAAAAGAGGTCGGACCAGAAGACAAAGTACAATGACAGAGCCGAGATAAAAATAGCATGAACTGTTGAGATACCACTGCAAAACAAGATGAAAACGATTCAAAAACCTAAAAAGAAATTCGACACACACACACAAGACATAAAAGAGAATTAAAGAATCATCAAAACACAAACCGGTTATTCCATTCGATTCTTTGAATTTTCGTGAGGATAATATAAGTCTTAGAATGTGAGTTACTGATAAAATGACAAAGATCATAAACCTGCATATAAACAAGAATCATTCGATCATCAATCAACCGAAAGGATCTATCTTTGACCCTAGATCTATAGAAGAATCATGAAAGTTACCAAACTTACCACTTTGCAAAGGAAAATGCCAGTGAGAACAGAAGTATAAGGAATAAAAGGATCAGCTAAGAGATAATTCTTAACCAAATGCTGAGCTTGATGATGATAAGACTTTATAGCACCAATCGTTTGCAAAGACGTCGTCGACATTGCAGACATATTACAAAATCTTGAGACTTTTTTTTTTTTCCAACTCCTTTATCTCATCATTTTCACAAACACCTACAAATCAAAAACCCCATTTTTTTCACAGATCAATCTCAATACTCAATAAACCAAATTCTCAATCTTGATAGGTTTATAAAAGGGTTCAATAGATAAATGATAAAACAAATCCCGCAATCAATATGAACCAAATAAAAAAAAACGAACCCTAATTTCAAAAAGTTTCTGGAAACTAAACAAAATGCAGATTCGATAGATATATACATGCAAGAAGATCCAAGTGAAAATTACCAAAACCAGATTTGAGGATAATCGAAACTTGAGATTCAATCGAAGTCAAATCCGAAAATCGCAAAAAAAAAAAAAAAAAAAACGCACAAAGATTTGGGTTTGTACCTTTGGGAGAAATGCACGCAAAGGGGGAAGATTTAGAATCGGGCGAGAAAACTGTGAGAGTGAGGAAAAAAAAAAAAAAGGTTAAAATTTTTTGAGAGTAGAATCAAATCAATGAAAGCTTTAGCTTTAATCAATGTGAAATGTGAGAATGTGAATTGTCAAGGAGAAGACAACACAAACAAAACACTCGATCTAAGCGAAACAACAAGGAAATGAAAAAAAAAAAAAAAACTACAGCTGGTGCACGATAAAAGAAAAAAACAAATAACAATAAATAAAACTATATTGTTTAAATTATGGCTAGAATTAGTTAGGTATTAAAATTCATATTAGTATATGCCAAACCTTTTTATGTTAATGGGTGTAAAACAAAGAAAATAAATGAAAGTGAATATACGTTTTTTTTTTTTTTGGGTTGTTGATAAGAAATGAATATACGTTTTATTATGTATGTGGGAAAAAAATGAAGTTGAGGATAACGGAAAAAAGATAATAAAATAAAGAGTAGAGATTATTATTATAGTTGGATTCGTGTGAATCACTTCGACTACCATGTCTTTTTCATTTGGTTTTTGTATTCACTTTTTTTTTTTTTTTTTTTTTTTCCTTCTTTTCTCTTGTTGCTATTCTTGTATGGGATATATTTACAAATTCAATTTTGCGACATTTTTATATTTTCAAGAAAAAACATATAGTGAATGAAAAGATGAAATTTGGGAATCACTTATGAGAGTCAATGTAGTAAATGAGAGATTCTGCAAGAAACAAAACAACTAATGAATGAATATATACATGTGTAGACAACACAACTATTTTTTTCTAACCCATTCTAATGTCAATACTAAAACTTTAAAAATTGTGAAAAATCTACCTTATGGTTCATGATCCCAAGAAATTTCGGCAAGCTCCATTAGAAAACAAAAAGTGCCCATAACCGATTTAGATCGAAAGCTACAAGAGCTCCATTACTGAAGAAATTTCAGATACAAACAGAACATGTAAGAGCCAAGATAAGAACACACCATAATTCATAATTCATCTCTGAGATCTCATCAAGCCTTCAAAACTCAGAAACAAAATTGCAAAAAAGATAACAAAATATGAACTACTCATTGAAACCAAAGCCTGAATTATAATAAAATACCATAACATGACATATACTTAGCTCTAAAGAGCATTACAATACCAAACACAAACTTATTTCAACACACCAACAAGTTGTGAGGGGTCATATGACACCCATAATTTTTTTAATTTAGTGTATTTTTACAATAAAAATTATATTAATTTTAGCCTAAATAACATTTTGACCCCTATAAATTTTTTTTTTATTATTTTGACCCCCATAAAAAGATTTTCTACCTCAGCCACTTCCAACAACCAAAACAAAATGTAAAAAAAAAAAAACCCATTAGATTCACGCACAAACTCCTTTATTAGATAATATAGCTTAAGCTCTTTCACTTCTTTGATAGTGATTGTATAGCTTCGACCTCTCAACTCTTCGGATTCAGAGAGAACCACATTATATGGCCCCGTAGGCAATTTAGCCGCGCTGAAAATGTTCTTCCGGCCATCATATGCGGTCATGGCCAAGGAAAATTCATCGGTGAACAACTTGTCCCTGACCTTAGCTAGGTCAAATCTTGATATTTTCTTCCTAGTAGTATTGTCTTCTTTGATTTCAACATCGTACATAGTGCCATATGACCTTTTCTTGATCGAATTTAACTCTAAAATGATTGACATAGAGATTAACATGACGCACAGCCACAACACCCACCTTTATCAGGACGCTTTATAGGTTGAAATTTCTTATTAGAAAAAGCAACTTGTGGAGATGGCTTCGGATTTTTAACTTCGATCGGAACCTGTCAAATTAAAATACAATTAGTTTGTTAATCACTCTAGCTCAAAAACACACATAAATATTCATCAAACGAAAAAAAGAAAAAAAAAGAAGATATAAATTGATTCACATAAATTTGTTTGGTGTTCTTAATTAAGTTAAAAAATAATTGATTGTAAGCAACCCTTCGTAATTTCAATTCACATAAATATTCATCAAACGGAATAATAAATTTTTAAAAAATATTTATTCATTCACATAAATTTTTTTAATATTGAGAATTAAGCAATTCTCCTCAAATTCTTCTTTAATAACAGTAGAAAAATTGCATATACAAGCAAAAATCGCAAGGAATTAGAGACAAGACATGAAATTAATTATATATATATATAGAGAGAGTTATGGAGCATAATAATACCACGATCGGTTTCAGAAACCACAACAGTGGACGAAGAAGAAGCTAAATCCGTCGAATCAGAACAAAGTTGTGGCTTACGAGCCCACGCGCCTCTACCAACGCCTCCTGTTGCAACGACTTGACTCACTTGAGCCGGCAACGACGACGGAGGAACTGCCTGTGGTTGAAGTTGTTTGCAGCAGCGTCCCACGACCACCTTGGCCCGATGGTGATCCCCATTTACTCTGGCCATCAGAACTCTGTCCAAACCACCACGGCCTCGCTCTGAGCCACGAACACGACCGCGTTCGCCGCCGCCTCTGCCATGGCCATCACCACGACGACCTCCACCTCTCTGATCCATGGATTTGATTCTTTTTTCTTTTGTTTTTTATGAGTTTGTGTTAACTCTTGTGAATGTGAAGTAACAAATGGGAGAGTTTAGAGTTTATTTTTTACCAAAAAAAAAAAAATGGGAGAGTTTAGTTCGTAAGGAGTCTACAAAATTCTTGAATCTTCCTCCAAAAAGCGATATACAGTACTTTACTCCCACTTTTACATAAAACACAAGTCAGGTGCAATTATAAAACGTGTCATTTTTTGATAAAAATAATAATATTTTTCTTAGTTTAAGTTAAAGATTTTTCTTGTTTTATTATTCACTATTTTAAATAATTAAGGTATCAATTTTGTAATTAACTGTGTTAAATGCTTTTATTATTATCTTAGATAACCCCTATAACATGAAATAATTAGTCAGATCAATTAGGGGGGGACTTAAAAATTAAAATTGAAACCATAGTTTTTGTATTATTAGTTCTCTCTAATCAAATTCTATAAGTTGGACCAAAATACCTTTTTACATGTAATAAATTGTTTAGCGGTATATTAAAATATATATCAAGGTTTTTATCTGATTCTGATGAATCATATTAAATCATATTGTATCGCGATAAATTTACAATTTATGTGATAAATTCATATTTATCTTGTTAATTTATTTATTATATCATAAATAATATATAATGAATCATATGTAACGTGCTAAATATGAATTATGTCCAATAAAATTATTCTTTTCGGCTACCTTATATATTACAGTCAATTTATACATTATTATATTTAGTTATCATGATAATTTAATTGTCACATTAACTTATATGTTAGAATTCTTATATATGTTGCTAATTAAATTATTATGTGTGGCAAACTAATATGCAACGTTATAATTTGATTGTATCAGGTTGTAAGCTAATATTTATCATGATAATTTAATTATATCATATTATAAACTAAAATTTATCGTGTTAAAATATTTATTATAAGAAAAAGAGGCTGAAAATGAGAAATAAAAATAATTAATTAGACATGGATAAAATGGTCCAAATTGAATAAATAGACTATTTAAAACAGTACAAGTAGAGAGAACTAACTTATAGTTTGTCTGAGGCAATCTGTTACAATTATCCTTACCAAACATGAGGGGATTGCTTTAAACTGTATATAAGAACTTTATATTCTTCACCTTCGGCTACGAATCCGAATGATTGTGCTATATATATTTCCTCTTCCAGTTCTCCATTCCTCATATCTCTCTTTTTTTCTCAAGTATCTCAGCGAGATCTGTACACAACTTCGTTTTTCACTCTCACAATGTCTTCCAATACTTGCCTTTTGCTAAAGCGTTTGCCAGACTCATTTGCAAATCTCCACACTTCTTATTCTCTTCTTCAAAGTCTTGTTGTATTTTAACTAGATACATTTCTTATCTCACAATGTCTTCCAATACCCGATCTCTGTTATAGCGATTGTCAGAATCATTGGTAAATATTCACGCTTTTTCTTCTCTTCTTCGAGGACATTGTCTTTTAATTTGATACAGAAGTCAGCTCTTTCCTCGAGAAGATTTAGATGCTTATGCTCGTCCTGGACGTCCAGTTCAGCCCGAATAAACCGAACCAAGAAAACCAAAATTTTTGGTTCTCTTCTTCTTCTTCTTCTTCGTCACTAAACTCTTCGTCGCCGTTTATTTTCGTCACTTCTCTTTGAAAACCGTAACCCTAATTGTTTAATGGATTTGTATTTCATAATTATGTAACAGACATATCGCAGATTTAATTGAGCCCATTATTTTTTATTATTAATTGGGTTTATTTTTAATGATTTGTATTTGTAAATTTGTTAATGAGGCCCAATATCAATATTTGGGTCTATTTCGGTTCGAATTAACCGAAATAGAAAAAAATTCTGTTATTTTTCAGAATAACTTTAAAACTCTATAACCGAACAGAAAAATCCGACTACCGAACCAAACTGATTTTATATTCGGTTCAATTCGGAAAGATTTTTCGTAAACCAAATTTTCAGCAAACCAAATAACCCGATCCGAATAAACCGAACAAACCGAACGCCCAGGACTAGCTTATGTAGTTGGACTTTTTCTTGTTGATGTCATGTGTTTGTTGTTCATATGGAACAATCAAGCCTTGAGGTATCATCAAATTTTGTGAAACCACTCCCTTGTTTGATGGAACATTCATAGACAACTTCTAATTGGTTCCTTGCATATTTTGGTGCTAATTTGGAGAAGCGGGTCTATGTTTCCAGATAATGAATATTAAAGGAGGAGAACCCAAAATTTTTTGTCTATAAATGTTCCATCATCCACTGGAGTGGTTTTACAAAATCCGACGATACCCCAAGGTTTGATTGCTGCATATGAACAACAAACATATGACATCAACGAGATGTTACAAAGCAAGATGACAATCCAACTGCATAAGCAACTAACTCTTCTCGAGGAAAAAACTGTCTCTTGTATCAAATCAAAAGACATAATTTTTGAAGAGACGAAAACATAGCAAGTATCACAATCTATTTAATTGTGATCAACACGATTTTTCAAACAAAACTTTTTTTTATTAATCTAAAACTACGTAGTTTACAAGACAACAACAACAACATCTTAAATAGATTTGAAACAATACAAAAGTTAAGAGTTGTAACTCTTATTTCTTGTTTTTTGTGATTCTTTTAATTAACATACATATTTAATTAGTACTAAATTCAATTAAAGACTAAACAGTTTATATTCAAGTATTTCAACAAAATCAGTTACCTAAAACACTTGCTTGATTAGAGTTATTTGATACACTAGGCAGATGAAATATTCGATACGTTTTATGTATGTTTGAAGATTAAGTTACTAAATTAATATTTCCAAATATTTCTTGAGTCACTTTTTAATAAGCAAGTATAATTTCTATAAAACTATAATTAGTTAAGAATGTTTTTTTTATTTGTTATGTAAAACACTTACTTGACTAAAATTTATATTTATAAATAGTTTCTTGAATCACTTTTTTAATAATCAAGTATAATTTATGTTGAGAAGATTATAATCAAACCCACACAACGTAAACTTAAAAGAAGGGAATCACTGGAGCCTAAAGGGATGTAAAGGCCTAGATATTTTTGTTGGTAAAGAGATTACATTGTATGCTTTGTGAGTCAATAAAAGTCATGTTCCGTTGGAGCTGAGAGTTTATGGTCATTAAGCAAAATTCAAACGCAGAAGCTTTTTTTTTTATAAATTTAGAAAATTTCTACAGACTAAAAAAGTTAGATAAGTGGAGTTAGGTGAACGTAAGTAAATGTAATTGTCATAAAATTGTCTATATTGTATCCTTTGTGAGTCAATAATCATGTTCCGTTGGAGAGAGTTTGTGGTCATCAGCCATTAATCTTATAAGTAAAAATGACAATAAAAACATGGTTTGGTGAATCGTTCATCACAACTTCATAAGTTACCAAAAGCATTTTTTTTTTAGGTAACAAAAATGAGATTATATATTGTATGCTTTGTGAGTCAACAAGAGTCATGCTCCGTTGGCGATAAGAATTTGCGATCGTTAATGCTACTAAAATCCTTAGCTTGTAGATATATTTTGGTTGACGCTATAGAGTTTTTAGATACATTTAGTTGTGACAAAAAAAATAAAAAAAATACTTATCTTCTATATACATTTGACACTGCAAGCAACAAAACCAACCAATAAATGAGTATATATAATACAATGTAACAGCGCAATTATTTTTTTAAGCCATTTTAATTTCAGTACCAAAGCTCTGAAATCGTGCAAAAAAAATCAACCTTCAGTGATGTAGATTAAGTTAATATCTAAGGTTCATGGTCTCAGGAAAAAATATCATCAGAAAAAAAGTCTAAAAACAGAAACCCAATAACTATGTTAGATCAAATCCATTAAGAGCTCCATAACGTTTTTTTTTATGCATATGTTGCAGAGATACATGATCGTTTTCCACATATAATAGATAATTTAGAAAATGCAACCCCATTAACGCAGACATATGTAAGAGCAAAGATAAGAATAAACCTCAATCTTATTCTTTCATTCTAGGAGATCTCAAAGCCTTCACAAAACATAGAAACAAAATTGCAAAAACGATACCTTCACAAAACATAGAAACAAAATTGTAAAAACGATATTAGCAATATTGTATATGAAAATGAATCCAGAGTATACAATACAATACCATAAAATGCAGTTTCAGCTCTGAAGAGCATTACAATACCAAAATAAATACTGATTTAAACATAACAAACCAAAAGAAACACACTGCGAAAAACCCAATTAGATTCACGCACAAACTCCTTTCTACCAGAAAAAAAGGAGTCAAACTGCGTCATTGGGGCGTTCCGATTTCAATATTTAGTTTTAAGTTCAGCTTAGGACCCAAAACACAAAAAACACCTCAAACCCAACTTTCTTCAAACGAAGAACATAACATTCTCAAGCTCAGTGTGCAGCTTGAAGATTGCTTTGTCCTCCATTGTGAGAGAAGTTAATGAAGCGGCAAGCGAAGACATAGAGGAAGAAGCTCCACGCGGCTGCCTGAAGTTCCTCTCACGAGAGCTCGCCTCATGGTACATTCTTCCTCTATAGGCAACCATGTCAGCGTAATAAACCGGAGGAACGAGAGAGACGGGTTTGGTGCAGCGAGTGAAAGTGAAGCACATCTCGAAGATCAGCTTTTGAACCTGATCGGAAGTGAATCCGAGTTCGTCCCAGAGAGTATAGTAATGAGTCGGTTTGCTTGTCCCGATTCCTCCATGGTGACTGCAGAGGTAGAAATCATACTCAAACGGGTGAATGATTTTGGTATCAACGACCGTACCTGAAGGCACATTGCCCTTATCACTTCCATCATTGACTGTGGCAGGGAAGAAACGGGTTTGATGACGCTTTTGTGCTACGATAACCGTTATCTTCGGGTTGTAGTCATTCTTCTCAAAAGTCAGCTTAACATCAAGCAACTCCACATTGAGAACCATATCAAATTGACCGTCACTAACACCATCACGGAATATCACAATCTTGTTAGGACGTTTCCCGGTGGCCTTATAATGAGCTTTGACAAGCTCCAAGCAAGTATCACCAAATCCTTCTATCTCTTCTTTACGGTGAGGCTGAGCTATGACTCTAGCTGCATAACGGTTAGCTTCAGGCCAGTTTAGAGTACCCACAACAGCAACAATGGACGGGCTCATCTTGTCCCGAGCAGCGGGATGATTGACATCAGCACCAATAAACATTACCTGATCCTCTTTTTTAAAGAAGGAGAAAGTATCCATCAGCTCGACATTGCTTCCACCAACCTTTGCATTTATCTTGAGAGCGAGATTTGCAAGGTACTGATCACGTCCTCTAATGGCAGAACCGGTCAAGAAACATTGAGTTACCAAACCAAGTTTGGTCTCGGCTATCCATTTCAGAGTCTTGTAGCCATCGTGCTTCCCAGACATAGCACACAGAACAAGAGTTGGACGAGCCCCAGCATGATCACGAGAAGCCTCATCAATCACGGATTTCAGCAATTCCTCAAGAGCATTACCATTAGAAAGCGTATCCATCCTCGATGTTTTGTAAACAATAGGATTCTCCATCTGCAGCCCAAGTCTCCAAGAACGATCAATGAGTTGACCCACAAAATCATTAGGCATCTTGTTGAACCTCTCAAACGCAGTGAAGTCAAGAACAGCCCAATGCTTGACTATTGATCCCTTTGTGACTCCCTTCTTCATAAGGTTCCATTGGTTGTTCTGTCGAGGGTTAGGTTCTTCACGAACAGCTTTACCTCTATCAGCTAACTTCAATGCAGGAGCCTTGAGTACACGACCTTCCACATGTGTCATCTGTTTCTCCACTCTCAGTCCAAAGTTATCAATGATATCTCCACTGTCATAGATACACATACAAAAAGGGTAAGAATTAACTTTAAAAACTTCAAAAGAGAGAAACAAAAAAAGTGAAATTCTTTGAACACATACCCGCTTGGTCCAGCTTTAGACTTTATCATTTTATCTATATTCTTCTTCCTTTGTTCTGGACTGACTAGAGACAACTTCTTTAACCACAAGGCCGAGTCTTTATCCAAATCATCCTTTGGATAAATCTGTCCTTCAACCAATTCACAAAACTCCATAGGCACAAAATTTTGCCGACCATTCTTCCCCAAATCCAGAGAAGGCATATCCTTGTGAACAATGTCTCTTCCATACTTTACCCTGAAATACTCAACAATGGACGTTTTCCTCGGTGGATCTATACCTTCTTGATCAATAAGGTCGAATACAATGTCTTTCGTGTCTTTCTTACTCAACCCTACAATGGTGAGTTTCTGCTTGTTTTTTCGATGAGTGACCGTTACCTTTAAACCAGTCAATTCCCTTTCCACATCACGCCTACAATTCCTAACGTTACGCATGAAATCACTATCAGTTTTCCAGCCAAAATACTTATTCAGATATTGGATTACTGGCATTGCTTTGCGGAATGATAACACAGAGTAATCCAAACACAAAGATAACCCTTGTGCTGTAGGCTTTAGAGTGTGGCGATACCCTCTGGCAGCTTCGACCCCAAAACCAAAGTCTACATTTTCTTCAGGATCACGACAGAAAAAGCTTTTACCCACAGTGATCATACACTTAGAAGGATGCTCTTTCATCACAACATCCAATCCTTGTAACACATCACGCGGGATAAAAGATGAACTCCCCCCTGTCATGTACTCCTTCAAGTCACCTAGCTTAAGCTCATTCACTTGTTTAATAGCAAACGTGTAGCTTCGAGCTCTCATCTCCTCGGTTTTGGGGAAATCAACCTTAAACAACCCCGTAGGCAACTGAGCCGCGCTGAAAATGTTCTTCTGACCATCATAAGCCGTCATGGCAAAGGGAAACTCATCAGGATTATCCGTGAACACCTTGTCCCTGACCATAGCTAGCTCGAACCTCGATATCTTCTTTGTAGGATTTTCTCCTTTGATTTCAACATCATAGTGTCCAATAACACTCTCCGGATCAAAGTTCACTCTGAAATGGTTGACAAAAAGATTAACACGACGCACAGCCACAACACCACCTCTATCAGGACGCTTCATTGGTTCCTTCTTATCAGAAGAAGCAACTTGTACGGATGGTCTTGGATTCAACATAGCTTCAGAAACTGTCAAATTAAAATACAATAATCAACATTAACATTTCATTAAACAGAAACCTAAGGTATTGAATTAATTCACATAAATCTATTTAATGATTCAGCATTAAGTTTCAATCATTTATTGAAAGCGTTAATTAATTTTCCCTAATCTCAATTCCCGAATTTTTTTTTTTGAATAAATTAGAATGAGGAGCTTACCACGAGCGATTTTAGGAACCACGGCGGAGGACGACGAAGAAGCCGAATCAGAAGAAATCAGTGGCTTACGACCCCACGCGCCCATACCGGTGCTTCCTCCTGCTGTAGCGACATGACTCACCTGAGTCTGCTGCGGCCGAGGTTGTTGAATCTGCGCGCCACGGCCACCGTGACTCACCTGAGCCTGCGATTGATGCGGAACCACCTGTGGCCGAGGTTGTGGTTGTTGAAACTGCGTCCCACGGCCTCCGTGACTCACCTGAGGCTGCGATTGCTGCGAAACCACTTGTGGCCGAGGTTGTTGAAACTGCGCCCCACGGCCACCGTGACCAGACGGTGGTCCCCACTGACTCTGGCTTCTGAAATCCTGTTGATCACCTCGTCCCTGGTCACGATTTCCGCCGCCACGCTCAGAGCCACGACCTCGATCTCCGCCGCCATAACCACGGCCACGATCTCCTCCGCCACCACCGTAACCACGATCTCCTCCGCCACCACCGTAACCACGACCTCCTCCAGCTCCATCACCACGAGCTCCTCCAGCTCCATCACCACGAGCTCCTCCTCGTCCATCACCACGACCTCCGCCGCCTCTACCACGGCCATCACCACGACCTCCTCTGTAACCACCTCTTTCCATAGGACTAGATCTGACTCTTTACGACTGTGAAATTCAGAAGAGACTGATGAGTGAAATAAAAATTACTAATTTTTGTGTGTTATGAGGTTGCTTGAACTTGTGAACTAACCAATCGTAGTGGTTTTTATAAGAAGAATAGATAAATATTAGTGTCCGAGAAGCTAAATCAAATATTTTTCCAAAAAAATAAAAGAAAAAAAGAAAACTTAACCTGTAAGAAGTTTATAAAGTTCTGGAATGTTCTTTCCTAGAAACCACCGAGAAGTAAGGAGGAAGCATAACCGTCTTTTTTTTTTTTTTTTTTCTTTTTAGTATTAAAGCCAAAAATACTTCAGGTACAATCATTTTTTGTTATTTATTTAAGTCATTTAAAAAAATACAAAACATTATCATGTTTATATCTACCCACGATTTTTTTTCTTCTTGTGCCCACGATCTCTCTCTCCGTTTCACGTTCGTTCATAACGCACCTACTCAACTCAAGTTAACCAGTAACCACTAGGGGTCTTAAATAAATGTACTGATTAGTATTTGTAAATGTAGAAATGTTATTTAAAAATCTTTTTAATGTTTAATCTACGCTGATTTTTATTTGTTTTGTTACATCTTTTAAACAACTTAGGTAGGTTGTTAATATATTTGGATTATCATGTTCGTGTAAATGACCCAAATTGGCCTCAAATTTGTCTACCATCACTTTATATCTTTTAGTTTTTGTTACACACTTATTTATTTGTTTGAGTTAGAAAATTAATGTAATTGTTAAAATCATATATATATATATATATATATATATTTTTTTTTAAGATCATTAGAGAGAGTAGCGCGTTAATTGACTGATTGATTATATATATAAGTGAGGTAGCACTTGGGCTTATTGTTTAATTACATAATCTGATTAATTAACACTTGGGCCATAATTTTGTTATGGTCTTTTCTTGTGTTTTGTTAAAAGGTTTAAGTTTGTTATGGTCTTTGGGTCTCCTCAGCGGATGTGTGTGTGGATAATTATCATGAGAATGCCTTCTTCATTCATTTCGTTCTCTCTAGTTTTTTCAGATCGATTTTTAATATTTGACAAACTTTTATTTCAATGTGGCGGGAATTAATTCAACCACTAACCTGCTAAAACGTTTCAAGAAAATAGAAACATGCAGATGGACACAAAGGGAAAAGTTACTATAAGTTGTAAGAAAACATTTGCTTTAAACATTTATTCTAAACATTCACTTTTGTTCTTGTGTTAAAATTGTTTCGTTAAGTATCTACATTCAGGATAATTATTATCAAGGCCTGCCCTAGATTTAGAAGGCTAAAAACAAATACATGAAAAACCATATCTTTAAACCGTGATCAGTTTGTTTATACAATACTTTTGTCCGAACAAATACATTTTTCATTTTTTTTTTTGGGTCATACATTAACAAATACATTTTTCTTTTGCGTATATATAGTTTAGTTACTTCAACGTCTTTGTATATAAGTATGTTATAACACAGTCACATCAACGTTTTCTTGTTGAAACATTCCTTATCCACGTGGATTAGCAACTTAAACAGTTACAAGTCAACGTAGGGTAATATAAAGTTTCTTTTTTGACAAAACTATATATAGTTTTCTCATTGTATTATGTCATATTGTATTTAGAAGTTAGAACGTACATGTGGAAAATGGAGTGTACACTTAAATTATGTGGCTTATCCTTATGTATTCGTATCCTAAAACCCCGCATATATATCTTTAACAAACAATAATATCTTATTTTATATGCATGTGTCGATAAAAGGCGCTGCCTCGCTTAGAATTAGCCTACCTTTTGTTGTGTCAACCAATATTTGTCTCAACAAAACATGTCGACGTACTCAAGTTTATCAGTAAAAAACACACACACACAATAGTAATTTCAACATTCACTTAGATTGAGTGAGCACTAAAAAAATATAAAAAAAAAACTCCATTGCATCACTTAATTAATGTAGTTGCATCACTTATAATTGATGCAAACTGATTTGCATCATAAGTGATACTAACAGCAATGACGCAAAATATTGCATCATTTGAGATTAATATTTGCATAAGTTTCTGTAATTGATGTTAATATACATCATTTTAAAACAAATAATGTTAATTTTGCATCAATTAATATAAATAATGCTATATAGTTGTATCAGTTGTTTATAACTGATGTTATAATTGCATCAGTTGTAAATAATTAATGATAAAATTAGTTAATTTTTATAACTAAATTTAATTAATCTAAATATTAATATTAATTTTATTTAATTAGTTGTAAATATTAATTAAATTTATATGATAATAGGTAAATTTATTTATAAGATCTCACATATTATTTAACATATAATTAAAATAAGCATGTTAAAACAATTATTTGGTGATGAAATTTTTTCATCTAAACCCTTAGTAAACTTATTCCAAATAATTCCAACTTGTTTTAGTGATGTGGGACAAATGTAAAATAAACATATTGCATTATTTGTCAAATGATATAAATTTATCATCATTTAAACAACTGATGATAATTTTTATTTTGTATTTTTTCTTTTTAAGTGATGCAAATTAAGATAAGTTAGTATCAATTTTATTTAATTGATGCCAAAGGACATCACTTATTGTAATTGATGCTAACTATTTTTTTTATATCGATTGTTAATAAGTAACTCAACTTTATGTCATTTATTTTATTGATGCAATTGAGCTTTTTTGTAGTGGAGGCTTCAAGTTTCCCTTATAAGATGTAACACCAAATATTCTTTGTATTAAACTCAAAAAACTTTCACAAATGAGAAAGATGACTAAAGCTTCTCTTTTGGAAAAAAGAGTTTTAAGAGAACCACCGTACCGTCTCACTATAAATCGTTCTGATTTCGTGCCGTTTTAACTTTACACCAACTATCATCAATAGCTAGATTTCACAAGGCCCATCAATTCAGTTGAAACGAGACGGTTCAAGTTTTCAACCATCCTTGACAAAAGAAAGAGAAAGAGGGCTATATACGATTACATATGAACCATAATCGTAAGTAAGTAGTATTCAACTATATTCTGGTTTCTGTAATTTACAGGAGAAAGATGACTATGTTGAATACTTACTTATGATTATAGTTCGTATATATAGTTGAAGCTTTTTGTTTAGCATTAATATAGATACAATTACATTTTAAACAGATCCTTGTAAATCATCAGTGGTGCTTGATTCTGGTTCTAAAAGATTGTGAGAGCCCTCTTCAATTTGTAAATCAAAGAAACCTTTACAAGTGAGCAAAGTGAAAAAAAATATATGCAGAAACTAGGCTAATATATCAGCTAATAACTAGAAACCCATTCTTAAGAACTTAAAGAGGCAGTAATTTGGCCAAATTACCCTTGTAAATGGTAAAGAGAAATAGATAGAGCACTTAATTAAGAAATAGATAGAGCTTTCTTTTGGTTGCAATGCGTTTTCTACAGGATGGTGGCTAAAGGTATCTTTCATGAAATCAACGCATATAAATCATTAGCCATACGTTGCCGTTTAAATGTATTTTGTTTTCATATTATATAGAAATTTCATATTACACACTAAAATAAACTCATTTTTTTATCATACAAGTGGTATTGATTAAAGATAATAAAGGAAATAAGTATCTACGGACAGACAAGACAAGTAACCTTGTTTTGCAAGATAAAATGCTCATCGAGCTCATCGGCGTAGGAAGGTGACTGGACATATAAGACCCTAATACGAAACTTGTCTAGTGCAAAGATTTCTCATTTGTGCTTAAAACATAGACTTTGAGTGTGTTATTCTTTCATGTGCTGACGTAGAATCTTCTGGAGAGAGCTCACAATCTTTCATATATATGTTAAAATACTTAATTAAAACTATGCAAATATGGATTACTGATTATGACGAGAGCAATCATGTTGTAAAGGAGATATAATTCAAGTAAAGTTCTTCATATTTAATTAATTGGTTTGAATTAGTAAAAATTTAAAATAATTATGAGCATAATAATTATATTTAGTAGATGTTTCAGTAATTATATTTGTTACAATTTTGAATTTTTTTATGATTCTTCTATGTCACGATATTACCAATCACAACTTTGATAAACGTCTAAGCAACTAATTTTGAATTATATAGTAGATTAATTTGACATCGTTGTATTTCTTAAAATAAACCGTAGATCAAAGTAAAATATTTGAGGTTAGGGACTGTAATGGATCTATTATAGGTAAATGTCCTAGGTCTCCATCTCCTTCTCCTTCAACGATAAATTCATCAGAAGGAGCCAAACGAAGAATCAAGAATCATATTCTTTGGGAAATGAATGTCACTGCAAACCTCATCCTCTTAGTCCTTCCTATTCGAATGTGCTAGCTTGTTCTGTAGTAAATCAACGTCACCGCAAACCTCATGTGCTCGAATATAAACCTAGTTTTAAACAAATTTAAGAGAATACAACTGCATTATAGTTGACATTTCACGATTGAAAAAGTATAATAAATGTCTTGGTCGACTAAAATACATACAGTAAAAATATAAATTTAAGAGATATATGAACAGCGTAAGTGCAAATCTACTACGGATAATTTGTGGCGAATGTGGATTTTGGTGATTGAGTGAATGTGAAGTAAATTTGTTTTGGAGCAAATAATATCCTTTTGTTTTTGGTTCATGGTATTTTTCTGCTCATTCGAATAGGAGTCTGAAAATACCACTTATGATTTTAAGTTATCTTTAGATTAATATTAAATATCTCAATTAAATTGAAGTGTATAATGCAGACAAAATTTTTTGTCGTAAAAATCAAAAGGTCATGAAAGTTCCAGTTTTATAATATTTCATTTAATTCATTAATCAAATCTAGTATTTGTTACACCTATAATTTTCCCCAAAATATTTATACTACCAAAAATCTTTAAAATATTCTGGTCATCACCTAAAATATACCACAACAAAAAACTGTGACAAAATTAGAGGTGTAAAAAAAAAAAAAAAAAATTGAGGTATCGACAAGATTTTACTCTTCACACGTGTAAATAATTTGTATTGATCATCTATGAATTTACTTTTGACTTCCTACCCCTTAAAATTCTTTAAATAAATAAATAAATAAATATCTTATGTTGTATGGTGCAATTGTGCAAATACAAGTGCAAGTGACCTACGTATATTCTTTTTTTTACGATATGGTATTCGAGTGCACATCTGCATATCTAGAAGGTCATACTCATAGCAATGGTTAGTTAAATCATTTATATTAAAAGAAGAAACGACGTACGTAAGTAACGTAACGTAGGCATATATATTAAGTACATGAACATTATATTTAGACGTGTACGATTAAAACTTAGGTGAAAAAAATGTAACCTCCCGGTTCATGAAGTAAACAACTTTAAAGTAGGGATAATGCTATTTGATTCTGGTTTCCACTACCTACATCCCACTGGTAAATTGTGCTATAAAAAGAGATGAAGAATAGCTTATTTTCACAATTGAAAGCAAAAAGAAAAGTATATCTATACTTGAAATATGAAGAACGTTTCCTTTAAGCTGTTTTTATTTATATCTCTTCTTGTCGTTGTCTTCGGTAACTATACTAATTATCTTTCCTTTACTAATTTAAAAAATGGAATCATATACAATTATGTTATTAAAACTTTGGGAACAAATGTTTAAGTGGGAACTATAGTTTTTTTTCGTACGAAAGAGAACATGAAAGAAGATAAACAACACGTAAAATCTTATTAATACTTTTTTTTTATCAAAAAAAATTATTTGTGTAGAAAATATTGAATAAAAGTTTAATTATTTTTGTTCCTCTTTCGTTCTCAAACGAGATTTGAGCACAAATATGAAAACTAAAAATAGAAATTAATTACTAGATATCATTTGTGTTGATGACAGTTCAAGTTAGGACTAACACATTATTCATAAATGAAGGACAAGATCTTGCAAAAGCCAAGCTATGCAACAGAAACCTTGAGTGCCACGGCCTAAGTTCTTGTCAGGGAGGTCCGGGATATTGCAACAATGGAACTTGCAAGTGTCTTGCGTTACCAAAGATGAATACAAAAAGAATCGATCGATGTGAATCATTTAGGGATATGCGACACATATCTTGAGTGTTCAACGATGGTATGTCCTGATTGGCGCAAGGCGTGTTGCATTAAAGACAAATGTGCGTGTCGCAAACCAGGGCAAGAAGTGCCCTACTGCCCAAAGTAAAATATGTTAAATGTGCGTGTTGCATAACTGGGTACCGTCAATGTACCCAAGTTATTTTACTTGCATGCTTCCACTTAAAATGAAATAAAGTTTATAAACTTATGTATTTCATCAGTCGTTTGAAAAGACATTTGTTAGATATGTCTAACTTTTGTTTTAAGACCGATGGAATCCTTGATTTATATGGCGTATAGATTTGGAATAATAAAAACTTCTACATTATAAGTGAATGATGATCTTGCAAATATGAATAACTGATTATCATGATGTAGAAGAAGGAGACTCAAACTCCTTGAAATAATCACGCAGATGAAGAAGGAGACTCAAACTCCTTTCTCTGAACTAGCTTGAATGACATCGATTTCTTGCATGATCTTGACCATTTTGCCTTATAAATCCAGATTTGGGCCAATAGATAAAATGAATGAGCCCATAAGCTAACAATATATAATACAAGTACAGTATAACATCGATAAATTAATAAAAACTATAAAATAATAAAATTATCCGGTTCCAAATTAAATCAATGTAAAATTTAACAAAATTCGATAAAATAATAAGATAATAATTTTTTTTGAGTTTATATGTAAAATATATGGTCTCATTAATATTGTAAATTAATAATCACATGTATATATATGATATATATATATGTATAATATATATATATATATATATATAGAAGATAATATACTAATATATGGTTGTAGTGTGTGTTTTAGAGCTTATATCAAACAATTGTTCTATTGTTTTAAATTATCGAATTGTAGTATTTTCTATAACTTTCTTATCAATAGTAAAAAATTGTGTATATTTGTGTAAATATGTATCATTATACTTGTATAGCTTTCTAAGTTGTTATAGTGGGACAACTAAAGTAAATGATCATAAAATTGAATGTATGTTTATCATTACCATAAGTGAACTCATCAGTATTTTTGTTACTTATCATCAAAAATTATTTTTTCTTCTAAATATTAAATGTTTTAGTCAAAATTACAAATTTATAACATCAAAACATTAATTTTATTTAGCATAAATTATTACAACATATAGTTTTATGAAATTTTAAGATAGAACCATAAATGATGAAAAAAATTGAAACTAATATTTCTATAAATATTAATATTAAAAATTATTATTATAAATAAATTAATATCACTATAAATTAATAAAATATCAAAATCCCAACATTATTAATTTATAGAGGTTTTACTGTATCTTATATAATAAAGTAAAGTGTCTTTCTTTTTCAAATATGACTAAAAAAAGAAAATAATTGTTATTGTGTACAAAAGTTAAAATAAAATAAATATTTGTTAAAATTACATACAATAAATTGTGGGCATATCACAATAAACAGATTTTATACCTATATATAGACATGTATTATATGAGTGTCATAACTAAAGAGAAATAATATCTTCTATATAGAAAAAGCAAATATTTAAAGTACATTTTCAAATAAAGTGAAAAGGAACACAGTTTTCTCATCCCCTATATATTTAAATGAACCCAAGACTAATTTTCACTCAACCAAAATCATCAAGCATTCAGATACATCATCTATATATATCTTTTGTTGAAGATTGGAATACAAACATTGTTAGCTATGACTAACCTTTGCTTTAAGACGGTTTTTCTTATCTCCCTCTTGTTGGCTTTCTCTTGTAAGTATATGTGAATTTTGATTGGTAAATTATTCATAATATGGTGAAATGGTTCCAGGAATTTGCATATCACACAATTGTATGAAACAGTAATTTTATGTTTAGTCTTTTGATATTCTTATTAAATTTTCCAATTTAAAGATTAAACCAAAAAAATCATGTTCTAAGTTGAATTTAAGTTATTTTCATTTAATATATTTTTCAGTGATTATATATATTACAATTTTGAAAACAATTAGGATTCTTCTATATATATATATCACGATATTACCAATCACATCTTTGATTAACACGTTTAAATGACTAATTTTGAAATTATATCATAGATTAATTGACATTTTTGTTTGTTATTTTCTTAAAAAAAAATCGCAGATCAAAGTAAAATAATTGAGGCTAGAGACTGTAATGGACGTAAAATAGGCAAATGTCATAGGTCTCCAACTCCTTCTCCTTCAGAGATAAATGCAGTAGAAGGAGACAACGACGAATTTTTGAGCACTTATCCTCCTAACTCTTCTCCTTCGACAATGAATTCTAAACATCACCATTGCAAACATCATCATTGCAAACCTAAATCTCCCAGTCCTTCCCCTTCAGAGATAAATGCAGTAGAAGGAGACAACGGCGAATTTTTGAGCACTTATCCTCCTAACTCTTCTCCTTCGACAATGAATTCTAAACATCACCATTGCAAACATCATCATTGCAAACCTAAATCTCCCAGTCCTTCCCCTTCAGAGATAAATGCAGTAGAAGGAGACAACGACGAATTTTTGAGCACTTATCCTCCTAACTCGTCTCCTTCGACGATGAATTCTAAACATCACCATTGCAAACATCGTCATTGCAAACCTAAATCTCCTAGTCCTTCCCCTTCTATAGGGTTTTAGAGAAAGAAATGTTATATTTTTTTAATTAGATGAAGCTCTGAAATATACCTTCATCATATAATAATAAAAACAATCAAGTATACTTGGTTTGATAATAATGTAATCAATATCTAAATAACAATGTTTAATCGTATAACATTATATTTCTAATAAAAATTAATGTTTAAATAGAATGACATGGTTACTATAGATTTAGTATAAGATTAAAAACTATATACATTTATTCTTTGAAAAATTGGTATATTTATATAAAATATAGAAACACAATATCATACTTGGTTGAATAAATGGATTTTTGGACTCAAAATTTGGAACCCTTTTTGGGACACTCATCCACAAACGGGGTTCTAATACCATGTAAGTTTAGGAAAAATAATTTTTTGAATTCATTCAAACGTTTGTACATCATATATTTATACAAGTATATGAGATTTTGTACATCATATATTTATACAAGACCTAAAGCGCCGGCGTCGTGTAGAAGTTTTTCTCTTCAAATTTGTTCATTCAATTTTATTTTTCCGACACACAAAAAGGACAAGGACCCAGATCTTGGTTTCGTGGCTTGTAAGTGCTGATTAAAGAAACACAATTAACCAAAGCGACGCCGGTTCGAAACCTCCAAATCTATTTAGGGTTCTATTAATTTCTAACCTTTTAACAACAATTCTCAATTCGCCTCCTCCTCTCTCTCTATCTCGGTTCTCACAAAATCTTCCACCGCCAATGAAACGACGCCGTAAAACCAGAGTAAGATTCGAAGAACCCGACCAATCAGCGACAACCACGGCGGAGTTCTCCTTTTATCTAACCAAAATCGCCGTCAGTCAAATCTGCCGATCTATTGGATACATAGCCACCGATTCCTCCGCCGTCAACACTCTAACCCTAATCACCACCAAATTCTTACAATCCCTAGCCGGACTCGCCGCGTCGTTCTCAAACACAGCTAATCGAACTGAGGTTAACATCTTCGACATCGTCAATGCTCTCCAAGATATCTCTCTATCCACCTCCGATTGGTTTCCCGGCGGCTCCACGGAATCAAACTGCTTGACTAAATCCGCTCTTCTCCGTAACCTCTCCGATTTCGTCACATTCGCTCCTGAAATCCCTTTCGCTAAGCCGTTACCGAAGCGGGAGATTGATGGATCGTCGGTAAGTGATTTGCCACGTGTGCCTTTGACTCGATCGCCGGAGGTTAAGTCTCTTCCACCTTGGCTTCCGCCTTTCCCGGACGCTAGTCTTTACTCAGAGCGTTGTACAAAAGATAGATCTGATCACCTCTGGGAAAACTCTTGCCGTGAAACTTTGCCGGAGAATTTGAAATCTGAGAGGTCTAGAAGCGGTGGGAGGTTACCACAGAGGAGAGTGAAAGTGAGATTCAAAATGGAACAAGATTGGAGTAGTGGTGGTGGTAATGATAAAAACGCCGGCGAATCTGGCCGTGGACTTGAGATTAAGAAGAAAAATGTAGAAGAATATTTAGATAGTGACTGTTTCGTCGCCGGCGACTGGCCGATTTAGTATAGTCTGGTGACTAGGAAAAAAAGAAAAAACGGAGAGGCTTGAGATGGGTTCGAACCCGTGACGCTTGAGGATTTGTTTAAAAATGGCGAATTGGTGTATACCGCATGAGCTGCGTCTCTGTGATTTTAGTAGAATCAATTTTTGTTTTTTATACCTAATAATATAAAAAGTTACTTTCTTCCCTTGTATCACATTTTTTCTTTTTGGTTTTAAGTATGACATTATTTTATAAAAAGGAATTTAAATCTAAAAATGGTGGAATTGCACTAGAATACATTTTGTTTTTGGGGTGAAAATACAAGAACACCAAGGAAAAAGTTCTTTAGCCTCCCCGGATTTAGTTGAAAGATCAGTATGATGCTAAATTTCTTATGGTGAAGTGTAGCTCTTTTCGAAAACAGAAGTTAAATTAGTTGTTTCTCAAGATATTGGGCTAATTTATATTCCAAAGTTATCATTATAATGACTTTGATTGGTAATTTTCATAATGGCGAAATTGTTTTGTATAATGATAGACAATTAGACAAAAACGCAACATATGCATATTTTTAGTTGTTTATTTCATTATGTCTCATATTCAATCACACAAAATTTTGGTTATTCAATTTTCATTCTACAATTTTTCAATCTACAATTTTTTTATTTTATAATTATGCAATTAAGCAATTATGCATGGTTAGCAATCGGAGTCAATATTTGTTGAGAAAAACTATGGGTAAATTGTTAAATTTTCTATTTTGCAGAGGAAGCTTTCTATATTGTGATGTCCCATAATTGTTTGTGTTATCTTTATATTATAAAGCAGCAGTCACTTGGCAAATAAAAATCTGTCATTTGACAAAAATTATTTTGAAAAAAAAAAATTATAAAAAAAAATATATGGTTCAAAAAATCAAAAATCTTTCTTCCACGTTTCTTAACTATTTTTTTATCTGATTTTGTTTTCAAAATTAAAATCAGATTTTATTTTTTTCATTATCTTCTTTTTATAGCACCACTCTCCCATATTCTTTTAAATTGTAATTTATTTTTCTTCTATTTATAGAGTAAAATTGAATCATTATTATTTTTAATCTTCACCTCCTTTTCTTCCATTCAATCAAAACATATCACTATTTTCTTTCTCTCTTATTCAAGATCAATTATGAGGGAAGACATGCATGGAAACATATATATTGACTACAAACGCAAATTTCTTCCATGGTATGACATTATTTTTAGATATTTAGTATCATTTAAGTTATAAGATTGGTCAATGTATTTTTTTTTTAAGATTGAAATTGCATGTTGAATAATTTTTTGGTAATATATTTAATATTTTTTTTTACTTCACGTGTATTCTCTTTTAAACTCTTAAATATTAAATTCTAATATTTATTGTTTGAATCTTTAATCTAATTTTAATAAAATTTTAGTTATATTTTTTGTCACAAAAAATATACATTTACTTTTAAAACATTAATTTTTTTTTAAGTATTAGTCAAATTTTTTTTTCTCGTACGTAGTACTGGTTTAATACTAGTCTACAATAAACTATTGGTCGGTGAATTAAAAATGTATATGAAAAAACAGAAATGTCATGTGTGTTTTCTTTTCACCAAATTTAATGTATTTTTATTTGTCAAGCCTTTTTAAACACAACTTGACTCTAGTGTTCCTTGGATGGACACATTTTATGCAGTCTTTTTCTATACATTAATTTTCATAAAGTTTAAAATTCATCTTAACCGTTCATGCATAAGAGAAGCAATAAAATACATACACGTGGCGGCCATCGAGCTTTGAGGCACTGTTGTATTACTCCACTATGATTCATATACCGAAACCAGTCGCCTTCCTTCTCAAGATTTACTGAATTGCCACTTGTTTTCGAGTTTGTTTGTTCTCCGATCTCGGCGGCTCTTCTCTTCTCTTCTCCGGTGGAAATTGTCCGTTAGAGTTTGACTGAGCTATTACTTGTGGCATCGGTATGATTGTTTTTTCATTTTTCTTTGCATTTAGTCGTTGTATAAAAAGTTAGTAATCCACTGGTTTTGACTTAATCTGTAGAAATCGAATTTGAAAATCTCTACAGAAATATGCCGGTGGTTTCTCTGGCTAAGGTTGTTACTTCTCCGGCCGCTGCGGCGGGAGATTTCAAGGTTCGCGTTCCGTTCATTTACGGTAAACGTCTCGTGTCGAATCGTGTTTCCTTTGGAATTTCTAGGCGCCGGAGTTGTATAGGCCATAGCGTAAGAAGCGAATTGCAGAGTTCTCGTGTTTTAGGTTCCGTCACAGGTTTGAAATTCGAACGTTTGCTTTCATTGTTATCTGGGAAAAATTGATGATTATTTTTTGTAGATTTGGTGATGTACATTTCTTTGGTATTTCAAATTAGATTTAGCATTGGATAATTCCGTAGAGAATGGTCATCTTCCTAAGGGAGATTCTTGGGCTGTACACAAATTCGGAGGAACTTGTGTGGGAAACTCTGAGAGGATCAAAGATGTTGCTGATGTTGTAGTTAAGGATGACTCTGAGAGGAAGTTGGTGGTTGTGTCAGCAATGGCTAAAGTCACTGATAAGATGTATGATCTCATTCATAGAGCACAGTCTCGAGATGATTCCTACTTGTCTGCTTTGGATGCTGTTCTTGAAAAGCACCGAGCAACTGCTGTTGAGTTGCTTGATGGAGATGAACTCTCGAGGTTCTTGGCTCGGTTGCATGATGATATAAACAATCTCAAAGCAATGCTTCGTGCCATATACATAGGTACTGGGTTTTTTTTTTTCCACTTTGTCAATGCTCGATGCATATTGTTAGTTGGAGGTATTAAGTAACTGATTTGGATTTGTATATGTTCTTCTAAATTTTATTATGAACTCTTCTATCTCTGCAGCTGGTCATGCAACAGAATCTTTCTCAGACTTCGTTGTGGGTCATGGAGAGTTGTGGTCTGCTCAGATGTTAGCTGCTGTTGTGAGAAAGGTATGAAAGTCCTATGTGACGTGCTGCGAGAAACTCATTATAAGAAAGAATTAGTTGTTCTTTTATTTTATCTTTCTCAGATGCTTGTGGCTGTTTTGCTCACAGAGCGGATTAGACTGTACATGGATGGATGCAAGGGATGTGCTTGTTGTTAGTCCTACGAGCTCTAATCAAGTCGATCCTGACTTTGTAGAGTCAGAAAAGAGACTGGAAAAATGGTTTTCTCAGAACTCGGCAAAGATTATTATCGCAACTGGCTTCATAGCCAGTACACCGCAGAACATTCCAACAACTCTCAAGAGGGATGGGAGTGACTTCTCTGCAGCTATAATGGGTGCTCTGTTTAGATGTCACCAACTCACAATCTGGACAGATGTTGATGGAGTGTACAGTGCAGATCCAAGGAAAGGTATGTACAAGCATTACATACATCAGTTATTGACCCATGACAGGCATGTTTTCCTCTTTTTTTTTGTCTATAGTTAAGCTAACGAATATGTCAATATGCAGTTAGTGAAGCTGTTGTACTGAAGACTCTCTCGTATCAAGAGGCTTGGGAAATGGTAACTTTTCAACCTCTTGCACTTGTTTGAATGCCTAATTTCTAGAAATGTTGTCTACATCCTAAAGTTCATGACCATATGCTTGTGCAGTCTTACTTTGGGGCAAACGTTTTACATCCTCGGACCATCATTCCAGTGATGAAATATGATATCCCAATAGTAATAAGGAATATTTTCAACCTCTCTGCCCCTGGAACAATGATATGTCGGCAGATTGAAGATGAAGATGGATATAAGTTAGACGCTCCTGTCAAAGGGTTTGCGACAATTGACAATTTGGCTCTTGTAAATGTAGAAGGGTGAGCTGATTGTGGATATTGTGTTACACACTCGCTGTTCATTGTGTTTCTTATACAAACTTTGTATTCTCTTTTTAGAACTGGAATGGCTGGTGTTCCTGGTACTGCCAGTGCCATTTTTTCTGCTGTCAAGGAAGTTGGAGCTAATGTGATTATGATCTCACAGGTCTTTAGATCATCTAGTTCAGCTTTCTGGTTTCTGTCATCGGTAATGTTTTCCCCTGTCAGTTGTGAGTTCTTAATAAAGTTACATAAATGCAGGCTAGTAGTGAGCATTCTGTGTGTTTTGCTGTTCCTGAGAAGGAAGTGAAAGCTGTTTCTGAAGCGTTGAACTCACGATTTCGTCAAGCTTTGACTGGTGGCCGCCTTTCCCAGGTGCCCCTAAATTTCTCTTGTTCTTCGAAAGATATCAACTAGCTATTCCTTTGACTTCCATTTTAGATGAGCATATGTCCAACACCTGTTTAGAAAATCAGCAGGATTCTTGTTAATGCATCGGCTATTTTTCTCAAACTATGGTTTTATTGTTATTTTTCAGATTGAAATCATCCCTAACTGTAGCATTTTAGCAGCAGTTGGCCAGAAAATGGCGAGCACTCCTGGCGTTTCTGCCACTTTTTTCAGTGCGTTGGCAAAGGTAAATTAAGTGTAGTGTTTGCCAAGAAAATCAGATGACGGTTCTATTGTCCATTTCATATCCTTTTTTTTTTACTGCTAAGGGCTCTACCGATACATTGTCTTTTCTAAATACCTGCAGGCCAATATCAACATACGTGCTATAGCTCAAGGCTGTTCCGAGTTCAATATTACAGTAGTTGTCAAGCGTGAAGATTGCATTAGGGCATTAAGAGCAGTGCACTCAAGATTTTACCTTTCGAGAACCACTTTGGCAATGGGAATCATAGGACCGGGATTAATTGGTGGAACCTTACTTGATCAGATTAGAGATCAGGTGAGTATCTGATGTGTATATGCGAGATTATAGTTAAATACGGATCAAGGTTCAAGCTGAATCATCTTCGAATTTCTTTTCCCAGGCTGCAGTGCTGAAAGAAGAGTTTAAAATTGACTTGCGTGTTATAGGGATCACTGGCTCAAGTAAAATGTTGTTGAGTGAATCGTAAGTCAATGAACTTGATACATTAATCTTTCAGTGAACTGCATAACTGCTGTATCTTTACACAAGCATCATGTTTCAGGGGAATTGACTTATCAAGATGGAGAGAACTTATGAAAGAGGAGGGAGAGTCGGCTAATATGGAGAAGTTCACCCAATATGTGAAGGGAAATCATTTCATTCCAAACTCTGTTATGGTTGATTGTACAGCTGATGCTGATATCGCTAGCTGTTACTACGACTGGTTGCTGCGAGGACTTCATGTGGTCACCCCAAATAAAAAGGCTAACTCAGGACCACTTGATCAGGTAAAGTTTTTGATAGGAAGCTACAAATCTGTTCTTCTTGAGTACATATCCATTGAGGTTTTGTGATTCTATGAACGAAAGAGACTAGTTGCTAACACTTTTTTATAAATGCAGTATCTAAAAATCAGAGATCTTCAAAGAAAATCTTACACACATTACTTCTATGAAGCAACCGTTGGAGCTGGCCTTCCAATTATCAGCACTTTACGTGGTCTTCTCGAAACAGGGGACAAAATACTACGGATTGAGGGAATTTTCAGGTATCTCCTGTTTGGCTTGGTTCCACAACAATATGTTCTAGATAACACAAGAATGGGCTGGGCCGGCTTCTTCGTACCTTCACACTAAATTTTTGCTTTGATGCCTTTCTGCAGTGGTACATTAAGTTACCTTTTCAACAATTTTGTCGGCACCAGAAGCTTCAGTGAAGTTGTAGCAGAAGCAAAGCAGGCAGGTTTCACAGAGCCAGATCCACGAGATGATCTATCTGGAACAGATGTTGCCAGAAAAGTACGGTTTTCTGTGATCAAATCGGGTCATTGCATCTTGTGTGCGACCTGTTTAAATGATATCGTATCTGTTACTTATGCAGGTGACAATTCTTGCCAGAGAGTCAGGCTTAAAATTGGATCTTGAGGGCCTCCCGGTCCAGAATCTTGTGCCAAAGCCTCTACAAGTAAGTCTCTATATAAAATCACACAATTATATACATCACCAATAAGGATATTCGTTTTGACATGTCAGTATTCTATTCACAGGCTTGTGCATCAGCAGAAGAGTTCATGGAGAAGCTACCTCAGTTTGATGAAGAATTGTCAAAACAAAGACAAGAGGCTGAAGCAGCAGGAGAAGTAAGTAGTGCACTCTTAGCAGAACTCGTTTTAAACACACCAAATGCACCGCTTCGATAGGAACTCATTCCAGATTTGTATTGTGTTACCTTTTTTTTTAAGGTATTGAGATACGTAGGAGTTGTAGACGCAGTAGAGAAAAAGGGAACTGTCGAGTTGAAACGGTACAAGAAAGATCACCCGTTTGCTCAGCTCTCGGGCGCTGATAACATCATCGCTTTCACAACCAAACGGTACAAAGAACAGCCTCTAATTGTTCGCGGACCTGGTGCTGGTGCTCAAGTCACAGCCGGTGGAATCTTCAGTGACATTCTTCGCCTTGCATTCTATCTCGGTGCTCCATCTTAAGGCACACTCTGTTTCTTCTAGGAACAACTCTAGTGATTAAATCCTGTTTGTTACAAGCTAGAATCTGTAATTGGGATTTCTAAGATTTTGATACTTATAGATGAAATCAAAACTTCATTGCAATAAAACATTCGGTAAAAAAATTGGAATAAGGGCTTTTGGTATTATACAACACAAGCATTGGAATGCTGTCTCATGGTTCTAATTTCATCTACTTCCATTTGATTCCGACACAAACCGAAACAAAAATATAGCCTCGAAAACATTTATCATCCTATACTTGGGGCAAAAAATTCTTCTACAGCCTCAAGACTATAACACTAATCTGAGATCCAAATGCGGTATAACTTCATTTGTCGAGGATCTAATAATACTCGTCGGGCTTTTCTTTGCTTTGAATGAGAGGGACACCGTCTTCTCGCCATTTAATCCGCTCTTCACAAATCGCAGCCACCACCTCGACATAGAGTTTGTGTTCCTGAGCCCAAAATGGAAATGAAAATGTAATCTTCTGGATTGTGAAATGTGATGCTCAAAAAGTATTCTTTAGTGGGTACCTCATGAAGAACTCTTTTGGCCAATTCCTCTGGTGTATCATTAGCAATCACAGGAACTGCACTTTGAGCAAGTATCCGCCCTGTGTCGTACTCCTCATCGACAAAGTGAATTGTCGGACCTGAATACCTACGGAAGGAAAACCGTTGAACTACACATTCCTTACACTGTAACATTGTAATGAGTTTGCGACTTTACCTAGCTCCCGATGCTAGAACAGCTTTATGCACTCTCATACCATAAAGACCTTTACCGCCAAAAGCCGGAAGAAGCGCAGGATGGATATTTAGAATCCGTTTAGGAAAAGCTTGTACCAGCTCACTCGGAATAAGTTTCAAATATCCAGCTAGAAGAACAAAGTCTACACCATATTCCCTGTGCATAAAGCAAATGTCAAGAGACATATACGAATTTCAACAAAGCGGTAACACCATTCACTTCAAGGACAAAAATACAAATAAAGATGGAAAGATATAGCAACCTAAGAACATCCACGAGCTCTGTAGAAGAGAGTCCACCGGATGGTTCTCGTTTCGCTTTTGGAAATACTAAAACAGGAATGCCTTTACTTCTTGCATACTCAGCACCTCCACAATCTGAAATTGACGAAAATAAACTTAGCACACAAAATCAAACTCCAAATTGATGCACATTACACAAAACAAACCTGTTCAAATTCCTTCAAATCAATCAATTATATGTTTTAACTCTTAAGAACCAACACACTAACAGAAACTAAACTTGAAGAAGAAGAAAGGCAATACCTTTTTTGTTAGTGACCAACAAAACAACATCTCCTTTAACTGAACCAACACTGCATCCCTCATGAATCTTTTTGAAATTCGAACCACCTCCGGAAACAAACACAGCAAGCTTCTTCCTTTTTGTTCCTTCTCTTGAACTATCCACCTCCGCTACTGTTGGAGTAAACGAAACAGCTTTTACAAGCGGTCCAATCCTCATTACAAATCGGTCTGTAGGACTTGGGAAAGAGAAGGAGAGAGCATTCCGGGAAGGCGTGAACGGAGAAACGATTGAGGTTTCCCGGTTCTGCGGCCGCGGATTCACAGGGAAGTTGAGTTGACTGGAGAACAAAACCCGTGATTCCATTGTAATTCCGACGGTCTAATCTATAGTATTTTGAGACTCAAAATCCATTCTGCAAATCAAATGACACACAATTAGCAAACTGATGAAACGAACAGTCAATTAATAAATCAGTGAATACTTAAACTGATACTAAAAACATAGCAACAAAAATCAAAATTTTCAAACTGAAACTAAAACACTTATTAAGAAATGATAGCGCCGTAATGACTCTAAGCTTAGAAGAAATGATACCCACTTCCTCATTCTATAATTACCAAAACAAGTATCAAGCTTTCACCAATCATAAGCATTTATCCAAACACCGTTTGTAATGTAACTTTTAGAAACAAACAGATATCTCTACTTCTCTACATAACAGAGGAAGCATAATTCTCAAACGTTTTTTCGCCAATTGTTTCCAAAGATGGGATCTTTCTTAGGCTAAACCCCAATCAAAACCAACGAAATCCATCAAACCCTTAAGATTGAAACCACTAATTTAGAACACACACTCACTAATCCTCTTTGATCCTCAGACTAAAATTGCAGAGAGAAAGAGAGAGGAATCGAACCAGTGCTCAAGAGTAGACAAAACCCAGAAGAGACTAGTCAACAAGTTTGGATCTTTCTTCGTACCAAATAGAGAACCAGTTTTCTCTTCGCTGCGTATCACTCGTCGACCAAAGGAAGAAGAGACTACAGCTGCTGAAACGACATTGTTTCACGAAAGAGGAAAGAAAAAAAAACGGCAGCTAGCTTAAAAAATCCAAAGAATCAATTGCCTCAAAATGCCACAAATTGAAAGAAAAAAAGTTTTCCCTAATTAAATCCAATTAAACTTAGTTAAAATCTTCAAATCCATTTAAACCTAATTAAATCCAAATAGATTTAACCCAACAAGAAATTAAATCGATTTGGGTTTTATTGTAGTTAGGTTAAATTAATTTGAAGATTCTAATTGGATTTAATTGGAGTTGAGTTAAATTGATTTGGGTTTAATTGGAGTTAGATTAAATTGATTTGAGTTTAATTGGAATTAAATCGATTTGGGAATTTTAATTAGATTTAATTTTTTTGTTGGGTTAAATCAATTTAGAGATTTTAATTGGGTTTAATTGGAGTTGGGTTAACTTGATTTAACCCCTCAAAAATCTTAATCCTCCTTCCCCAAATATTTTTTTCAGGTAAAAAATCTATACAATTCCACCAAATTTTCTAAAATCTCACCCAAATATCTTAAAATTATATTATCTACCATCCGACCAGATTTTCTAGATATATATCATAAAATTTAGATAAGTATTAACTTTAGTTGAGATAGGTTTAGGATATATTTTTTTTTTTGGTTGGAAGATAGGTTTAGTATATATAGAGTTGTAAGTAATTCATTATCAACAAAACAAACCATTTTAGGAGATAAAATAAAATATATATGTTTTAAATGTGTCTTAAGATTTAAGTGGGAACTATAGTTTTCTCGTAACAATGAGATGTGGAAACTAGAGAAACAACACGTACAATCTTATTAATACTTTATTTTCTATATAAAAAAAAAACTTTATTTGGGTAGAAAAATATAAATAAAAGTTAAATTGTTTTGTTCCTCTTTCCTTCTCAAGCGAGATTTGAGCACAAATATGAAAACTAATGATAGAATCTACTTTCATTTGTGTTGATGACAATTCAAGTTGGGACTAACACATTATTCATATATATATATGAAGGACAAGATCTTGCAAAAGCCAAGCTATGCAACAGGAACGTTGAGTGCCACGGCCTACATTCTTGTCAGGGATATTGCAACAATGGAACTTGCAAGTGTCTTGCGTTACCAAAGATGAATACAAAAAGAATCGATGTGAATCATTTAGGGATATGCGACACATATCTTGAGTGTTCAAATATGGTTTGTCCTGATTGGCGCAAGGCGTGTTGCATTAAAGACAAATGTGCGTGTCGCAAACCAGGGGAAGACGCGCCCGACTGCCCAAATTGAAATTGAAATATATGTTAAATGTGCGTGTTTCATAACTGACCGTCAATAATGTACCCCCAGTTATATGAAATAAAGTTTATAAACTTATATGTATTTCTTTGTTTCTTTTCTTTTCTGAGACTAAAATGATTTGTCATATGATATAAAGTATAAACCAAGGGAATCTCTAAATGAAATTTGTTTGATCTTGCTTGTTAAATTGAGCAGACCCAATAGAAAAAGCATGCATTTTTCAACCGAGTGGTCTTTAACTACGTTTGGGGAGGTGACTCGAGAATCGAGATATTGGGTTATCCCTAAAGAACCAAGGTACCTTTCCGGTTCATCCCGACTTAACCGATAAACCAAATTTGTGGGTTACTAATGCCAAAGTCTCAAATGATTTATTGGTTTTATCATTTATGATACCTGCTGAGCTGAAGATGGTGAGTTGGATCAGAACCGGTCAATATACCTGATGAATCTGATGGCCGGTTTGAAATCTCTGTTAGTCCCACAACAGTTAACCAAGCTACTAAGCTTCAGTTTGGTCTATATGAGGTGTGGACTGAACGTTGGAAGACAGGTCTGTTGATCCATGAAGCCTTTTTATTCAACAAGTGTAAGATGATATGATCATTGTCCACTTTCATAGTCCCAAAAAGAAACGTTATACCTCAAATTTACTAGATTTAGTTCTAAATAAACGAGCTTTACAGTTTAGATCATACTAGAAAGCCTTGAAGCAAAAAGGTACCTTATCTTAAACAAGTCTTAAAGTTCTGTGTGATAATCTTCCGGTTTAAACCACAGCGAGAAATCGATTCCTTTCGTCTTCAAATTCTCAGTTGCGGGCGCGATTCTCTCTAGAAGCTTCAATGGTTAAACCAGAAAAGGTCAGAACCGGATCTCGTGCATAACATATTAAAAGCATTAACAGTTTCATGAAACCTTAGAGTGAAGAACGCCATTGGACACCACAACAGACCTATCGAACACCGAAAACTTCCCTCCATCCATTCGAGTCACAGCTCCTCCAGCTTCCTCGACTATCTGTATTCAAATTCAGTCATGGATTAAGCTCTACAACATGTGTAGTTTCTGTAAGGAGATATCAACAAGGAAGAAGAGGATTACAAGAACACCAGCAGCCATGTCCCATGGCTTTAAACGATACTCCCAATATGATTCAGCAATCCCGAGTGCCACGTGACACATATCAACTGCTGCAGCACCGAGCCTTCGCACTCCCCGGCTCACATCAGTGAACTCTTTGAACAATTCCATGTTAGTACTCCACGCATCATCATGTTCATACCCAAACCCTGTGATAAGAAGCGCTCTCTCCACCTACAATCAAACCCAAGTATTAGATGTGTAATAACACCAAGACGGTTGTCAAAACTAAAATGGATTCCAGATAAGTTACTTACAGCATCGGTGTTACTGACATGAATTTTTTGCCCATTACACAATGCTCCACCACCTAAGAAGTGAACTCGTTAGACAAAACTCAAATACAGAATCAAACTACATAAGCGTCTCACATTGGTACCTGCCGTTGCAGAAAAGGTTCGAGTGTTCCAGCACATCGGACCACCAACAAACTCTACCTGCATGATGAAATAATGTTTTTACATTATCCGAATGACCAAAGAATCAGCAAAGAGGAAATGTAACAAGTCATAGCTAGTTTGTGCAAGTATATATATATTGGATCTACCACAGAAGCAGCAGCGGGTTTTCCGCGATACAGAACACCAACAGAAACAGCAAAACTGGGATATCCATGAGCAAAATTTGTTGTTCCATCTATGCATTAAAAAAGGGAAGAGATGAATACTCAAATCTCAGCGATTCCACACAAATAAAGTGAAAGCAATGAGATGTGTAAAGAAAACAAAACCTAGAGGATCAATGCACCAGAGGTAATCAGAAGACGAATCGCCGATAATACCTCCTTCCTCACCAAGAATAAGATGATCACTGAAATTCTTATTAACTACTTCCAAAATAGCAGCCTCACTTGCTTTATCAGTACTGCAAAATTCAGCAAATGCTTCAGGCAATCAAATCAACATGAACATAGATAAAACCTCAATCTACACAAAACTAACAAACTTGAAAAGCTGTGTTTAAGTGCTTACTCAGTTACCAGATCACTGAGACCTTTATAAGTGATATTCCTTGGCTTATTTACAGCTTCCATCACAACCTACCCAAACCAGAAAAAAAAAAAAAAAGTGAAAATGATCAATTAAAGTTCTTCTCTTTCTGCTCTAATGAACTCAAGAACTTGATTCTAGTAACACTGAACACAATTTTGAATCTTTTCATCCAAATCAATAAAAAAAAAATCGGATATTTTATTGTAAAGACATGAAATTTCGAACCTCTGCTCCAGTTGTAGCGGCGGCTTCAACGACTTGAAGGAGCTGTGCTGGAGATATAGGTCCGATGGATTTAGCGCCAATTCTAGGATAATCAGAAACTTCAGACAGAACAGCTTTTGTTTGAAGTCTCGTCGTGGACTTGAAGCTGTTAGACAAAAGCCTCGAACACCCATGTCGGAAATTTTTGGTTAATGTCCGGTTTGAAAAAGGGTTTGTCAGCGGGAGAGATGATCTGGGTAAGTGAGAGATTCTCATTGAAATGTTTCCCGAGAAAATTAAAGACCTTCCCATTTTTTTCTCAGTATCGCCGGAGAATTTTTCTCTGTTACTCGAAATCGAAGTGTTTTGGTTTTTAGCAGTGAAATATATATAAATCAACGTGGCCGAGTGAGTGGACGGACGAGAGTAGATCCAAAAGCTGATAGAAAGATGGAATTTTTATTGAATATTATCTGAAGAAAAAAAATATTACAAAGATGAAATTTTCCTAATAAATTTGAAAAATTCATAGTAAAATGATGATTACAGTGTAGTGATTACAGTGAAGTTTCCTTGTTCATCCTTTTTCCAACACTGGAGAAGAAGCAGCCTCATATACTGAATCCATGTAATAAATTGAAGAAAACAAAGAACAGCTGAGAAAAGTTGTAAGTGAATAACAAAAGGAAATGATTCTTCTAATGATCCAATCCAACAGAAGCAGCGTTCAATAATCAGAATTGAATACCCATATGGTTTTCGTATGATTCAACCACAATTGCAGATTGAGAAACCAAGTAACTAAACAACACTTCACAGTTACTACTGCAATTCCCCACTTCTCCTTCAGAGCAGCATTTTGAACTAATGGATTCTTCTTGATTCCAACCCAATTCATTAGGATCATCAAAACCCCCATAAGCCAAATTCACAAACCTTTTTGATCCTCTCATCCTCCTTCCAAATTATCTGCAAAATTCTTCTTACATTTCCCAGAGAGATGTATATATCATTATCCTTTATTTTCCATCCAACAGATTCAAGAAAGAAAACAAAATTCAAGAATCCATAAACCCTAATTCCCAATTACGTGTCTCACAAAATTCCACAACAACAATGCCAAATTCTTCAATTTTCTCTCCTTTTAACTTAACTCTGCTCAAACTGTTGCTGATTGCGAGAAAGACATATAGAAAGTGAGAGCTGAGCGTTCTCGCACTGTTTGCGCTTGAGGCTTGTTCCGCCGCTAGAGCAAAGTGACCTCACCGTCTCAGATTCTTCCGGACAAACCTCCGCCACCACGCACTCCGCCAACGCCCTGTTCAAATGTCTGCAACCGGATCTTCTCGCCGGTCCCTCCGGCATCCGACGATGGCACTGTAACAGCGCTTCCTGTAACCGATCGCAAGATCTCATCGGAATCTCTGATTTTTTTTTACTCCGGTGAATTACGTCCGTCTCAAGATGTTTTACATTATTAGTTGGGTTTGGGCTTTTGTGTTTTGAGCCCATTGTATCTTCCACTTATTAATATCACACATCAAAGTACTATATGTTGTTGTTTTCTTCTTCTTCTTCTGCTTCCTCGTTTTTTTTTTTTTTTTTTTTTCATCTTGTGTTCAATAAAAGAATAAATAAGTAGACTAAGTAGTGTAACTCATGAGTAAAAATGCAGTTTATCTCCATGTTATTTATCTGACGGAACAAAAGATATCCAAAGCTCATCGATTTTATTCTACTAATTTTCAACGAAATTTTCCCAGAGTTTTTTGAAATATTTTTGATGGATGTCATTTCTAACAGCCTATCTCTAACAGATTTATATATGTCGGATATTATTAGATCACTCAAAATCAAGCCCAAACCAATATTGAAAAGTCTAATGTTAGTCCATATATTTAGGGTTTTATCACAAGTAATTTCATATATATATGTTTCGTGTGTAAACATTGAATCTTAATTTAGGATATTGCCATTTTGAGTAACTCTCTTCTTTCTTTTTATATATGTAATCAAATCCAAAATCATTGAGTTCTTGGTAACAATCTAAAGATCTATCTTCTTTACTTTTACTTGCATCAAAAAAAGCTTTAACAAGAATTCATTTCAATCTTATTTTCTATACTTATATCAGTCTATCCATCTTAATAAGCTCATTTGAACATGAATCACTTGACTAAAAATCTCTTCAGATATGTCTATTAATTTTTTTATTTATTTTCGAGAAATTGGTTGTCGGAGTATAACATTTTCTTGTAGTGCCCTATTGTTGAGATGAGCATCAATGATAAGATTTTAGCTTTTTAGGAATATAGTGAGAATATTAGTAGCATGGTTGAACAAAATAAAATATCCATTGTAAATCTGATTTTTGTTGTTTATCAAGTTTTATTGGAAAATACAATTAAAATCTAGGAGCTCAAAAGAACAAGAGTTGGTGATTAAGATGGTGTGAAATTATGGTCTTAATTGAGCAACGTCCTCAACGCCACAAATACGACAAATCCACATTGAGCAGCAAACAACAGCTCATAAGGTAAATGACATAGAAATCTGAACCTTATTGTTTCTATCTTTAGTTTCATTATTTATTAAATTACCTTATAATGTTACGATCATTGAGAAAGCTTGGTCATCTTCTCGTGAAACAAAATAATCGTGCGGAAGATCTCAAATCGTCCCAACTGTACTATGTGCCTCTTTTTGTTATAGTAATTTTTTTTTTTTTTAAAGTCTATTACATGTGGTGGTTAAACTACTTAATCAACGTAAAAGGCAGAAAATGTTTGTGACTTTTTAGTGTTTGACAAGGTTCTTTAATTAAGAGAAGTGGTTACCGATGTGACTACTTGCCATTGGCTTTATAGACCAACTAAATTGGTTCTGCTAGATGAGTGATCACGTTATGATTAGTCTATTATTTTTTTGTTTATTCATTTCCCGAGAAAGTATTATTTGTCATGGATGACTTTGTTTAGAACAGGTTAGATATCATTTGTCATACATCTGTAAATTGTACGATGTTCTATTAAAATTTGAATATTTATAGATAAAAGATTCTCTCGTATCAAAAAAAGTTACAGAGCTTAATTGATAACCAAAACATAGCTCAAACAAATATCATTTTGCATAAAGTGTAAGTATATTTCCATACAATATACATCGATATTATTAATTATGGTGACTACAGATCCTATAATTAATTAGTATGAACTGTGTTATCTATCTCCAAAACCCTAGTTGTTACAGATTCCAAGGATCTTAATTTGGTTTGTATCTTTAATCTCAAACTTATTTTATTGAAAATTTGGCCAATGTCTTACAGTGATTTAAACTAGTAATAATCATTGTTTCTATAAACCACCAAATCGTTACAAATTATCAAAAGACATTAGAAACCAATTGTATGCATTAAAGTTGTGTCTTTAAGATGAAAGTAAGAGAAAGAAATCATCTTCATGATCTTAATACAATCTAACGATCTTCAAAACAAAGACTGGAGTTGATGATCATCGCAGCAAAGGTAATTGAATCTCAATGCCGATCATTGGTTATGTAGAAGTTGATTTTTCTCTGGTCGAACATTATAAATAACAATATTCCAAAAATAAGAATTAGTAATAGTATGAAAGAATGTTCGATATCGAAGATGTATCTAGAACCAAAGATAATGTTTGTTTCTAACTCATTGGATGGAGAAGTTATAAAACCCAAATCTATTAGCTCTCACTGCACAACAAGCACCCAATGAATCTATATATCTATTAGCTCTCATTCCATGTTAACACCCTATACTTTGTAGAACATCTATCTTATGTGATATGTACTAGGATAAATGATGTATATACAATAAGCAGTTGATTGTTTAATTAACCATAGTTAAAAATAAAAAGAGTGAGTTTTTAGTTAATCAAGAAATTATAGATTTTTGTTCAAAAATTTTCTTACGTATTGAATATGATAAATTGTTACTAATATATCTTGTCACTAAACTAATACGATTTTTTTTATATATATAATTCGTCACTAGATATATTATACAGTATGTTTATTTTATCATAAATCTTAGCATACGTCAAGGAAAAGAAACATATAGGCACATGTAAATGCGTTCCTACCAACAAACATGAGCTTGTGGACATTTCATATACGCACACAATGACTAAAACACATATGCCGCATATCACGGAAAATGAAGATATGATTATTATTTTTTTTGGTGAATGAGAATGAAGATATAATAATACTCTGAAAATAACACATAAGTGTATTTACGAGTAAAAAAAAAAAAAAGAGTAAATTTATTGTTACCTCGGATGATGATGAAAGAGGCCTAGAAGGAGTCGTAAAAGTCAACGCAGAATCGCTTTTTCTCTTGAAAATTAAGTTTATCGTTTTGCCATTGTTGGTTATTTAGTGACTGAAGCTGCAGGATGACCTGGTACTACTATTTTCACACACACACACACACCTATATATATTGAATGGTTCAAATTGGTGTGTACTGTGTAGATCGTGTATCATACACAAAGTACGAGCATGTAAACTATGTACACATATGCATAAATCCATATATATATATATATGTAGTCAAAGAAGTAATGATCACTAATTATGAAAAAGAAATTAACACGCTTTATGTTGTAGGAAAAATAACTTTGAGACGACCCATGGAAATAGCAAGTGTCATGAAAACCCTTTATCATAAAAAATAAAATAAAAAGTTTTTTTAGCAAGTGTATGTGTGTGTATGTCGTATGTAGCGATTACCAGATCATGCTGGCAGCTTCAGCCTCTCAAAACCAACATAGGTATAGATCCATGTAGATAAGCAAATCGTACATGAACACTATAGTTGAAATTAATCAATTAAAGAAGAGAATTAAGAAGAAGAAGAAAAAAAAACCCTTGTGGTTTTGCGGAGGATAGAGCAAACATTAACAAGAAGAAAACAGACAGGAAAAAATGTCTTAACTTGAATTGAGATTCTTCACACACACACATATATATATGTATATAATTTTTGTTTTTCAACAACAGCAACTTTCAACAATTAATTAAATAATAAATAAAAATAATACACTTACGACACAGATGCTTGTTTGGAGAAATGGACCACAAATGTGTATTTTTTGTTGTTTTATCTTTTTGTCAACATGTGTATTTTTTTTGTTATACAGTAAAATTTTAATATAAAGATCATGATATTTTATTATTTTATTAAATATTTGATGGTAAGATGTTTCCCCCCTAAGATGTTAGAATAATACACGCATACGTTTGCATACATGATCATATTTTTAATGTTTTGAATGCTATTAGTTATGTAGTTTTTTCGAATTTGCCAATTAATGTTTAGCATGAAAAATAGCAAATTAACTCATTTGTAAAATTAACATTCATAAATTAGAAATGATTATTGATTTTAGTTATTATAAGAAATGAGTATCAATAGTATATTGGATTCTTCGAATAAAACTATAATACTTGTTGAAAAATAAAATAATAAATGTGACTACTATTCTTACTGTTGATGATGAAGTTGAAAACGATAGTATATATCGATAGTATATATTTATCATAACTAATTTCTTAAAAGTAGTTATCATGTCTATAATTAATATTTTTTGAAACAGTTTGTCAAGTTAACACTAGAAAATGTCTAATGCAAAAGATAATGTGTTGATGTGATCTAAAAATTTCAAAGAAAAAACAAATAATCTTCGAATCAATATAATTAAGTAAGTTATCATTAATCATATTTTTTTTTGATAAAATTTCTGGTTTTATATTGATAATAAGTTATCATTAATTATAAATATATAGAAAACAAAAAGGATGGATGTGGAAAAGAAGATAGGGTTCGGGGAATTAATGGCTGAGACGAATGAAAAGGATACGACCGAATCTGAAATCTTCATTGCACGCGTCTTCTGTCTTATTGCATCTACTCTTTGTTTTGTCCTCTCGGAGTCATCACCATCCATATCCAATATGCTCACACATACATGATGCATGCAATATGCGTTTATATATATATATTTGTGTTTTGTATTCTCATACAGAAAATACATTTTATTGTATTTTAACAAAAATACTATTCTTTTTTGTTTCAATTTATTTGTAGTTTTAAAGTTTAAAATTTTTTAAATTGAAGCTACATATAATTAAATTGAAACATAATGAATATATTTTACAATTAAGAAATTTTTAGATTTAGGTATGCATGTCCTGACCAAAATTAGAATACATTTAATACATTATTTAATTTATGTAAATATTCATATGTCTACACACATCACCACGTTCGATTCGATTGTTTTATTGCTAAAACAACATTAATTAATCGCAAAACTGACCATGTTCGGAGTATTCGAATACATTACGAATACTATACAAGTTGTGTTAATTGGTGTGACAAAAAAAAAATTGTATTAATTGGATGTGCTAAAGAGTTGTAATAAATAGACGTTGGCATGACAAGATTGGTTGGAAGATGGAGTTGTCTTGAGTAGTGTGTCGTCTCTTGTCATCTCTAGTGTCTTTGTGTTTTACATATAAGACAAGATTGTGTTTTACATTGCCAGTTGTATGTAAAATATGTACTTCAATTTTCCGATTTTGTTTTACACATGCAATTTTATTTCTTACAAACATAATTGGAAAATTTACAATCCACATTAATTTGACTCAATTATTAAGATCTACTATTAGTTTTAACTTTTTATATAAGGCACTAACTAATAGTTTTATCTATATCTTCATAATATAAAATATATGTACATCACTTGTCTTCATAATAACTACAAAAAAAAACAAAACAAGTATAATGCAACGAGTCTACGATAACTCCATTAATTGTTTTCGTTGTTATAATTGACGTAAATAATTAAATAATTGGGTCCATAGAAACGTGATTATGTTTTAATGTCTCCCATGATTGGAAATCAGAAAAGATAATTAGACTTTATTAAGTCTGGTGTGATGAAAAAATAATCCCACACTCGTCTTTTTTTGGTTTGACAATTAGTTTGTGAATAAGATTCGTTAACCATACCAAATCAACGACGTGATACTTTGTCTCCGTCTATCAGCATCTGCCACCTAAGCAATTATGCATTTCGAGGTCTATACTATTTTGTTAGTATTTCAAAGTTTGGTAGCTAAAAACAAACACGGACGAATTCAAGAGCCCCTTCTTCGTTTCAAACAAACATGAAAACTTTAAAGTTTCATGTATTAATTAAACATATCTCTTATTACTTTTTTTTATGTTGTACATTTGTGTATCGGCGATAACGGTTACGGAACAATATGTGTTTATTCAATGCCGGTCTTCAAAGCAGTCGATCATCAAACTATAAAGAAACAAAGTTTTCTCTTATAAAATTATCTTCTCGATCAAACTATAAGGAATAAAAACCCATGTATACATCTTTGGCTCATCAATAAAAGACACATCAAACCAAGTTGACATATAGTAAGTTGGGTTATCTCCAATCCAATATTTCATAGGATCCAATACGATCTAACCCATTTGATCCATTTTTGCAAATACGTACATCGTATATTATAATCCAACCATCAGCAACTGGACTTAAAAATCTCAGCTAACTTATCACAGTCCACAGAGATTATACAATACAAAGTTCTTATTAACTTATAAAGATACCCCCACTTTACATAATTGCATTCACACTCTCACCGAAGATGATGCCTGTAAATACCAAACAATTCTTAAAAAAAAATTCCCAAATAAGTTTTCTTTAAAGAACACACACATATATAAATATAATTTATATACCTTAGTGTTTCCTTGGTTCCTTTGCGGATTTTGCAGCGTATAGTTGGAAGCCCTAGCTTCTGATGTGCCTCGTACCTATGACAACCCGAGAACCCTAACAACAACAATGGATTAATTATTTATCATATCTATAAGATTTTATTACAAAGTGAAAACACGAATTTAGTAAAAAGTACCATAGTAAGCTCCATCAACTTCAATCACATCGATCTGTCACAACACAAAACTTAGATTCTTCGGTTTTTCACATGTAATTCTGGTTTTGAAGTGAAGAAATTTTGAAATCAAAATTGGTTAAGAGGAGGAAGAAGAGAGTGAGTTTGCTTAACCGGAACTTGAAGACCGATTTGACTGATACTATCCATTAGCTCTTTCACTTTGTTTTGATCGTTGGATCTAGTTCTCATCAACGGTCTTCGTATTTTCTCCAACGGTAATTCAACAATCATCGGACCTACACCGCCGCTAGATCCTCCGATCACCGGCGGCGAACCTGAAATCAAAATTCAAACAAACACACAGACTCAGCTTAATTTCATAGTTATTAGTAAGAGATTAGTGCTTCTGCGTTTTACCATTGGATGAAGAAGCTGAAACAGAGAAGCTCCTTAAGCTAATTGGTAATCTCAGCATCAAATTCGCCATTGTCGCTCGTCTCCTCTCTTCTTCTCAATCTCAAAAGAACAAAAATTAATGTTTAAAATAATAAATTTATTTGAAAAAAATTTGTGAACGAAATATAAAGAACCAATACGACGTCGTATGTAGGTAACTTTAAATACGACATCGTTTATTTACGAAACGTCGGAAAACAAAAAAAAAAGGCGATCGTATCGGTTAACAAAGCAGAGCTCCTCCAATGGCGGTCACGTCCTCTTCTATGCTGCTTCGGTAAAACTCTCTCTGACTCGTACACAGATATTTGGAGTTTTGGTTGTTGAATTTGCTAATGGCGGCTGAGGTTTTTTCGTGTTTTCAGGAACTTCTCTACGGCGGGAAGAGTTGTTCAGTCTGTTCGAGCGACTTCGAGAATCTTCTCTACTGGAGAATTGATTAGGGTTCTTCCTCATACTCGTTCCCTAAGGTTCTAATTTTCTCAATTTTACAATATGTTATGTTAGATTAATTGAATTGAGCTGATTTTGGTTTAATCGCTCTCGGTTAGATTCATTTGTTCTACTCGTGCTACGCACAATGAAGAAGCGGCCGCGAAAGCTGCAGCTTCTGTTGCTGACACCGGAGCTCCGACCATGTATGGTTTCTCTTAAATTTTGGATTTCTCATTTCTAGTAGCATTTAAGATATTGAATTATGAAATGGTGGAGTTGAAAATCTGAGAATTAGTATTGTTTTATGAAGAATCATTTGCATTTCCATATACTGTTTGGGATCTGGAGATGGATTTAGATGTGATTCTTGGATGTTTATGACAAAACTATCGTATTCTTGTGGTTTTAGATTTGACAAGATTATAGCTAAACAGATTCCATCAGACATTGTCTATGAAGATGAACATGTTTTGGCATTCAGAGATATTAATCCACAGGCTCCTGTTCATGTTTTGCTCATCCCTAAGTTGAGAGATGGCTTGACTATGCTTAGCAAGGTGAGTCAGTATTAGATTTTACATTCATTCGGTCTCTTGGGGTTGCACATATTTGAAAGCAAAGGCGGAACAAAGATAGGATAATGTCTTTCTTGATTGTATTTGTTTGGCATCGTATGCCCGCAAATTGCTTATTCGTGTTTCATTTTGCGTTACACAATCAAAAAACTTTTACTCTTGACCTGCCCTCTCATGACTTCCTTTGGTCTGCTGTTGGAGATGTATAGAATCTCATCTTGTGGCCAATATTGTTGTGTTCTGCAACGGGTAACCTAATGCCAGTGTTTCTGATCAATATGTGTAAATGCCGCCTTATCTTTAGCCTGTCTGTGATCATAAGCCCGATAATAAGAGGGATCAAGTCAGGACATAAATCATGTGAAAAGAGTTTTAAGTTTTTTTTCTTTTTCTTTTGGTGGAACAGATTAAGATCTTACCTGAACATATCTTCCCCTAAAACGCTATTTCAGGCTGAACCAAGACATGTAGAGGTTCTTGGCCAACTTCTACTTGCATCTAAGATTGTTGCTGAGAAAGAAGGCATCCTCGAGGGTTACCGTGTGGTTATCAACAACGGCGCTGAAGCCTGTAAGTCTATTTCTTTTCCATCCAACCAAATTTCATCATCATCATATACATAACTGACTTAACTTCCTCTGATCCAGGCCAATCTGTTTACCATCTTCATCTGCACATCCTCGGAGGCCGACAGATGAAATGGCCGCCCGGTTAAAAAGAAAAAATCATGTTAAAGTAAAGAACTTTCGACCAACGAGCTCGAAAATTGTCGATGGTTATTCAAGAGGTTCAAAATCCTCAACTCTATTCCATTCTCTTACTATGGTTTATGAGTTTTTTACCAGAGTCTGTTTTATCCAGTTGTGAGTTCCTAAAGATTAGAGAGTTTCCATTTTCCAATTGTAATCGAATTGTTTTTTCTATGTTTATTGTTAGAAATAAGTATTTAACATATTTAAAATGATTTTAAAGTGTTTCTCACATTAAATCTCAACAGTGTTTACAGTTATAAGGATCTGCATGAACTCTTCAGAGTCAACAGATAAGTATAGAACATACCAATTCCATAGAAACATTTTTATATTCTTCTTTGTAAAATATTTTAGAGAATATTTTCTTCAAACATAATATATGACCCAAAAGCTATTCAAAGCATAGTCGGTTGTTAATTAGAACAATCAGCAAAGAAACTAACCGGATTAACTAGCTGTCTGGTACCAACCTAAACCAACCAAACCGGGTCAACCCTATAATCAGTATATGTTTTTAACTTATTGTTATTTGTCGTCACTTGATTGATCCTGGGCCTGAGTCTGGGCCTGGGCTTGAAGCTGGTTGTGATGGCAATGTCAGCAGAGTGTCGAGGAGCTGAAGAACGCCGGTGGGTTGTTCGTCACCGTAAAGAGGGAACTCATTCTTCACTTGCCGGCGTGTGACGTCATCATCTTCTTGCCTTTGACACGTCATCATCTGTCTCTCTGCTTCACGCATCAGCTGCTCCCAAGAGCTTCCTTGCCCCTTTTTATTAAATATACAAAAAGAAAAAAAAATTAGCTTTGCTATTTATACGTTAAAACTTATATTTATGTAATATCGTACATGGATAAATACATAAATATACACACACAAAAGGCATGTACCGGATGATTAAAGTGTTGGCTTTCTTCATCCATCAGTATTTCCTATTAAACAAAATAATAGTATAACCAAATGAAAAAGGGGAAACTATTAAAAAAAAAAAAAAAAAACGTTACATAAACAGATGAAGAATGGTTATAGTTTGTAAATTACATAATAACTAATATATATTTTAGTTATTATCAGATTTATTAGAAAAAATACCAATGCCAAGACTCACCTTTCCCTTTCCCTTTACCGTAAGGTTGTCCATCTCTTGCTGCGGATGCATGAGCTCAAACTACATAATTAATAAACAAGAGACAAAAAAAAAACCCATTAATTTTTAAGTAACAAAAAAACTAAAACAGTAAAAAAAAAATCATGATAGAATACGATTATTAATACAAACATTCGCTTTTTATGTAGAAACAAATAAAACCTCTTGAAGATTAATTCGAGAAATAATGTTGGTACATGCATGTATGTGTGTATAAAACCGGTTTCACCAAATTAAATACGTACTATATATATCTTATATATATACCTTTCGAGCTCGAGCTTGTTGGAGAGATGATTCGAGATGCAGCTCAAAACTAAGGAGATCTTCGTAGGTTAAGAGATTCAAGCTATGTCCTCCGTACAATTGAAGATTCAGTTTGAGATTCTCTATCTCTCTCATCATTGATTCTTTCGTCTTCACACAATTTGAACAGTGCTGATCCTATTAGAAATATTTTTTTTAATTTGTTTATTTTAGTCAATCCATGAATTTAAACATATGAAGATAAATATAAATTAATGAGTTAGAAGAATTTTAACTACTGGGTGGAAACTGTGGTCTGCAGTGGTGTGACCTTTTTGCATTTGGTATCTCATGATGAGATTCTCCATGCTGATATTGAAAAATAAAATTAAAAGTTGGAAATTAACAGAAGAATAACGCCAACAAAGATGAGTTATATTTCTTGATAAACATCAATATGAATTTTCTTTTGGATCAATATTATTAAGATCATAACTTTCTTTAAGAATTAAACGGGAACATGCCTATTTTTATCAGAAGATACTCTTTTTTATTTCTTTGACTGAATTTTATATAAAAGAAATTATTAATCAACCCAAGTAAGCATATAAATGATATAATAACATATTAATTTATAGATATAAAAAAAAAACACATAGATGACCAAAATCACTTCAAACTTGCATAACACAAAAAAATATTATAAGCAAAACTAAAATGGTTAATCATCATTTTGTAGGCTAGATTGTCAGCATTTTAATTCTATGAACTAAATCAAAGAAAAATAAAGAAAGAAACCAAGTGATGATCATGATATTTTTTAATTATAAATTTATAATAACATCAAGAACTCAATTTTTCTGTCCATATAAAAAGAGCATTCGATTTCTTTTTTGTTCCACGTAAACAAGAACACACACACACATATGTATGAGTCCATATATATATATATATAGATATATGTGTGTCTGTATATAAAAACCTGGTGGAGTGGGAGCAGAAATCGTAGAGCTTGTCGGAGTGAGAGAAGATGATGAGACCAATGGGGACATCGCAGAGAACAGAGAGTTCATGTGCCTTCTTGAGTAGACTCTTTCTTCTCTTTGCGAATGTCACTTGTCTCCTTATCTTCTCCTCTATCTTTTTTATCACTAACTTACCTTTCCTCATCTTCAATCGATCTTTCTAAAACCCTAATTTCATGAGAATGCTAAACGAGAGAGAGAGAAACAGAGAAAGGTGGTGGCTTTTTTTTTTCTTTTTAGCAAATGGAACCTTGAGATGAGTTCATGCTATTTATATATAAAATGCTACTTTCATATGTATGTGATGTTAATGGAAATTTAAGGGTTTTTTTATGTTTTATATTTAGTGGTTTCGATTATTCTCTACACGTGAAAAATTAAATTTTTAGGCTGAATAAATGGTATTTTAACCGGTTTGGTAGGTTCATTAAATAAGAATTGATTTTTTTTTTACTAATACTAAAGTACAATACGATATGCGTAGGTCTTAAAAAAGGTATTATATTATTAGATTTATAGTTAAAAATGATGTTTGTAATGTGTATTTTGCAAGGTGTTTAATTTATTCAATATTTTGATCATATCCATTTTATTATTTTCTTGTAATATGGTCTAATCACCCGAGTCTGATTTAAATAACAAACTATATGTAATATATCTATAACATCCCGACTGCTCAAAAGACAAAAACACATCCGACAAGATATCGTCTTGTACATTTGTTCAATTTTCTTTATTATACAAAATAAAAAATTTAAATAAACCAAAACAAAAGTTGAAAGTATAATCAAGGACCGGTCTTGTCCATTTAGTAGATTTCTAATTTCTCCAGACGAAAATTGAAAGTAAAGCTAAACCAAAATTGGCGTCAGTATGTGTGTGTGGGATTGTTCTTATTCGACCAACATTTGATCCACACTTATAATCAAAGATAACAGATTAACAGTTGTAAGTTCTATTTCCTTAGGTAAAGTTATAAGTTATATATAAAAAATAAAAATTATAAGTTCTACAAAAGCCAAAAAAGGTATAAGTTCAAAAATAATCATATCACACCGGACCACCTCCTAACCATGCCCAATTTTGGGTTGTATTATTTATTTTTATGCACCATAAATGGGAACAAAAAAAAGAACTCCCTTTAACAAAAAATAGAGAAGTAAAATAATAATTTTGATTTTATTAACTATGCAAATTAGTTTTTAATTTTGACGCCTAAAATTATAAAGTTGATATCGACTGTTAACTGTTGGGACCATCAGTCCATGTGATATCCCTGCACCAACGATTCAGTGGAAAGAAACCATTATTTCTTAAATTAGTTTCTATTTATCCATAAATGCAAACCTGTATAAATCGAGTATCACAACTTCAGAAGATATCTATTACTATTTTTTCTAGTAAAGGTCGTATTTTAAAAAAACTTAACATCGATCATTTATCTTTATATAAAAAAAAATTAATTTAAAACTTGGTGATATGTCAATGAAGTTAAATCCGTATTACATTCCTTGAACTTGTAAGGTACGTATTAAAAAATGAAGTAGATATTATTAAAGAAATGAAAGTCTTAAAGAAGGAGTAAATATTAAAAATTGAAAGTCTTACTAAAAATTGAAACCCATAAAAAAGAAGAAAGTCTTTAAGCCTGATTCCATGATTGCGTCTCAGCATCATGCAAAAAGAATTGTGCTCATATATAGACTTGACCACCACTTAACATATAAAAAAAATTAAAGCAAAAAAAAAAAAAAGGGCAATTCTCAAAAATAGCACAAAATGAGGTTTTTGTGACATTTTTAGCTCATATTTTTATTTAAGACACAATTAGCATTTTTATTAAAGGGCCTCATATTTTTAAGGTTTAGGATTTAGGGTTTAGAAAACCCTAAACCCTAAGCCCTAAACCCTAAATTGTACCTCCTACCCCCTAAAAACTATACTCTAAATTCTAATATAGTCAACCCAAACCAAAATAAATAAATTATGAACTTCATAAAATGCTATTTTTGTACTAAATAAAAATGTGAGCTATTTGTGGAACAAAAACTTGTTTTTGTGTTATTTGAGGGAATTTCTCAAAAAAAAACAGCATAAAAATAAGACTTTATTTCCCATAAAATAAAGCCAAAAAAAAAAAAAAAAAATGGTACAAACAAACTAGTCAAAAAACTTAAACGTGTTTTATGAGTTTCCCAGAAGTTTCCAAGAAAAGTCGTTATCGTCAATATTTCATCTTCTCTCGGTAACACCGCAAAAAATAAAAGTATCATCTTTCTCCAGATTTCAATTCTGACCCATCGGTGTTTCTTCATCTCTCATCTCCGATTCATCACCGACTTCAATTTTTTTTTTCCCCAAATCAATCAAACCAAACCCACCAATGGATCTTCAACCAGAGGAGCTTCAATTCTTGACGATTCCTCACCTTCTTCAAGAATCAATCTCAATCAAGAAACGATCACCAAGAACCTTCTACCTCATAACCCTATCCCTAATTTTCCCTCTTTCCTTCGCGATCCTCGCTCACTCGCTCTTCACTCAACCAATCTTGGCCAAACTCGACTCAACAGACCCACCAAACTCAGATCGTTCTCGTCACGATTGGACTGTTCTTCTCATCTTTCAGTTCAGCTACTTGATCTTCCTCTTCGCTTTCTCTCTTCTCTCAACCGCCGCCGTGGTCTTCACGGTAGCTTCACTCTACACAGGAAAGCCAGTTTCTTTCTCATCAACCATCACTGCAATCCCCAAAGTCTTCAAACGACTCTTTATCACTTTCCTTTGGGTTGCTCTGTTTATGTTTGCTTACAATGCAGTCTTCTTCGTTTTCCTTGTGATTCTCATCGTCGCTCTCGATTTGCATAGCCTAGGTTTAGCTATTATAGCTGGAATCATAATCACTGTTCTGTATTTTGGTGTTCATGTCTACTTCACTGCTCTATGGCATTTAGGTAGTGTGATCTCTGTTCTTGAACCGGTTTATGGTATTGCTGCTATGAAGAAAGCTTATGAGTTGCTTAAAGGGAAGACTAAGATGGCTATGGTGTTGGTCTTTGTTTACATTTTGATTTGTGGTTTGATTGGAGTTGTTTTTGGAGCTATTGTGGTTCATGGTGGAGGAAAGTTTGGAACTTTCACTAGGACTCTCGTTGGTGGTTTGCTTGTTGGTGTTCTTGTGATGGTTAATCTTGTTGGTTTGTTGGTTCAGAGTGTGTTTTATTACGTTTGTAAGAGTTATCATCATCAGACGATTGATAAGACTGCTTTGTATGATCATCTTGGTGGCTATCTTGGAGATTATGTGCCTCTTAAGAGCAACATTCAATTGGAGAATTTAGATCTTTGAGATGAAGAAGAAGAAGCTCAAGATGATGATGATTCTGGTACTGTGTGTTCTTTCTCTTATTATCACACTCTCTTCTGTGTGTTAAGTATGTAAAAAACATTTGAGAAGAAGAAGGAGAGATTTGGAATCTTAAATAATAGTTGTAATGTTAATGTGTATGTATTAGACTTATCAACACTCTTTTGTTATCAATGATTTTAAGGATTTTCAGTTTATTGATTTGTTATCGTTAATGTTGGTTTTTAGAAGCTTAATGGAGCTTGTTTTAGTTAGTAACCTGCAGGATTTGACCTTTGGAACCTAACACTAAGTTTAGGTCGTAGGAGCTATTTTTTTTGGATGCATGTGTTTTAGTTTGTTACATATATTATAAGTTTGAATGGAAACCAAATTTAAAACGTAATCTAAAACAAACACAATTAATACGGATTTTAAATCTAGCTAGATGATGACATACCAAGGTACTTTACTCTTCTTTCTTTTGTTTTTTCTCTTGCCCACTAAATGTTATCAATCAAATGTGAATTTAGCAAAAGCCAAACTTTTGAAGATATGTATATTTTGTATAAATGTATGGAAAAAAAACCTTTAATATGTTGGTTCCATTTCATATGAAACCAAAGAAAAATTATATAACAAAACTTTTGAATTATAATGTATATGGACTGAATATAGGGTTAGACACATTACTTAGTTGTGTAATTGTGTATATTATTTACTAAATATGTTACAAAGAAAAAGAAGAAAGTTCAGTGAACTTTAGATCTTGTTTATAATATGATCCGGCTATGGTCAGCAAATACCGGAATTGTTTCTATGTACCAATTATTAACCGAACTTTAGTTGGGCTTTCTATTTCTGAAGTGTGTTCAAATCTCTAATACACTGTTCGGCCCAATTAAAACATCTTCTATACGCTCTAGAATTTTCGTTTGTAATTCTATTGATTTAATGATACGTAATTTGAATTATTTTTTTCTAAAATGTTAAATGGATGTTTATTTACAAAAGTGGAAACAATGATAATTTTTATCTATCGGAAACCTTTAGCTCGAAATTACTGTTAGGAGTAATCGAGCCTCAAATTCTCTTAATATTCTCTTAATATGTTGCAACTGAAACTAACTTGCAACATATTCTTTAAGGAACAAAACTTTAAAATATTCTTTGAGGATTTCAAATTTTCAACTTGCAACTTCTTTTATTTCTGTCAAAAATTTTGACTTAGATTTATGAGTGGATAAGAATAGATTTTGAGGATGACATATAAATATATGTATATATAAATATAGTTTATTTTTTTTATAAGCAAGCAGTAAATCTAGACGTTAGATTCAACTATTCCCTCTGATTCAAAAAAAAATGTCATTTTGACACTTTTTACACAAATTCAAAATTTAATTTAATTTATATTTATATGCTCTTATTTAATAAATGGTTAATAACTTAAATTCAAATAAAATAGTTATAGGTTAAAGATAAATTAGGAAATTGGATTGAAAAATTATTTTGAAAACAGAAAATGACATTTTTTATGAAACAAAACTAAACCTCTAGAATTCTTTGTGAAACGGAGAGAGTAGCATTTAATCGCCGTTTATGTAATGAAGACAAATTTCACAATTGGCCGACGATTCCATTTAAATCCAGTCACCAATTCATTCGGAGTCAAACATCGGGATAATTATGAAACAAAATGGTTAGAATAATGTAGACTTGATTATCAATGTAGACTCTTATAGATTCGCTATGGACGTGTGGAAATATATTTCAATGCAAGTGGGTCAATATATATCAGTGGACTTGATTTATTTGTAACGTGTATCTCTCTCTCTGTCTCTGGTTGACTATATATATATGGGTTATATCATATGTATATGTATACTTTATACAACCACCGCATTGATCAAACTAATTAACCGTTTATATGCTTAATCAATTCAGTGGGTAGGTTTATGAATTGATTTCATAAACAAGAAACAGTTACATTTTTTAAAAAAAAATTGCATATATTTATGGAAATGGTTAACTAATTCAACTCGTGTATTTTTCTGCATATTTCCCTCATACCAATTAGGAACAAAGGCAATAAACAGTCAGTAGTTTAGTACTTATATAGTGTCATGCATGTTTTTTTCGGCAAATGATTAAAATTTTCACTTTTGTCTAATCTAGGTGCGACAAATAATCGTAAGATTTGAATAACCTTTTTTTTTAGCACGTGTTGATATGGAATATTCCAACTACAAGGATCCGATTTTTGGAATATTCTTTGACACAAGAAAAGATAGGTAAATTAGCTAACAATGTGTGTTCATATGTCCGGTCATATAATTCAGTTTACCATACTTGCAAACAAAACGACTAAGAAATAAGAACCCAAACAAAAAATATACACATGAATTTCTATAAGACTATAACTATTATGATATTGAAATCTGACTATGGAACTGCTCAAATTTAACAATCAGAAAAAATTATTCGATGAAACTCTACAGCTTCTTTTTTGATATTAAAAAAAAAAACTCTACAGCTTCAACAAGATAATTGATTTTTTAATGTATAGGTGATGAGAAATTGAAAATTTTACATTTTGTTTAATTAGAAGCTAATTCTCGATTGGGCAGATTCTATAGCTAAGAATGGCTATATAATCGGACATCGTTGTTTGTTGTTTGAGATCATTATTTATTTTGTTTGAAAATTACTCGGCATGCTAAAAAAAAAAAATGTTATTCATATGGATATTAGAAAATTCATCTATATAACAATCAGAAAAAAAATATATTTAATTTGTTAGATTTTGGAAAATTCACAAGTGTGTAGTTCGATATATGTTGGGAGGAGGGCTGGAGGGAAGACAACAAAGTTTTGTGATCAGTATTTTATAATGTAGTAATAAAGCGATAGAAGAAGACAAAATACACAGAACCCGAAGTAGATTTTACTGTTATACTATTGATTTGCTTCATATGAATCATATAACATTATCATGCTAGGACAAGTTCATATGTTAGGTTTTGGTCTATTCGATTGTTGTGCATTTATTATTCAGAATAAGACTAAACCTAAACTTCTTAGCCACATTAATTTAATTAGCGAATAATTAATTTAAAGACATATAGTTAGCTATACACATTACTAATCAATATGTTCTAATTTTCAAACCTAATAAATTATACGTTTTGTCAAAGACAGATTTTTCTTTTGTTAGCAAAATGTGTATATAATTTACCCAATATTATATCTATAACAATACCCGATATAAAACAAAGTCGTATTGAGTTAGTCGATCGGTAACCTAAACTCATTTAATGAAGTACTAAAAAAAACGTTTGTGTTTTAAATTTTGTACTACAATACAAAGTATGGACCATGGGGCAATTACTGTATATATATACGATTCGTATCTGAGACACAGCTCACCTTCGTTTGTCTTCTACATTGTAAACGATTTTTCACTGAACGGTCATAAAGGCACGTTTCTTTCTGGATGATTTCTTTAGCAGATTTTATCTTCTTTTTATTTTTGTTTGTTACTTATTGGCTTTGATAAAAGACAAAAGTAAATATTTGGCTGACCTTGGCAACTCAGGTTCGAATGGTCCCTTTGATTGAATGGCCTCCGAGTGGGGCCGCCAAAATTTTTTTGGTCGTTTGGTTTAAAATGATCTGTCTTGATTATTGAGTACTCCCTTCTATCAGAAATAATTGTCGTTTTTCTGTTTTTACGTAGATTAAAAACGTTGTAATTTGTATTAGTGTCCTTACTAATCAGATATATTTACATTTTTAATTTTGTTTTATATTTACATGTTTAATTCTGTGGAGGGTATAATTAGTATTTTTGTGTAAAAGTGACATTAATAAATGTAAACGATACTTATTTAGAAAAAAGAAAAAAATTCTAAAACGACAATTATTTTAGATCGGAGAGAGTATTTGATTCATCATATTACGCATATACGTGATGTGATGCACGTGTGCCACACGAGGACCAGTTACCAACACGTCATCACAGTTTGTAACTTGAATTAATTTGCAAAATTATTTCTTTATTTTTTTTTTTGATAAGGAAAACTTCTACTTCTCTTTTTTTGCAAAACTAATACGATGACAAAAATTTTATAAGTGAATGTTGATTCTACTTGTGTAAAATATATACATATTATTATATGAAATCAGATGTATATAGATACAATACTGTATGTATTACTGATACATATGTGTAACAGTTGTGTCATTTATTTTTCAAAAAAAAAAAAAAAAAAACAGTTGTGTCATTTGTTTAAAATCCTCGCAAAAAGGTATTTTTATTTTTATTACTATATGAAATCAGATGTATACAGACACAAAAAATTGTATTTAGTTTATATAACCGTGTAACTTCTTATTATGGCGTTATTAATAGGTATACTGTGGAGATTCGTAAATACATATATGTAAGAGTATCCTCATTATAAAATATATATCTATATATATAGTATCCAGAGTTATAAGTATATTTTAACTTATATAGTTTTAACCATTAACAAAAAAAATTATAATCACAAGACGAAAATTAGTTTTTTCCCATATATAAGTTTCCATGAATACCAAAAAAGAGAAGTTTTTGTGTGTCAAATTTTATGTAAGATCAATTTACGATTTCAATTTTCAAATACAAAAATTGATATGGTGGTTGAGTCAAATCAAAGCGAGACAGAAGGTATCCATTTAGGTTTTTTTGAAAGAGGAGTGATTTGGAGGCCCAAATTTTTGTCGTAAATATGTTTGTTGTCTCTCTTCAAAGTATATCTTTAAGATTTTAACCCTACATGAGAATTTTTAGAGTGAACGCGATTTGTAGGTCGGAGGAGCAACGGAGCATGCATGATTTGATCCAAAGGTTTTATCTTTTTTTTTTTTCTCAACTAAAGGAATTTGAGAAATTTTCTAAACTATTATTTTTATGTTTAGTTTCAAAATTGAAATTTTAAAAATACCACAAAAAAATGATTTCAAACGATTAAGAAGGTATATCTTAAATCCTTTTTTAATATAAAAATGGGGTACCTTACATATGATTTATGATGTTTTCTTAAACGTTTAAAATGTATTATGTATATATTTTCTGTTTTTTTTTAAAAAAAATTGGATAAAAAGATGGGCACTTTTAATTTATTTTAACAGTTTTTAATCATATTTTAAAATTATAATAAATACAACTTAAATCCAAAAATGAATTTAACATGTTAATCGTGTGTAATCATATGTTAGTTTTGAAAATAATTTTTTGAATGAACTCCAATAGTACTATTTTAACAAAATAATATAAAGTACAATATTTTACTTCTTTTATTCATTTTTTCAAATATATTATATTACATTTTATCAGAGCATATTTAACTATCATTTTATTAAAGTAACTAGCTTTTGAGTATTTTAACAAACAAAAAAAGAAACCGAGTTTTTGAGTACTGCGGTGATTTAAACTAATCGGATGTATTAATTCAATAAAACTGGACCAGCTTCTTTTCTTTTTTTGGGACCAGCTTCTTTAAGAAAGAAAAAAAACATAATTAAAAATTGGACCAGCTTTGTTTTTACAAGGACCACTTTTGGTTACCGTATCAGCTGTTAAATTGTTACATTTAGCATACAAACACGTGCTTGTTGATATGATAGTGTAGTAACACATATGACTATAGGAGTCCATACAAAAATTTTCTTAGGGGTATATTGGAGTGAGTATTTGGTGAGAATTGAGTTTTAATGGCAAATCATGTGTTATTGAAACATAAATTTCAAAATATCTTTTAAATTCTACTGTTATTGGACTAATGATTTTAAAATATACAATCAAATCCACTGTTATTGAAAACGTTATTAGGATTTCATTTAAAAGTTTCAGCTGAGATTTGAGAGAAATTTTTAGTTAAAAATACAAAGATTCAATTCCCATGGTTTTAGCTGAGATTTCAAAGAATTTAATAACAAAATTTCTAATTCACCAAAATTTAATCAAATCCTCTCAGAATTCATTAAAACTCAATTCTCACCAAATACTCACTCCAATATACCCCCTTAGAGTCTAGTTAACGCGAGATGAACCTTCGGGTAATGCTCTGGCTCTTGCCACGCCCCCAGGGTTTGCGCCGATTTTTCCTGGCCTTTCTCGAGAAGAGAACCTGGCGGCTCAGCAATACATCTCTCACTCTGATCCTACGGAGAGAAATGCTCGTATTGTACGCATCCAACAGTCTTTGGAAGAGAAAACTGATGAGTCTCCCTCTCCTAATCCAAGAATTACCCCAATACTAGACAAGGGGAAAGGTCATGTTTTTGACTATGAGGAGGAAGTGACAAAAAGATTTGTTCGACCTAAGCAGATGAACAAGAGGATGCCGGCGGTATCTGCCCCCTTGAACAACACCTTGTATGAAGTGACAGTCTCTTCGACGGATTCTCTTCAGCCAGAGAAGTTGTCTACTGCGGCAGCCTTCACCTTTGAAGCTTCGGTTACAAACAATGCTGAAGGGACGAAGGCTACGGGGAAGAAAGCAAGGAGACGTCAGGTTTCATGGAAAAGGAAGACGAAGATGGAGAACAAGCCTTCCCCCACTAGAAGTGCTCCGGGAGGATTTAAGGATCCTAAGGAGCATAGCAAAAGAAAATTGATCTCAGAGGATAGGGAGTACTCTAACAAAAACCCTAAAACACAAGACATTGCGGTGGCTTCCACTTTGAAGCCGCTGAAATTCCAATGAGCCTTATGAGTTGGAACTGCCGAGGAGCTGGAAGCACTGAGACAGTTCGTCGTCTTAGGGAGATACGAAGGAAGTATTTCCCTGATTTTCTTTTTCTTATGGAGACTAAACAAAAAGATAGTTATGTTTTGGGTTTAAGAGATTCGTTGGGTTATGAGTGTAGTGTTACAGTTGAACCACTTGGATTGAGTGGTGGCTTGGCTGTCTTTTGGAAAAATTGCTATGAAGTTTCAGTTTTACATTATGATACGCGTGTTATTGATCTTGAAGTGAAGCTAGGATCGGTAACTTTCTACTTGTCTTGTGTGTATGGTGACCCCAATCGAGCTTTTCGTCACCTTGTTTGGGACTTTCTATCCCAGATCGGCCAAAATAGGGATGAAGCATGGGTTCTTATGGGTGATTTTAATGAACTGATGGACAACTCGGAGAAGTTGGGAGGCCCGTTGAGAGCGGAGTCCTCGTTTTGGGACTTTCGAAACTGTGCAACAAATTGTAAGATTAGAGAGATACAAAGCTCTGGGAATGGATTTTCTTGGGGGGGATGGAGAGAGGATGTTTGGGTCCAATGCCGTCTAGACCGCAGTTTCGGGAACGATAGTTGGTTTCTCCTTTTTCCAAGAGCGCATATGGAATATTTAGAAATGTGGGCTTCGGATCATCGACCTATCCTCATTTCCTTTGCATCGGAGGAAAATCGACGAGATACAAAGCGGTTCTATTACGATAGTCGCTGGAAGGTCAAGCCAGGCATTGATGAAGCAGTCTTACGAGGTTGGAACAGTGAGGCTAATGGTGACGCGATTTCAGTATCGGACCGTATCTGGAAAGTTAGGCATGAAATTTCTATGTGGAAGAGACACACTAATACCAATTCTGAATTGGCTTTACAAAGGCTTCACAGAGAACTAGAGGCAGAGGTCAGTAAAACAGTTCCTGATCACTATACAATGTATAAGCTGAAAAAGAGCTTATCGGAAGCGTATAAAGACGAGGAGATTTATTGGAAGGAACGCAGCAAGGAGCAATGGCTCAAGGCAGGAGACAAAAATACAAAATATTTTCACAATTGTGTGAAACATAAAAAGGTGAAGAATCGTATACATATGCTAATTGATGATCAGGGAAGAGAGAATTTTGCGGAAGGCTCCAAAGGAAATGTTGCAGTTAACTATTTCCGCCAGATCTTCGCGTCCTCTCGGCCTCAGGATATGGACTCACTCTTTAGGGATTTCTCCCCTCGAGTCACTGCTGCAATGAACACAGAGTTAATTAAACCTGTCTCGGAAGCAGAAATTAAGGCATCAGTCTTTGATATAAAAGGTGGGAGCGGACCTGGTGCTGATGGCTTCACGGGCAAGTTTTATCAGCAGCATTGGGGAATTGTAGGAAAGGCGATTTGTGAGGAAATCAGGGGCTTTTTCAGATCTGCTCACTTCCCACCGGAATGGAATTTCACAAACTTATGTCTTATCCCAAAGATTCCCAATCCTACAAGGATGACAGACCTACGCCCAATAAGCCTATGCTCGGTCCATTATAAGATTATTTCCAAAATCTTGTGCTCACGCCTTAAGAGGATTCTACCGGAGCTGATCTCGGAAACCCAAGGAGCTTTTGTCTCTGGGAGATTGATCTCGGATAATGTTCTTATTGCTCATGAAATGGTCCATGCCCTTAGAACGAATGAGAATGCTGCAGAGGATTTTATGGCTGTCAAAACAGATATGTCAAAAGCGTATGACAGAGTTGAATGGTGTTTCCTGGAAAGACTCTTGGAGAAATTGGGTTTTGACTCTCAATGGATCCGTTGGATCATGTACTGTGTCTCCTCGGTCTCATACTCGGTCTTGATCAACGATAAATCACATGGGTTTATAAAGCCAGATCGGGGCCTCCGCCAAGGTGACCCTCTCTCTCCGTTCCTGTTCATCATGTGTGCAGAGGCCTTAGTGAATATATTGAATAAATCAGAAGAAGAAGGCTTTCTCACAGGTGTGAAGGCTTCAGCCTCAGGTCCAGCAGTACACCACCTTTTGTTTGCTGATGACAGTCTCCTAATGTGCAAAGCTGATATTCAGGAAAGTGCTGAACTGAAACGGTGCCTGGAAGTGTATGGTGCAGCATCAGGACAAGTGATTAACTTTCAAAAATCATCAATAATCTTTGGAGCTAAGGTGATACAAAGCAGAAAAGATGATGTGAAAAGATGTCTAAGGATTGATAAGGAAGGAGGAGAGGGTACGTACCTAGGACTCCCAGAATGCTTCAATGGATCAAAAATAAAGTTGTTAAGCTTTATCCGTGAGAAGCTTGAGACAAGACTGAATGGATGGTTTTCCAAATCTCTGTCTCAAGGGGGGAAAGAAACTTTGCTGAAATCTGTCGCGATGTCTCTTCCGGTGTATGCCATGAGTTGCTTCAAGTTGCCTATAGACACATGTAAGCATGTGACAAGTGCAATGATCGAGTTTTGGTGGAATAACGAAAAGGATCAAAGGAAAATTACTTGGGTGGCTTGGAAATCAATGTGTCGGCAGAAGGAAGTGGGAGGCCTTGGCTTTCGTGACATTGGTAGGTTCAATCAAGCATTACTAGGAAAGCAGGCATGGCGCATTTGGGATAAGCCCTCCTCACTTTTGTCACAAATCTTGAAGCATAGGTACTTTAAGCAGCAATCCTTTATGGACTGTGGAATGGGATCGCGACCCTCTTATGGGTGGAGAAGTATAATGTGGGGAAGGGAGCTGCTACATAAGGGAATGATCAAAGAGATTGGCAATGGTCGCTCTACCAAAGTGTGGTCTGACAACTGGATCTTGGATGAATTCCCTAGACCTGCCCTAAAACCTGAGATGGAAATTGATGAAGACATGGCAGTTGCTGACCTGTGGCTTCCTAATTCTACCTTCTGGGATATGCAAATGCTTAGACAACTTTTTAACGCCAAAGACCTACCACTTATAGCTAACATCAGACCTCGACCCTCCCGAGAGGACACATTCAGGTGGCATTATTCACGCAGTGGAGTGTACACTACCCAATCTGGCTATAAGCTAAGTGAAGAGCTAACAGAGGCTGTGGAACATCAAAACACCCCTACCATGTTGGTTGAGAGAAAACAGTGGTCACGTATCTGGAAGCTGAAAACTACACCACAGATTCAACATTTTATGTGGCGAGCTTCTAAAGGGGCGCTGGCAGTTGCGGATAGACTACGATCTAGAGGGATATATACGGACTTACGCTGCTCTTCCTGCAATTTGGGACCGGAGACGATCTGTCATGCTCTGTTCTTATGCCCTCTTGCAACACAGGCTTGGATTGTGGCAGGACTCCCTACGCCTAGGGCTGGCTTCTCGCAATCCTCAATCTTTCTGAATTTTCATCACCTATTAGCTTGTTGTGATAGTGCCACTATTGCTCCTGCAATTCGACGTGCCTTTCCCTGGGTTCTATGGTATATTTGGAAAGCTCGAAACTCCTTTGTTTTCGAGAAGACTAGACTCTCCACAGACAGTCTAGTGGCGAAAGCACATGATGATGCAGATGATTGGTATGCAGCTAATTCCCCATGTGATAGTTCCTCTTATCCTATTCTTCCTCGGAATATGTTGGGACAGAGATGGGATTCACCGTCACCCCCATTCCTTAAATGCAACATTGGCAGTAGCTGGGACGGGATAAGGAGGATTTGTGGAGCTGCTTGGCTGTTAAGAGATCATATGGGCAACACAATTCTTCACAGTAGACGGTCTTATGCTAATGTCTCTTCTCATCTCCAATCGGATCTGCTAAGCTTCCTTTGGGCTGCCGAAAACCTGAAAAATATGAGACATAGTCATGTGATTTTTGAGTCCTCTTCAACTCAGCTGATGGAGGCGATGGGTACTAACAATATCTTCAGTGGTAGTGATGCTACGATTACAGCTATCTTGGACCAACTTGGTGGATTTACAGAATGGAAGATCAACATTTCGACAGAGGTATGTAATGAACCTGCATTGAAGATAGCTAGAAGTGTCACAGCTGAGGAAAGACATCAATCATACATTGCTCGTGGACCTCCGTCTTGGCTCAAGCTTCAGATCTTGTCTGAAAAAACTTACAGACACAGGTGATGCAGACGAGTATGTCCTCCAGATCTGGTGTCGTAAGCTTCCTCATTATTTTAGGCTGTTGGGCCTTTGTTCTTCTATACCATTGCTCCTGGCCTTTTTCATTTTATAAGCCTATGGTTTTTGTTTCGTGTTTTTTAGTTTTTGGGGATGTATGTCCTCACCGAGACCTATGTTTGATTATCACTTCAGTGGAAAAAAAAAGAGTCTAGTTAACACCTCGAGATATGATCATTAATTAGAGTAGACCAAATTAATCTTATTACGAGCATTATTAGGAAATATGGTCTTAACTTAATTAAAAGCTAGCTTAAGAGTTAAATGTTGCTACATCTTTTATATATTCCCAAAATATCTTTTTTTCCAATTAATGTGAGATATTTTAAGGCTCTAATAGGTCATTTCGAGATGGATGGGAAACGGTCCAACATAAATAGGTTAATCCCAACATCTCGAAAATATCACAACAAGACATGTCACTTATATGAGCCACCTAGGTGAAAAACTATTTTTGTGGGAAAATTGCTTGTTGGACAAACCATAGGCTCTAATATAATATTATGAATGTGATGTAACTTAACTCAAAAACTAGCTCAAGAGTTAAATATTGACACATCTTTATATATTGGGCAAAAAATTTTCTTCCAACCAATGCAGGTTATTTATAAGCTCTAATAGGTCATCTCGAGATGTGGATAGGTAACAGTCCAATGAAAACATCATAAGCTCAATATCTCGTAAATACCACAACAAGACATGTCATTTATATGAGTCACACATATAAATATCAAACCTTTGTGGAAAAATTGATTGTTGGATAACTGTGAACTATGATATTATATTAAAAATGTGGCATAACCTTAACTTAAAAGATCTCAAAAGTTAAGAGTTGCTAAGTCTTTTTTAATATATTGCTCTCAATTGGACAATTTATGATATGCACACACGTCATACCACCACGATCTGACTCCTCATACGCTGAAATCAAATATTTTTCTAAATTATCAACGCAAATAATATTTGGGTTCAGTATTTTTCATATCATAACAAAAAACAAATACAGAAATGGAAAAACAAAAAAAACGTATCGTTTGGAGAAAGGTCAAAATAAAATAAAAATGGTATTAATTAAAGAAAAAAAGAAATGGAAAAAGAAGTGGACAACTCTCTTACAACTTTATTATATTAAACTATATTATTATATCAATAACCGTAATAGTTCATTGTCTTTTTTTTTTTTTTTTTTTTATAACTCAAGTGTCCGGTCCCACTTTAGACGGGTCCGACTAGCGTCGTGTCCAAGCGGAGCTGACGTGATCCTAGGAGCCTGCAGCCGCCATGTGAATTCCGTAGTGGTCAAGAATCGAACCCAGGTGACGGTACCCACAGCCGTGAGCCCATTACCACTAGAATACAACATCCTGGTTTAGTTCATTGTCTTGAGTCTCGACGATCTCAAATGAAATCTAACGTTTATTTTATGGATCTGAATCTCAAATAATTAAGAAGAAGCTATAATCATTATTACAGACGCAAAGAAGATGCTAAAAATATTTTATTGGATGAAATAAGTTATCAGATATCCTTTCTGAAAACTAATATTGGCGTGTATATAAAATGTTAAACAAGCATTATCTTCGATGCGATGGATCAGTTCTGAACATCTTTTTCTTTGAGTCAAAAGTCTAATTTTTGAACATTTAAATAATGGCGCATTAATATATAATTGCATAAACATACTTAAGGAATTAATAAATAAATTTTGGTGGGCGCTAATTTTTTTTTAATGTAATTTGGTTACCCAAAACAGTAAAGTACGAGACCACATGCTATAAGTCTGTAGCCTAAAATAGACAGTCTCCTTTGATCTGGTCAACGTTTTTATGCTTTTATACGCAAAACTTTCGCAAGCAGAAAATCTGCAAGCGAAAATTTATCTGTGTAGTTTTTAGCTTCTTTATAGGTGTTTTTTTTTTTGTCACTTCAGATTTTTCATTCAATGGAAAAAACAGTTTCAACATTTTTATTTTGAGAAATTCCCTCAAATAGCACTAAAACAAGTTTTTGTTCCAAAAATAGCTCACATTTTTATTTAGTACAAAAATAGCATTTTATGAAGTTCATAATTTAATTTTTTTGGTTTGGGTTGACTATATTAGAATTTAGGGTATAGTTTTTAGGGGGTAGGGGGTACAATTTAGGGTTTAGGGCTTAGGGTTTAGGGTTTAGAAAACCCTAAACCCTAAATCCTAAACCTTAAAAATATGAGGTTATGATTACCCTTTAATAAAAATGCTAATTATGTCTTAAATAAAAATTTGAGCTAAAAATGTCACAAAAACTTCATTTTGTGCTATTTTTGAGAATTGCCCTTTTATTTTTATAGTATATAAATCATTAATTTATATATATTTTACAAAATAAAAGTAGTTTGCACCAAAAAAACATGCATGTACTAATTTTTAAGGTCAATCTATAAAGTGTGAATAATCCATATACAAATAGACAATTATGCTATTGTGCTTGTCACGAAGTGTGGGACGATTCTGGAGGAGTAATTGTGTTATAATTACTCAAATGAGTAAAAGTGGATAATATATAGTGCATAAATAATTTAAAAAAAATTGCTCCCAGCCACGACTCCCGAGGCAACCTCTTTGATGGTTCTCTCCGACGCCGGTGAAGCTGAGGCTTGCCGGCGTCGGGAATCTTCCTTTGCTTATTGTTCTTTCGAGATCTTTCGTTCCTCTCTTTTAGTTTTTACTTTTCGAATTCCCGTCAAATTGGCTCTTGGCAAGCATAGTCGGAGGCTTTTCACCGGATTCCAAACCGGCGAACTTTTCTTGGGACTGGATGTCATGTTCCAAAGATCCTTCTCCTTCGTAGGGAAGTTAGGTTCTCACCTGCCAAAGATCTCTATCGTTGAAGAAAGGTTTTGTGTTTGCTTGACCCTAACCTTGAGTTTGAAGCGAAACAAACCTCCTTCGCCATCTTCGATCTTGTTGCTGGTCGGTCTCCTGGTTTCACCGGAAGTTTGCTGGAAGCTAGATCTGGATGAAAGAGCCTCATCATGTTGGATTACAGGCCAGGTGCTTCGTTCGATCTCTCTCTCGGCCTCGTTCGACGCAAATCTCACCTCAGGCAGCCGGCAGCCTATTCTCTCGATCTCATTCGTCCTAGGGCGAACTCGTTGGTGGCTGATGGTCTCTGGATGGGCCTGGCCCAATAAGGCTTCAAGTTTGGTAACAATTTTCTGTAAAGCTCTTCTCGGCCCATTAAGATTCAAGGACCTCATGCCCAATTACTTAGGAGAAGTTACTATCTGGGCCTATGAGAAGTATCTTTACTCATTTATGCCAATTAGGACTCCCACCAAACGTATCTATTGCAGCCGCCAATTCTGTCTCAACTCAACGGTACCTCTGTATCTCATTATCACGCTTCTTATGCTATTTGAGATGGGTTGCTGTTCGTTTTTGTGTTCTCATGAAAAGAGAACTTATTTGTACTTCTCCTCTGTTCATGAGGAAGATCTTTCACCCCTTTCCTCCCTTTGGGAGAGATCCTTTATATCACCCTCTGTTAAAGAGCGAATCCTACCTCCATTATGTTCTCTCTGGATGAGAGTTGTTCCATGTCCGGTTGTTAAACCGAGAATGTCTATTCTACTTCTAACCGATTTGTTATCGTATGCAGAGATCTTATCGAGATCAGAAGCTGTAGGGATCATTTTATGGATACCTATCGGTTTAGATGTCTTTTCAAAGTCACATTATGCAGATGTTGCAGTGACTACCCTTCAGTTAACAGCTATTATTGTCGTGAGACCTGGATTCTTGTTGGCACCAAGAATTTTTAAACCCTCCGACTTTCTGGTTAACACACTATCAAACTCTCATCAGTTTGTGTCTCTATCCCATAGTTGTATTAGTTTCATTGCTTTAAGTTAAGCCGTTTGGTTTGCATATCGGGTTATGTCCGATAATGCTCCTATCATTGTAATCGTTTAAGCATGAATGAATTTGAGTGACAAAAAAAAAAAAAAAAAAAATTACTCAAATGAGTTTGGTTTTCTTTGGAAGTGTAATGTCCGGTTTAATTTAATTCTTGTTTTTTTTGCGCCTAACCTTAATTTTATTATTTTGGAGGGGGGGGGGGGTGAAGTAGAGGTTTGGAGTGATTTCAATTTTAATAAGTTTTAAAAAAATTTATCTGAATTTTGGTGAATTAAGAAATTTGTTCCTGAAATTTCACTTTAAATTTTTAAATTCATTTCTAAAATATTTCCAATAACAATAGATTGAATTGTACATTGTAAATTCATTAATTCAATAATACTTAATTTTAGAAGATAATTTTTCCCCAGCATTTTAGAAGATAGTTTTAAATTCATATTTGAATGACATATGATTTGCCATTTTAATACACAAATCTCTAATTCAATACACCCCCATAATCTTTTGAATATAAGAATAGGAAAGAATTATCATAAGTCTTTGATTAATACAATATGTTTTGAAACTAGGAGAAGTTAAAAATAGAATAATCTTCATGATAAATGAAAAGTGGATCCAGGGCGGATGTAGAAAACAATTTTATGGGGGAACAAAAATGAAGTTGATCAAACAATTACGGCTAGAATAGCAAATAATAACAGGGGCAATATTGAAAATATCAATAATTTACATGAACTTTTAAAATTTTACCATAGGCAACTGCCCCCTCATTACCAACTTAGATCCGTCACTGAGTGGATCCAAGCAAATTTGAAAACTCAAATTAAAACCATCTTGATTATATGAAAACCGGATGCGTCGATAGAACATTCAAGACATAGCCATAATAGAAGAGCATGATCACCTTAAAGTGTGACTTTGAAAGAAAACCAATATTTCAGAGGTACATTGAAAATAGTGTTGCACTTTCTGGTCTCATAAAGATCGTGTTATTTCTAGTGACTTAAAATAGATATATTGTTAATGGGTCCAAATTAGAATAAATTAAGGAATGATACGGGCCGAAGGCTTATATAAAAGAGTGTAAGATTGTAATTTTTAATCATCAGATCAATAATAAGAAGTTAAAAACCCTAGACAAAAGGATATTCGCTTCAAAAAACTTTATTTTTCGATTCTCTTTTGGTTTTCTTGAGGTTTTGATTAAATCTTTGGATTCACAACATACCGCTATACAAAATGACAAATAAGTTAAGACACTGTAATGTTTTCTTTATTTTGAAACCGAAGAAAAATCACCTCTCATAATGAAGAGAAATGATGGAATAATTCTCTCCCTACAAGATGAGAAAAATGTAAGTAATATCTTCCGAATGGAGGAAGTTGAGGAAATATTTTTTCTTAACATAAAAAACTGAGAAGAATAGATCCTCGTGGTCTAGAAAATTTGGATTCAAATTATTTGTATTTGCTCTTGAACACAATGGAAAAGAGAACGATAGCAAAGATGAAAAAAGGTGGCGATAGCTTCTTATTGTGGGAGGCGGACCATCGTTGGAGAAAAGTAAATGGTGACGTTGGGTGACCCAAGAGTAGATTTAGAAGCATCAATCAACACCACCACAAATGTTGAATAAAACGGAGATAAATTCTAAAGAGGAAACGTGATCCACGATGGTCCAATGGATCAAGAGGATCCAGGGGCGAAGCCAAATTGTTTGTCAATAACACTAAAATCAACGGAAATGAGAGAATTGTATGACGACTCCAACTTAAAAAAACCATGAAAACGAGATTGGACGCGAGATTCTCACCAAATGAAAACAATTCATTGTAATTAATATACATAATTTATATTAAAAACTAAAATATAAATTGCAATCTCAAATTTCTTTAAAAATTTTGCAATCTCAATGTGTTGTCAATTTTTTTTTCCTTTTTTTTTTAAGTTATATTTATGTACTATTTAAAGAGTAAATAACCAAACAACAAATATTTATCTAAATGAATTGCATTAATGTACTGTAATATTTTACAGCTTAGCAATACAGTGACTATCCATTTTTGATTTATCTCCACTTTTCCCCTCAAACAATACATAAAAATATTAATGTAATGTCTTTGTTTGGTTTGGTTTTGGTCTTGGAGATGGTATTGCTATAAAATGAGATGCCAAAAAAAAAAAACAATACATAAAAATATAAAGAATACATGGAAATAAATTTTAAATACATGTAAATAAACTAGGCAATATTTTTTTTTGGTCAACTACTACGTAATTTTATCAAAAAGACAGAGACACAGCTATAGTTAAATACAATTCCAATAGAAGGAAATATATAAACTTTAACGGTAGTTATTAAAAAAATGAAAAGGCTAAATTACTCATAATATAATCCCTCTATGCTCGTCTTTGTCCATAATCGCTCTCATATAATCCTCTCCCCTTCCCCAAGTCTCCCCTTCGTCTCTCTGTCTCTCTCGGCAAAATAAAAAAAAAACTGGTTTCTTTACTCTGTTATCACATAAACTTCTCTCTGCGAAAAAGTAAAAAAAAAAGAAAGAAAAGAAATCAGTTAGTTCTTCTTCGTTATCTTTCTCAATCATCAGCTGAAAAAAAAATATTATTCTTTTCTAAAGAAAATTCAAAAAACCCAATTTTGCTTTTTTTTTTTTTGTTTTTTTTTTTTCCGATAACTCCGATCATCTCCGTTTCTCTTCTGCTTCGGGGTTTGGTAATTCGCAGAAACTTTCTGGGTTTTGTGTGGTTTGATTAACTTTGGTTCTGAATTGAACCGGGCCCACCAAACTACCAAAGTTAATGCTCTATAACGTGGAAAACATTTCAAATTGTTTCAGTTTCTCTATAGATTTAAGCTTTTGAGGTTTTTGGAATCTCTTTCCAAAATAAAAATTCTACCTTTTTGGATTTTTGTGGGGGTTTTTTTTTTTTTAAATGTAGAAATTTGATTTTGCATTTTCGGAAGAAAAAAAGCTCAAACCTTTTTTCGATTTGTCTATTAGTTAGTTAAAGCTTTGATTTTTTGTTTTGTTTATAACTCAAATTGGGATACAGTACACAAGTCTATGTTTGCCTTTTTGTGTAAATCGCATGTATCTTATGAAATTTTCAATCTTTAATTCTCCTTAAGGGATTTGTAGATTCTCTTTTAGTTGAGAGAATTTGATCTTTTAGCGTAATTGATCGAATCCAATTGTGTAATTGAAGCCTCGTGAGTCAAAATTGGGTAGTGAAGATCTGGGTTTGAGGATATAGATGAGATTTAGGGTTCTGGGTTTATAGTCAAAGATTAGATTTTTATTGAGAAAACAAAAAAAAATGGCATCTAGAGTAGAAGCATCAATCAATAGTGAGATTAGTGAAGAGGGTAGTGAGGAGAGAGGCAGTATGTGGGATTTGGATCAGAAGCTTGATCAACCTATGGATGAAGAAGCTGGTCGTCTCAGGAACATGTATAGAGAAAAGGTTTGATACTCAATTCTGGATTAATCTTGTTTCAATTTTGGTTTGGTTTAGTTGTTCAATTGTATTGGTTTTGGCAATGTTTAGTTGCTTCCTGCATTGGTATCAAGACTTTAAAGGGAAGAATTTTAGCTGTTTTGGAGATGTAATGTTGTTTCTGGTTTTGTTGCAGAAATTCTCGGCGTTTTTGCTTCTGCAGCTTTCGTTTCAGAGTCTTGGTATTGTTTATGGAGATTTGGGAACTTCTCCTTTATATGTATTCTACAATACATTTCCTCGAGGGATCAAAGACCCTGAAGATATCCTTGGAGCTTTATCGCTAATCATATACTCGCTCACAATCATCCCTCTCCTCAAATATGTTTTCGTCGTATGCAAAGCAAACGATAATGGTCAAGGTTAGTATCATATTTTCATGGTTCTTATATTCTCATTCGGGGGGTTTTGCTATGTGTATATTGAACTATCTCGTGTTTGGTGGATAGGTGGAACATTTGCTCTCTATTCTTTGCTCTGTAGACATGCAAAAGTGAGCACCATTCCAAACCAACACCGTACTGATGAAGAGCTTACAACTTATAGCCGCTCTACATTTCATGAGCGTTCTTTTGCTGCACAAACTAAGAGATGGTTAGAGAAGGGTACCTCTAGGAAAAATGCGCTACTTATTCTCGTTCTTGTTGGTACGTGCATGGTGATTGGCGATGGAATCCTTACTCCTGCCATTTCGGGTATTGCATTATTCACTTACCTTCCAAATATATACATTTTGTTTTATCATTTTACGCTCTACTGGGAAAGTATTTCATCGTGTTTATTCTGTTGCAGTTCTGTCTGCTGCGGGTGGGCTCAGGGTAAACCTTCCTCAAATAAACAACGGTATTAATTACTACGTAAAATCTCTAATTTTTCTACCGTGCCCATTTATGCAGTAATTGATCAATTTAGGTTTTGATTGTTGTGGCAGGTATTGTTGTTGTTGTTGCGGTTGTGATATTAGTGAGCTTGTTTAGTGTACAGCATTATGGAACAGACAGGGTCGGGTGGCTTTTCGCGCCCATTGTATTTCTTTGGTTTCTCTTTATCGCTAGTATCGGTATGTACAACATATGGAAACATGATCCGAGCGTTTTGAAAGCTTTTTCCCCAGTTTATATATATCGATATTTTAAAAGAGGAGGTCAAGATCGCTGGACCTCGCTTGGAGGCATTATGCTTAGTATCACAGGTAAAGAAGCTGATCAAATATTTATCGTCTTCTTCATCTTATTACCCTTTTTGTTATTCAATTTTTCTTGTTATGTCTATCAAATTTCAGGGATTGAAGCTCTCTTTGCGGATCTATCGCATTTTCCAGTCTCAGCTGTGCAAATCGCTTTTACTGTGATTGTTTTCCCTTGCCTCCTTTTGGCGTATAGCGGACAAGCTGCGTACCTTAGAAAGTTCCCGCATCATGTGGAAGACGCATTTTATCAATCCATTCCAAGTTAGTTTCCTATATCTTTTATCAATTTTCGTTCTGTCTATGGATATCTCTGGACAATATATTCAGATGAAAGTTTCTGTTTTCGTTTTTGTTGTTGCAGAAAAAGTATATTGGCCCATGTTCATAATTGCAACTGCTGCTGCAATAGTTGCAAGCCAAGCCACAATATCGGCGACTTTCTCGTTGATCAAGCAAGCTCTGGCTCACGGATGTTTCCCAAGAGTTAAAGTCGTGCATACTTCCCGGAAATTCCTTGGTCAGATTTACGTTCCAGACATCAACTGGATCCTCATGATCCTTTGCATAGCTGTCACCGCGGGATTTAAGAACCAGAACCAGATAGGAAACGCTTATGGGACTGCGGTTGTGATCGTCATGCTTGTGACAACGCTTCTGATGATGCTGATCATGATACTCGTTTGGCGATGCCATTGGATTCTAGTCCTCTTATTTACCGTTCTATCGCTTCTTGTGGAATGCACTTACTTCTCGGCAGTGCTCTTCAAGGTTAACCAAGGCGGATGGGTCCCGCTAGTCATTGCAGCAGCATTTCTCATCATCATGTACGTCTGGCACTATGGAACCCTCAAGAGGTATGAGTTTGAAATGCATAGTAAAGTCTCCATGGCTTGGATTCTCGGGCTCGGTCCTAGCCTTGGTCTTGTCCGTGTTCCCGGGATTGGCCTCGTTTACACCGAGCTAGCTAGCGGAGTCCCTCACATCTTCTCTCATTTCATCACAAACCTGCCAGCCATTCACTCAGTCGTGGTCTTTGTCTGCGTCAAGAACCTTCCTGTCTACACCGTCCCCCAGGAAGAACGGTTCCTTGTGAAAAGAATCGGACCCAAAAACTTCCACATGTTCCGCTGCGTCGCGAGGTACGGATACAGAGACTTGCACAAGAAAGACGACGACTTTGAGAAACGTCTCTTCGAAAGCCTCTTCCTTTTCGTCCGCCTCGAATCAATGATGGAAGGCTGCTCGGATTCCGACGACTACAGCATCTGCGGAAGCCAGCAACAGCAGTCCAGAGACGGACTCGGGAGCGGAAGCGGTAATGAGAACTTATCGACGTTTGATACATTTAATTCTATAGAGTCGGTTATAGCTCCCGTGAGTGCAACAAAACGGACGAGCCACACTATAACAAGGTCAAGCCAGATGAGCGGAGGAGGGGACGAGATGGAGTTTATAAACGTGTGCAGAGACGCAGGAGTGGTGCACATAATGGGGAACACAGTGGTTCGAGCCAGAAGAGAGGCGAGGATCTACAAGAGAATAGCCATTGATTATGTTTATGCGTTTCTTAGGAAGATTTGTAGAGAAAATAGTGCTATCTTCAATGTTCCTCAGGAGAGCCTTTTGAATGTTGGTCAGATTTTTTATGTTTAATAATAATATGAATATGTCATGTAAAAATGTTAGGCATGATTGATTATTGAATTTTGATTATATGTTGAATGAAAGCTGTTTAAAGAAAAATAATTGTTTAATGACCATACCGATGGAGTCGAGTTATTTTATGCCTTAAAAGTCACATGCTTATTTTGACACGTTTAAAAAATCGATTCGCAAGTCCAAATTTCAACTAAAATTTCTTATTGTCTATTGCACCAAAAAGAAGAAGGTTTATTATTTTCTTTTGCACCAAAATTAGAAGAAGGTTTATTGAGTAATGTTTTAAAATTGTGGTTCGTTTTAAACAGTTAACGTAATTTTTGTAAATGGTCTGCTTTGCTGAATTTTGAGATTTTAAGAGCCGTGATAAAAAGAAATAAAAGTCTTGATTTGTGGTTTATCTAAAAAAAAAAAACATAGAATAAAAAAACACTAAAAGTCAAGAGGAAAAAGTAGAGAAACCATTTCTAAACCCATTAAAGAAAATGAAACAAATGATTTTTTTTTTCTTTCTAAAATTTATAAAAAATTCACTAATTTGTTGTTATAGCCCAATGAGTAAATTAATAAATTGACTAATCTGATCTTGGAAGCCATGCAAAATTCATGTATAAAGCCAAGTGAGAAATGACTAATTGGTTAATTTTGTAAATTATGTTTACCACTAAAGTGATTCTTTTTTTTTATAAGTTTTTTTTTTGATAAGACTAAAGTGATTCTTATACGATAGAAAAAAATATTGAATCTTCATCCGATTGCATTAAGGGGCTTTGGAACCGGAGAAGCTGCTCCACCACGTCATAAATTAAATTGTGTTAAGAACAATATTTTTAGTCAACAGAATTAATTATTTTTTTACGACATTTTTAAGGAAATCTATTGCCAGCTTGACCGAGTTACTGCAAGATTGACTGAGCTATCTCTATATCAGTTGAGACCACACAAAAAATCACATCTTTACCTATTTAGTATATAATCAAATCTTTCTCAAGATGCATAGAACATACAAAACTCTTTAGGTAAGGTTATATTTTCAGATTTCTTGCCCAAAAAAAAAAAAAAAAAAATGGAATAATAGCCGGCAAAAAAAAAAGAAAAAAAAAAAGAACATATTTGAGACGATCCTTTTAGTTTTCTTCCATTGTAATTTTCATCAAAGAAGTGTAAAATTTTGGGGTTTCTCTTGCATGTGTCCCTCTCTTTCGTCATTCTAACGAGACAGCTCTTCAATATCACAATATGGTGTCTGCACATTTAAACCTTATTCGGAAGATTATGGGAGTGATAGGAAACATCATCGCTCTATGTCTGTTCTTGTCACCAACGCCAACGTTTGTACGCATAGTGAAAAAGAAGTCAGTGGAGAAATACTCACCAATGCCATATTTAGCGACGCTCATAAACTGCTTGGTTCGAGCTCTATACGGACTTCCTATGGTGCACCCAGACAGCACATTGGTCGTCACAATCAGTGGTATAGGAGTCGTGATTGAAACCATTTTCCTTACAATCTTTTTTATTTTCTGTGGCCGCCAAAAACAGCGGATTGTAATATCCGCTGTTTTAGCGGTTGAAGTCATGTTTGTGGCTATTCTTGCTGCTTTGGTCTTAACTCTCGAACACACAACCGATCAACGTACAGTGAGTGTTGGGATCGTATGTTGCATTTTCAATACAATGATGTATGCTTCTCCATTGTCTGTTATGAAAATGGTAATAAAAACAAAAAGCTTGGAGTTCATGCCGTTTTTACTATCGGTAGCTGGATTTTTAAACGCAGGTGTTTGGACGGTTTATGGTCTTGTGCCTTTCGATCCATTCATGGTCATACCAAATGGGATTGGGTGTGTGTTTGGACTGGCTCAGTTAATATTGCACGCTACTTACTATGAATCAACCAAAAAGATTATGGTGGAAAGGCGTCAAGCCGGGTTATCCCACTCGACCGCTCAGATTGAAGCTGAGAACGTTGTGTATTTTAACCAACGAGTTAATGGCGTATGATTTGGTCTTCTCATGTTATTTACTGTCTGATTATTCAGAACTTTTTCATCTAGAACTTTTATTTTCATGTTTTTTTTTTTTTTGATTACCATCTATCACTTTAGTATGCAAATAAGCCAAAAACTTGTATTGTCCATTGTTATGTGGGGGATGTATAGACTCTTTTAAATATGTTGGTGTAATGTTACAATATCTAAGAAAAAAAAGATATGCAATTATATGTAGAAGGAATACCTCCAAATCTGATCACTTTACACACATCTCAAAAGCAGGTGATCATGAGTTTCTTCATCCAAGGAGCAGAGACTCCGACAACATCGCAACATAGTCTACCTCTTAACAAAGCTCTTAGTGCTTAAAAGTCAAGTCTCATCGATCGCTTCTCCATTAAAGATCTTGGCGATCTTAGCTACTTCATGGTATTGAAGCGACTCACACATTAGATGGCCTAAAAGTTCTATAAATTTCTCTACAGCCTCGATTATTTGTTTGTGTTTATGTTACATTTTACTAGCGCTAAAAAAAATGCCAAATGAAAACGGTTAATAAACATATATAGAAACTATGCCAATAAAGATAATGAATTTAGGAAAAAGGGTATACTACGACACAAGCTTAAGCGAGAGCAAGGGGATAATAAAGAACTCACCAAACTTCTTGAAAATATTTACCTGGAAGCTATAAACAAAAACAAACGATCTTCAGCTCCCTCCCACTATGTTGTGAGTTCTTATTTTCGTTTGTCTTAATATAAATAAGCTAGAATCAATTCTATAAGAAATCTAATGAAGTTGTAGTGAAAACTTACACTTGCATCCGAACTCTAGCTTGCTGTTAGAAACTTTAAGTCCTCAACATGGTCTACAAAGGCGCGAACTCTATAACTCGTAAACGCTTCAACTCCTTGGATTTCAACCCTCCGAAGAGTATAGCTATCAAGATTATAGTAGAAAACATAAAATGGGTTAGATATATACTCCCTCGACAACACGATTTCACTTGTAGCAGTCACTCCAGCAATGTTAACAGAGGCATTAACGTTTTGATTCTCCCACAATTCCGGCAAACTGAAGACACGTTTCGAAAACTCTCCTCTCTCGACATCTTCTAAAACCCATAAAGACAGCACAAGGCCAAGCCTTCCATCAGCATTAGCACGCCACTCACTCTGGATTCCTCCTAGTTTACCCTTGAAATTGATCAGAACACTAGGCCTAGACGACCAAAGTGTAATGCCATTAACTTCCCTAAGCAAATTGAATTTCCCCTCAGAATTAATATCAAAGCAAGCTATCATCACAGTCACAGTGGGACCTACAACTCGGCGAGCTATGTAATACAAAACACCATTGATGCATATACCTTCACTTAAAGGATAATGGCTTAACCTAAGTTTTTTCAACCTCCACTTTACATCAGTTCCTAATGTAAGAATCTGAAGCTCCTCAGCTACAGCACGTATATCACGGTTCATGACCAATACCTTGAATTGTTTAAGAGTTGGATCATATACAAAAAAGCTATTAACCAACTCCTTAGTCGTTTTCGGTTTAGGTAAAGTCACTTGTTGTCCCGTGCTAGGTTTACAAATCACAGGTAATCTATCCATTGAGAAGGTTGAATTAGGGCAATAGATCAATCCAGAGACAGGAGCACAACTAATTTGTAAGCACCAATCTGCAGGGAAACGTGTATGAAACTCAGCGGCTACTACAAGAGAAGAATTCTGAGGATCCTGAAACTGAGGAGACGAGCAGAAGATCAACTCATCGGATTTTTCAAGGGTGAATAAGAGACGTGGCCTAGTTGAGGACCTGGTTAGAAACAGCTCGGTGAAATATTGACGGCGGAGCATTGACGCCCAGAATTTGGAGGTGCGACGAAACCTAGATATTGATTTTGCTGATGTTCTTGAGAGTATCTCGAGAATGAGATCAGTTGACTCGATTGTGGTCGGCACTTGTCTCTTCATTGAGATTAATGTGTAGTTTACGTGGGAGAGAAGATAGGGTTTACAAAATCGGAGAGATTCTTATTTATAGGAATGGAAGGAAAGGAGGAGTTTGAATAGAATTAGGAAAATCATAAAACAATTTCAACTTAGGAAAACAAAAACAAAAATTGTTTTATTTTTTATTTTTTATTTTTTTTAGAGTTTAAACAAGTTACAGGGCGATGTATCCATAATGGTGCCATTATAATAATATTCTTTGATATAATCACTAAAACTCGTTGACAGTAAGATGTTAAGGTCCCAAGGTGTTATTAATTAACGGTAAGCAGAAGTTTTCCTCGGAAATTCAGATTGAGAACAAAATTAAGTCAAGTGGAACCAAAAAGTACATTCTAAAAGCAAAAAGATTTTCTTTATTTTTTGTGGTGTTTTTCTCATGAAATCATTTTCTTATTGATCATGAATTTGTGTTTGCAGCATATCACAGGTAGGAAAGTGGTGGACTTGGAGGAGGACTATACAAGTTCGAATCCAAAATATCATTTTATGAACGATATATAGCAAGACCTTTTTGGATCACTAAGATGTGAAACCAAAATTTTTTTGAAGGTTCAAAGATCCATGTGAACTATGGAACCTCCATTTCACAGTTATCAATCTCCAAGGGACATACCTGCTTAGACATTCATTCAAGTTGAATGTTACAAACAAGTCATTGACCTTGAGTGCGGTGTCCAACCTCAACCTGAGCCTGGGTAACAAAATTTAGGACATGAACATCTTTGATCAAACCAGACGCATAGCTACAAGTACCTTCTTGATACATCTGTCCACGGGTCAAACCAGACACACAGCTACGAGTACCTTCCAGATACATCTGTCCAAGGAATTTTGTGTGGAAATCGGCGGCTACTACAAGAGACTTCTCATATGGATTTTGAGGCTGAGGCGACGAGTAAAAGAGCCACTCACCCTCTCCTTCAACCGAAAATAAGATACGTGGACGAGCTGAAGACCTGGTCATGAACAACTCGGTGAAATATGGATTGCGAAGCATAAAGCCCCATAGCTTCGACACGCTACGAAACCTCCCGATTGACTTTTCTGGCAAACTCGAGAATATCTTCATAATGAGCTTATAAATATATATTTTAAAAATTATTCTATGCGTAACAAAAATAAAAAAATTGATTTTTCTAGTTATAAGAGATCCTTATATGATTCTAAATATTTAGAATAAAATTTGAGTTTTTTTTTTTGTTAAATGGTTTTCGTTAACATTTGAGTATCTTATAATGACCGATATCATTAACTGGATTTTTTATAAATATTCTCAGCATTAATTCCTGAAAATATTTAAAAACCAGTTGATTAATGCTTGTTCTTTAGGAACAATGGCTCAAATGAAAGAATGTATCTCAGAAGCTAAGCGTAACGAGTGTATATTCATAGAAGAAATACCACCACAACGGAGTCTTTATTGATAGGAATTGCGAGGTAAAGGTAACTTCAAAATCTAAATATGTCTATACGTTAACTTAAATATAATAAGCTCAGAGGCCTAGCATAACAAGTATATTTCATTGAAGAATTGTATACAAGGAAGACTATATATATGTCATATAACAAGCGTATATTTCTTCAAGCCGCCCATTGTATGATCAAAGAGTTTTTTTTTTTTCTTCCCTCAAACGTAACAATTTTATATTAATACTCCATGCTGTGGTATCGGCTGCGCTCTTTATTCTTCACGTACGGACGGCGCATAGAGATGCTGGACTTGAGTTGCATCAATAAATCTAAGATCCTCTACATAGTCAACAAAAGTGTAAACTGCACCAGCATACTTAAGTCCGGCTCCAAGACCTTGGATTTCAACGCTTTGGAGAGTGTTCCTTTTGGGATTGAAGTAGTAAACGTGAAACGGTTTATATGTCATAAACCTCTCCGACAAAACAATTTCCCCTGCAGCGGTTACTCCAGCAACGTAAATACTGCGGTGCTTAAAGATTATTTTCTTGGGCAAAGTGTAGACACATTTCGACCATTCATGTTTGTCTTCATCCTCTAGAACCCACATGTGCAACTCATCAAAGATACTGTCTGGATCATCCATCAATTCAATCCCACCTAATTTACCCTTTGAGTTTACCAGTTTCATTCCATATGGATTAGGAAAGCATTCTGCATCAATAAGCTTGAATTTCTCAGACCTAACATCAAAGCAAACTATCACATTAGGGCATGTATCACCATCCAAATTTTCAGCTAAGTAAAACAGAACCCCATTGATCCATATGCTTAAATCTAAAAGGTTGTGGATGAAGGGACATTGGATGGTTCTCCACCTCACTTTATCAGTTCCTAATGTCAGAATTTCATTATGATGTTTAGTGTTCATGAGCAATAGCTTGAATTGCTTGTCGATCGGATCAAACCCTAAATAGCTTTTCGACTGTCTCTGGCAGTACTCTAGTTCAGGTAAGGTAACATATTGTCCCGTGATAGGGTTACATATCCTACGCACGTTAACTTGAGGGAAATAGACCAAACCAGAGGCACAGCTACAAATATCATCATCTCGATTCATCTGTCCACTGAATTTCTTATGATAATCAGCGGCTACTACAAGAGACTTTTTCTCATATTGATGATTATGAGGCTGAGGGGATGAGTAAAAGAACTCCTCACCGTCTCCTTGAACAGCAAATAAGAGACGTGGACGAGCTAAAGACCTGGTCCTGAACAACTCTCTGAAATATAGACTGCTAAGCATGGAGCCCCATAGCTTCGACAGGCTATAAAACCTAGCGATTGACTTTGACGGCAATCTGGAGAATATCTCCATAATGAGATCAGTTGGGATGGAATCAGAAATTTCTCTTCTATTCATGATTGTTTGTTGTATTTTCTTATCGGATGGGGGGGGGGGGAGAGATATATAATACAAATCATAGCAGAGAGCCAGAGACTCTATTTTACAGAGTTAGGAGCCTAGGGCATTATTCCAAACCGAACGTAATCGTAGGTCTGGTAATTTAGTTTGATTTCGGTTCAAAGGCATAAACCGATCGGCAGCCTTTGTTATTATTTTTTTTGGGTTCAGGTTCAAACCGTAACTAAACTAAAACCAATCGATTTGACCTAATAAAACCGCAACCTTCTATAACAAGCAAATATGACAAATCAAATAGAATAAACCATTGCTTTATAACTTAAAAGGCTGAACACTCTGAGGTTCAGTCAGTACTGTCTGCTCATTTACTTTGGTGATCGTCTCACAATCCCTATGGAGTCGTGTTCGGTCCAGAGAATTCCATAACTATCATTGGGCCACGTAGAAAAAAATGCCATTGTGAAGTTATGAACCTCAATAACTATCCAGAATCTCTCAAGCTCTCTCACGGAATTAGAATCACTCGTGTGTATAAACAAAAGAATAAAAATAAGAACTTGACACCGGAGAATTTAACGAGTTCGGATCCGTTACCGGAATCCTACATCTCGCCGGAGACAGAGCTCCGGAATCCACTAGATCGAAGTGTTTCTTCTTTCTTTACAAGATCTCTCACAATCTCACTCTCTCAAATCGTTACACACTCGAACAAGATGATACGAATAAAATCTCATCTAACAAACTTTGAAAACAACGAGACTAATAGCTTCAGGAAGCTTCTTATTCTCCTTGTGTATCTTGGCCGTACACGTGTCAACATCTAAGCCTTCCCATCTGAGACCCTCTAGTCCAACTAGAGTCTCTACCATACTTAAAGAAACTACATTGAGAACATAATTCTTCAAATCTCCACCTTGTTCTTAATGCCTCGATATAGTCTTGAACTCGGATTCCATCTCCGGATGTGACCAGACCGGTTCACACTTCTGAATAAACCCATTCAGCTACTTATCTCCACCTTAGTAATCATCCTCTCCACCTTGGTGAATCTTCATAACCAATTCCTTAGACATCATGTCTGATGGATCTCTCGCCAAACTGAGTCTGAAGACTGGGTCTGCACAAACCTCACCAAGCAACTATCAGAACCTCGTCTACTAAGAGTTATCTTTACCACTTCTCCATTGTCTTGCAGCAAGTATAACTCTCCATTGATCCCTCTTCCAAAACTTGAAACCTGTTTTGGTTACTTGACGAAACTTCTATCCTTGTGCAAGTTGATTCTCTTGTCAACCTTTTAATTCCCCTCATGTGCACTGAGCTTAGAACAAAAAAAAAACTTCTTTGAATCAACTGCATAAACTCGAATCTTTGCTGATTCATGACCTGTAACAATCTTTGATTCCTCCTGCAAAAACAATCTCTACCAATAACATGTTAGTAATAAATGTATTGAACTTGAGATTTATACTTACAGTGATTTGTTTGAACTTTAAGCATCACTTTGCACCGCTGTTGTTGCCAACAGAACACGCCGCCTAATTCTACTTGATTAGGAAGTCTTTCGAAAACAAATGTCTCTGCTTGTCCTTGTTCAAATCCTCTCTGTATTAGCAGAACCTTTCATCCAACAGATCTGAACCGCAATTAACTCCTTTATACTTGTCTCCCATTCACTATCTTGTGATATGCTTGAGACTTCTCCTTACAGCTTTTTCCCACATCAAATCTAGAATCCTTGATGTAACTCCCAGCTGTAGAAAACTCCCTGCAATACCTTTACTTGTATGCAGACTTCACCAAAACTTGGTATATGCATCATAACTCTTCTCATACAACAACCACAATCTTTCTTCGCTCATCCCTTTTACTTCAGCATGCCTTAGATAACTGAGCCTTTTCTCTTGATTATGCTGCACGTGCCTTTCACCGAGAAGGATTCCTTACGATGCTAACAAAACAACTAATATAACTCATCAATTGTTTCCCTTCAAATGCACTTTAAAACGTCTGCATTCGCTTTATAACTAGGATTTCTTTCCACTTGCATATTCCAGCCTTGAGATGAAACTGTTCATCTTGCTCTAAGCACCACAGTCTCTGATATTTCTTGAAGTAATATTCTTGAGACAGCCCAACAAAACCTGCTCTATGTCTCCTTCAGTTTCTCCTTTTGAGAAAACCACTACGCCACTTCAATATCCTCATCTCGAACTTCTATTTCAGCTTTGCTGAACTTCTTAATCCTACAAATAATTTCCAGATGTCTTCTTCATTATCAAGCATTTAATTAAACCTGAAAACTTCCCTGTTTCACTCTTGTTGCAACCTCATTATGCTTGAACCTCTTGACATCTCAACCTGCTCTTGGAACTTTGTATTCTTCACAAACTTGCTTACCACGAATCTATACCAAACAGTGACTAAAACTTTTCTCAAAACATACCCAATGATCTGATAATCTCACCCAGATCATGTCTTCAAAACTGAAACAACTCAAATACTCTTTAACTTCATAGCTCCACCTCGAATCATAATTCACCTTCCTTGATCATACAGTACATTCCTGTAACACTAGTGACTCCACCTGGAACCTTTGATCCTTAAGAGTAACTCGTGTCTCTTAAAATTTCTTCCATCTTCCTGAGCTTAACAAAACATCTTCCTCACTGTTTCACTTTGATTCATAATCTCAAAATTCATGTGTGCTAAACTGTGTACTCCTGGACACTTAACAAATCCATATGTCAAAGCTTATGACATAATTGTTCCCATCAACAGTCAATTTAATCCATAGAATATCCTCCAAGAACAATCTGCTTCTAAAGAAGCCTCCAATCTGATTTTGTGTCATCAGATTGTATACCTTAGCCTTACAGACTAATGACCAGCTGCTATTAACTTGTTATAATCTCAGACTACTCAAGTCTTCACTCCTATTCTGACTTCGTTTCACTTAGAATAATTCTCCCATGTAGTCAAAACAAATGCTTCACTCCTTTAACTTCAGAAATCCACAAACAGTCTTGTATGTTACCTTTCTGAAACTTCCAAAGAAAAACTATATTTCTTAACCTTCAGTCTTCATGCCTTGAGTCTTTGAAAAATAACCAGCTGATCCACTCTTCTTTGACCCTTTGTCTTGAGCCATACAAAACCAGAAACCAACTTTCATTTCTTTGGTTTCTCACTTACTGGTTCACACCAATCCCACCTTGATTTACTAACACAAGATGCTTCTCCATTCTTTGTTACGAATCTGTATGTTCCTTCTTGTGTCCCCGTCTTTCTCTGTCTGTTTAAACAGAGAACACAATAACACTATAAACTTGCAGCCTCGTTTTATTTCACTTAAAACACTTCTGCCACCAAACAGATCACACAATAGATGCTCCAGCTTTAATCCATTTCACTTGCCCCGTGAGATCTTCTTAAAACCTTTATCCTTACAGCCTAAAACCATATCGTACTCACAAGAACCTTATACCATACACCAGAGACCAGACCTGTTCCGAAATTACCTCAAAACGTTCTCATACCTTGAAGTCTTCTTAGCCCCAAAACTGTTATGAACCTAACAATTAACTTGGCCAAATTTCTACCTTACTCCCCCTGCAGTCCCATTCCTCGAATCTCTGCCTCTAACATGATACTTCAATAAACCATAAACCCATAAATCCAAACTCCTAAGGCGTCCCCTAGTACCTGAATTCATAAGTCTCCATTCTTTCACACTTGAACACTTACTGCAGCAGATTTTAAACAAACACATACCAACCAAACTCAAACTGAAACTCAGCAAAGAATCTTGGCTCTTTGATTTGTCAAAATCAGCCTCTATAAACTATGTTCAAAAACATGCATTAATTCTTTGGAACCACAGAACTGAGTATTCTTTAAAACTTCACTTATCAATCATCACACCAATACTTTTGATTTGCAGCAGATACCAAACTGGTTGTTCTTCCCTAATTGAGTCTTGAGGGATAATACCTTGATTTTGGCGTTGATGATTTAGAGTTAAAACCTTTAACTCATATCTTTGAACATGAGCCAAACTGATCATGTTGAAAACTTCACCATACGTCAATCTCAATATGATTTCCCCTTGTTGTAACTATTGTCTTTGTCTAAGTCTCTGAAACTTATATCTTCTTGTACTTGGAACGGCTCCACCAACAAGTTCTCTAAACCAAACTTGCATCCTTGTATAACCTCAACCCGATAGATGATTATCAACTTAGAGAACTCTTGATTCCATTAAACTTGAAATCATCTCTATCAAAATAATCTTTACCGGTGATCTTCCTTCTTTAATTTCTGGTGATTGTGAACCTTATCTTTCACCATTCTTCTTCTGCCTTTAACTCAGAAATCTTGCCACCGTTGCAGTGAATCTTCAACAAACTTGATGACGTTACCCGCAATACTTCAGATAGATGGATCATTGAAGATTTAACTTAAAAGATTCTGATTCTCAAGACCTGAGAATAACCTCACCTGATTCAAGATTCACCGAGAATCAATTTCTTCAATCTCGATGTCTCATATCATGGACCAACACTATCTTCTTCGATTGCCAATTTCTGACCTTGAAACGGACATGGATTCATCTCCCAAGTCCGACGTCGCGTCACTATCATCAACGAACCTCATCACCGACGTTCACCACTACGAACCGATGTTGTCTCCGATTTCATCTTCTTGAAATCGTGATGATAATAATAATTAGAGAAAGCCTTCGATTCTTCTTCTCCAGAACTGACATCGCCTATACTGGCAACGTTCTCCACTGGATTCTTCCTCCTGTCACTTCCATGAAACTCAACACGAAGCAATCACCGATTCAATTCTTCTTGAGCTCGAATCTTGGCTGGATCTTTAAGCCTATGGCTCTGATACCAATTTGTGAAGTTATGAACCTCAATAACTATCCAGAATCTCTCAAGCTCTCTCACGGAATTAGAATCACTCGTGTGTATAAACAAAAGAATAAAAATAAGAACTTGACACCGGAGAATTTAACGAGTTCGGATCCGTTACCGGAATCCTACATCTCGCCGGAGACAGAGCTCCGGAATCCACTAGATCGAAGTGTTTCTTCTTTCTTTACAAGATCTCTCACAATCTCACTCTCTCAAATCGTTACACACTCGAACAAGATGATACGAATAAAATCTCATCTAACAAACTTTGAAAACAACGAGACTAATAGCTTCAGGAAGCTTCTTATTCTCCTTGTGTATCTTGGCCGTACACGTGTCAACATCTAAGCCTTCCCATCTGAGACCCTCTAGTCCAACTAGAGTCTCTACCATACTTAAAGAAACTACATTGAGAACATAATTCTTCAGCCATTAATCATTTTAAATGGTCTGAGTGATATCCCAAGTGCGAGTAAGCGCATGATTGTGTGCAAATGATATATGTAGTGAACGTTGTGTTATGCCGGGTTATGATACACGTACACAAATATATTTTCTGAGTCTTATTGTCGTTGTATGATTGTGTTCATTTTACCTTTGCAAGACAATGAGAGATTTAACAAAACTTGTTTCGTAACTTGCATTAATTGAAAACTTTCATTAATTCTATATGCATTAACTGAACACTTTCATTAATTGCTCTGCATCACTCTTCTTTAGTCAATAAACTTTGTTGATTCTTGCATGGGATCTGCATTGTCTCAAAATATTTGCGTTTACGTTTTCCGTTTGCTCTGTTTCTTTTTTTTTTGTTTCATACTTCCATTCATCTTATTTAGGTCTCTCATTGATTAAGCTCAAAATCAAGTTTTCAAATTATTTGATGATTTTTTCTGACTTGTAGAATTAGACGTCCTTGTTTTTATTAATTATTGGTAATTTTTCTTTTTTTTAACAGCTATTCATAATATTGTTTTTTAACAGCCACTCTTACTCAAATATGCCTTAATTACACTTGGGATATGCCACTCTTACTTAGATGAACCAGACATTGCGGAATGAAAAGTCTAAAACAGAAGAAGATGAAGGAAGGTACGTACACTCGCATCTCTGCAAAAGTTTTTTAATGTATATATTATTCATAGAGTAAAGCACAAATGACGACATGCCCCATTGCTTTCATCCCTTGTCTCGTATACTCTTTGTCACTCCAACGATCGTCTCTATCTCTCATCTCCTCGCGGTTTCTTCTTCTTCTTCTTCTGTCTTCATCTTCCTTTCTGTCTCTTTCATTGCTTCTCTCTCTGTTAGTGTTTTCCTTCTCCCTAAGCTTACCATCATCACACCTCCTGTCTCTGTCTCTGTCCCTTTCTATGGGCGCTTTGTTCTTCACAAAGGGAGCAGAGATGCTTGACTTGAGTTGCTTTGCATCAACAAATCTTAGATCCTCTACATGGTCAACAAAAGTGTAAACTGTACCACCATACTTAAGTCCAGCTCCAAGTCCTTGGATTTCAAGGTGTTGGAGAGTGTTCCTTTCGGGATTGAAGAAGAAAACACAAAAACATTTTAGATGTGATCAACCTCTCCGACAAAACAATTTCACCCGTAGCGATTAATCCAACAACTTTAATATTGCAGCAATTAAAGATTTCATTCTTCGGCAAAGTGTAGACATATTCCCACCATTCATCTTTATTGACATCCTCTAAAACCCACATACGCAACTCCATGGCATCAACAACATCACTATCCCTCAGCTCAATCCTACCTAATTTACCCTTATAGTTTATCAGTTTAACTCCATATTCAGAAGCATTGCATTGTACGCCAATAAACTTGAACTTCTCACACCTAACATCAAAGCAAACTATGAAATTAGACCAATATTTAGACATTTCATCAAAATGGTGAGCAAAGTAATACAAAACCCCATTGATGCATATGCTTTCACCAAAAGGATAATGAATTAAAGGACATTGGATCTTCCTCCACCTCACTTTATCAGTTCCTAATGTCAGAATATGATAAACTCTTCCATTATAAATCATATTGTTCATGAGCAATACCTTGAACTGCTTGTCAACCGGATCAAACCCTAAAAAGCTTGTCGAACTTATGTTCGTTCTCAGATCAGGTAATATAACATATTGTCCCGTGCTAGGGTTACATATCACAGGCAGTGCCTCTTTTGAGATCCACGTATCATAGAAACTGATCAAACCAGAGGCATAGCTACAGTTGTATGAGCTACTACAGTCTCGATACTTGTGTCCACTGAACTTCGTATGAAAATCGGCGGCTACAACAAGAGACGACTTCCCATATAGATGTTGAGGCTGAGGCGATGAGTAGAAGATCCACTCAACGTCTTCTTTAACCACAAATAAAAGACGTGGACGAGCTGAAGACATGAACAACTCGGTGAAATATGGACTTCGAAGCATAGATCCCCATAGCTTTGACACGCTACGAAACCTAGCGATTGACTTTGTGGGCAATCTGGAGAATATATCCATAATGAGATCAGTTGGGATGGTTCCCAAGTTTTTACCTCTATTCATCGAATTCGAAGATCGTTGATTGCCTTGGGACATGGTTGCCTTGCGTTGTTCTAATTGATGAAGGGGAGGAAAAGAATACAAAACTATGGTTAACGATGAAACCCTAGTTAAGTAACGAATCAGAAAGATTAATGAAGAACGAGCAAAGCATATATGTGATTAATTTATAGTTACGATCGAACAAAATTAGAAAAGGAAATTGTATAGATTTAAAATTATCTTCTGCATGTTCTAACTTTTGTTCGCCATTTAATGAATTAAAAAAAGAAAAGTAAATTTAGATAGTTTAGTTAATTCCATTATTAACTAAGCCATATAAGTTATTTATTTCCAATTTGGTTTTTAGGAAGCTTTACAGAAAAATTACTTCAAAAGTCAAATTTAAAAAGAGAAAACTGATCGTCTTAACAAAAGAACAATGTTTTGTCACTGCAAATTTTGAGCTAATCAAAGTATTTGTTTAGTTTATATCTTTGGAAGTCCAAATTAAATCAAATGTTTTTCAAAAGAAATAAGCGCACGTCTCATGTCTCAGATTAAGTTGAAACAATCCTATTAAGATCCATATTCTCATTTTTGTAATTTTTCGTTTCTCGGATCAAGAATCGGATGGTTCTTCACATTTGTGATTCTAGATGCAGCTTAAAGGCATCTGTGTAGCTGGTTACTTCTTCTACAAGTATCGTCTCAGAATATGTTTTCACTATTTTTTGTTTGCTTTTCTTTATGAACCTTCAAATTCATCATCTTCATGAGTCTCTGTATATGCAGTCTTATTTATGGATTCATAAAATCATGCCAATTATGTATCGGTACATTCTATTGGAGAGTCAAGACTCAAGCCACCCGATGACCGGTGAATCTCAACAGCAAAACAACTAAATGAAGAAGATGGTCCTAAATGCAACTGTAGCTAGAATCATGAACTTAAAGCCTTAGAACCAAACGCCGGTGTACCGAAATTAGATCCGTTCACGTTCTTCACTGGTGCAAACTCTTCTTCCATCAACACCTACAACATTATTCAATCCAAGTATTAGTATTTGGTTTTTGGATTGTTTAGTGTTTTTGTGTGTAAATGATTTGGTGTAAAACTGTTAGGGTAAACTTTTTATAGTGACAGGCTCCACCGCAATGGAAATACCTTGGAGATTGCGGTTGAAGGAGCATAAGGAAAGGAATCGAAAACGAATTGTTCTAGTTTCAAAAGTTTTAAATACTTAACTGTGACTTGAGGATATACAGTTACAGATCACAAGACGCCAAATCACATGCATCTATAACACTGCAGTAACTGATAATAATGTTTACTCAAGCATATATATCCACAAACACACGAAAGACATTCATTTATATAACCAAATCTTCTAATGATATAAAATCATGCAATCTTCAATTATCCCATAAATGCAGCAAATCTCAACCAAACCTATACATGAGCAATCGTAGTAACTAGCTACAACAAAACTGAATTTAGTGTCAGACCGATCATAATCAAGAATCTATTGTACAGTTTTCCTTTCCAATTTATCTACAATCTATAGAATCTTCTCTCTTTTTTCCTAGATGAAAAGCTGCTCCTCTCACTGATTATTACCTCACTTCTACACCTGTCACCAAACACTTGACCGATATTACTTGTGCTACGTTGCAAAAGCAACCTGAAACTTGTAGTACCACGCTCAAACGCTTCAAAACCTTGGATTTCAATGCTTTGTAGATTGTTCCTTTCTGGATCGAAGTTGTAAACATAAAACCATTTAGATGTATATTGCTTCGACATAACAATTTCACCTGCAGCAGTCACTCCAGCAACGTATAAAAAAGAGGGATTCACGAACAATGTGTAGACAGATTGAGTTTTTTTTTTTTTTTTTTAACATTATAAATTAATAATGACTACTAAGTCAATTAACAATTGATCATGAAAGAAAAAAACAAGAGAAAAAAAAAATCATTTCGCCAATTTAATCTAAGATAATAGGATGATAACAAGAGCAGAAGCATTTTTCCTGAAAGACAAAAAAAACTTATTGTAAATATAAAAAAAAAAAAAGCAGAGACGACTCATCAAATCTGAGAGGATGCAGAAGCGGAAGGACCAGTCTTGGGAACATATTTGCGAGCCCAAACATGTTTGCCATTGATTGTGTACTTGTTCCTGTCCCTTCCAGCCACAATCTCTCCCATCTTTGATGCACAACTATCCTTCAGCACCATCCTCGCGAACAGCGGCTGCTCAAACATTTCAACATCCTGCATCAATACTACTTCAATCACATCCCCAAATCTTTTGGTGAAGTAAGCATTCACTTCCTCTTCTGTAATTGGATATCCTTTCGAGAAAGTTAGGAACACTGTCCTATCATCCGCAGGCAGCAGCACTATGTTCTCTTCTTCCGCGGGGGTAGTACTATTAGTTATTTCTTCTTCAACAGGCGGAGGAGGCTGAGGAGGCGAAGCAATTGTTTCTTGTCGCACAATTGGCCTGAAAATTGTTTGTTGACGAATACTTGGCCTGATCAAAATGGTTTCTTGTCGACCACTCGGCCTGAAAAATGTTTCTTGACGAATACTTGGACTGAGAGTTGTTTCTTGACGAACACTCAATCTGCTCGTGGATCCTTGTTGAGCGGTCGTTGTCAACCTAAGTTGCTGCATCTCCTCAATAGCTTTCTCTCTTTCTAAAGCCAAACGTTTCTCTCGGTCATACATCTCCGCTCTTCCCCAAATATCACCGAAAGCTCTGCTGCAGATTTCATTCATATTCTTTTGCAACCCTTCGAGAAAAACTTCACGGTTGTGGTGGATGAATCTGAGAGTAAGCTTGCCTCCGGTCATCTGAACGATCATAGGTATAACAGAATTATGATCGTCGTCGGTGTTGGCAACGAAGAACGCTGTTGCAAAAGCTTGGTTGTGTAAGAAACTGAGACACACAACAACTTCGTTAGCCACCGAGTTAACGAACTGGTCTGGTAAAGAGACAAGATGCGCGATTAGGTTACGAGCGTAACCGGATTGTTCGAGCATGAAGAGGAAACTATACACCTCAAGCGACTGGTTTCTGTCTCGGTTTAAGACGAAGACAAGACGAGAGAAAAAGGTTCGGTCAATGCCGTGAAATGCATTGAACTCTTGTGGTGTTACAACCACTTGAGATGCAGCAGAAGCATCTGGGAAAAATAAAGGAAAATATTTAGAAGAAGACATATAATGATTTTATTTTGTGTGGCGATGATGATTTGAATGATAAGAGTTTGATGATGATGTGAATGAATGTTTCAGATGGAGTTTATAAAGAGCGTCCAATGAATTTTTTTAAAAAGGTACGGATCTTTAATTTCCATAATATGCCTCTTGAATACATCCCCCTCATGCATTGTTTTTAAATTTTTGTCTTCGTTCAAGTCCTTTAATTAATTACAGTCAAAAGTCATAACCTTCTGATTTAGTAAGAGGCCTTCCCGTTGAATAACACTCTTCAAGTCATCATCCTCGGCGATAGCGGGTCAGTTTTCTCACCGACTTAGGTATCTCGTAAGCTCCTAGTTTCGTTATGACGATGGAAGATTGGTTAAGGTCATGGCTGATTTTTCTCTTGAGTAAATGAGTTTCATATCATATGATTAAGATTTTGTGTTCTTGTCTACTTTTGACAGTGGAGAAATTTGAATATATTGAATACTGAAGCTTGTAAATATATATTCAAAGATCTGTTTGACTTTGGTCTCTGTTTTACGACTAATATATCTGTGGTTTTTTTGAGTTTGATGACTTTGTGTTTCTGTTTCACTTTAAAAAATTGAAAACGGATCTTACTGCTTTCTAATGTGATTCTTAAGTTGGGTTTGCTTTGGCATGATTCAGATACTTAGTATTTAGTGATCAGACCGATCATAATCAAGAATCTATTAAAAGAGGTAAAATTAATTATCTCTAATTATATACGGATAAACTTTACAGTCGCGCTGTTTTGTATACATTACCGTGGGTGAGGATACTATTGATTCAGAAACTGAAGAGAGATGGAATTAAAAATAATGATAAAAACTTGATTAATCAAAAAAGTAAAACAAAATGTAGATACGATGATTATCTTGCAAAAGTTTTGTAATGTATCTCATTACAATATAACCAAAGCTAGATTTGATTCGCACAGACCTACCAACGTTTATAACTAACTAAAAAAACAAAAATGCATAGATAGATCACAAATGACATGGCCCCATTGCTTTCACCACCATACTTAGGGTCCTTGTCGCTTACTCTTGGCCTTTTTCGTAAGGATATTTCGGCTGCGCTTCGTCTTCTTATTCAGAGTTGGAGCATAGATGCTTGACTTGAGTTCCTTTGCATCGTTCAGCCTAAGATCCTCTACATAGTCTACAAAAGTTTTAACTGTATTATCACGCTTAAACGCTTCAAAACCTTGGATTTTAATGCGTTGTAGAGTGTTCCTTTCTGGATTGAAGTAGTAAACATAAAACCGTTTAGATGTATATTCACTCGACAAAACAATTTCACCTGTAGCGGTCACTCCAGCAACGTATAAAGAGAAGCGATTCACGAACAAAGTGTAGACATGTTTTGACCATTCCTGTTTCTCGACATCCTCTAGAAAACACATATACAACTCAATGTAATCATAATCATCATCACCATAATAATAATCATCACCATCATCATCATCACCATCATCATCATCATCATCACCAACACCATCACCATCACCATCACCATCACCATCATCCGACATATATTTTATTTTTCTTAATTCAATCCCACATAATTTACCCTTATAGTTTAGCAATTGATGATCGGAAAAGCATAAGCATTCTGACTTGATAAACTTGAAATTCTCAGACCTAACATCAAAGCAAACTACCATATAAACGTCAATAATCAAGTAATACAAAACCCCATTGATGCATATTCCACCATTATAACTACAAGGATTGTATGAGGTGCAATGGGAATTATTCCTCCACCTCAGTTTTTCAGTTCCTAATGTCAGAATTCTATGATGATCCCTTTCGAAACAAAATGGATAAGCCTCGGCCAATATATACCTTGAATTGCTTGTCAATCGGATCAAACCCTAAAAAGCAACATGAGTTACTCTTACCTTATCAGTTTAGGTAAGATTGCATACTGTCCTGTGATAGGGTTACATATCATAGGCGCTCTATAACCTTTCTCTGAGATAAAATCAAGGAAATAGATCAAACCAGAGGAATAGTTACAAATATCTCGTCGATTTATCTGTCCATGGAATTTCGTATGAAAATCGGCGGCTACTACAAGAGACTTCTCATATGGATTTTGAGGCTGAGGTGACGAGTAAAAGAGCCACTCATCACCCTCTCATTCAACCGCAAATAAGAGACGTGGATGAGTTGAAGACCTGGTTTTGAACAAGTCGGTGAAATATGGACTACCACCAAGCATAGAGCCCCATAGCTTCGGCACGCTACGGAACCTAGCTATTGACTTTGACGGCAATTTGGAGAAGATCTTCATAATGAGATCAGTTGGGATTGTTTCCAAGTTTATACCTCTTTTCATCGAATTCAAAGATCGTTGATTGGATCGGGACATGGTGTAACCGGATTTGATAGATTTCTTGTCACGCATGGTTGGCTTGCGTTGTAAGCAAGCTTGTTCTAATTCAAGAATACAAAACTAGGGTTGAAGATGAATGAGCAAAGCACGTAATAAATTTATATAGTTACTGGCGAACAAAATCAGAAAAGGAAGTTATATAGATTATACAATTCTCTTCTACTTGTGCTCTCTATCTTTTATTCGCCATTTAATTAATTAAAAAAGTTAATTTAGATAGTTTGGTTAATTCCGTTATTTATTTCCAATTTGATTTAGGAAGCTTTACGGAAAAATTACTTGAAAATTCACTTAGAAAAATGAAAATTAAAGAGAGAAAACTGACACTCTTAACAAAGATAAACAATGTTTTCTTAGTTTCAGTTTGGCTTTTTAATTTTTTTTGGCCATTAAAACAGCTTGCCCCTAAGCTTATGTAATTAAACCTTTCCAATTTGGTAATATAATTCACATTTTATCCAAAAAAAAAAAAAGATAAACAATGTTTGTCACTGCAAATTTTGAGCTTTTTCTTTAAATCTGTTTCATTATCCAAACTCCAAAGAGAGACTTTCTCTTAATCTATATAGTAAAATCTTTTAAAATTTTTGCATACTTTGCGAATCAAATTTATAAAAAAAAAAAAGATCATGCCATATTGGCTGCAACAGCCACGGAGTTTGTTAAGCATCCTCCGTCATATGAAGTGTTAGGGATATAGTCTGTGTTCTCCATATGTATGATCTTATGGATTTGGAGAAATGTGGGATCAGCAGTATAATAGTTTGTATCCTTTCAGTGTCATATAGATTAGTTTCAATTTCGAAATTTTCTAGATAATCTATCCAGAATCAGTTTTAAACAGTTGGATTTAGCTATGAACTATATTGGTTGGAGACTCCTCGAGACATCCCCAAAACTATACCCAAAAGGTTCAAAAACCAACAGAAATTTTTATTAGATATAATATGTTACAATGGATACAAAACGCCAAGACCTCTTTTGACTTTCTCTCATGGGAAGATTTAAGTTTTATATATAAAACACAGCCGGGAAAAAAAAAAAATCAAAAAGCCAAAACCAAAACAGATGAAAATAAAGAAAACATTTTAATACCTCCAAAAAAAAAAAAACATTAGAGGGAAATCTCACAAGGTGCATGAAACGTTCTTCCACGACAAATAGCTTCAAGATTTTCTCCCGCGTACGAGCACAATGGTGAAACCTCAACACCTAATTTAAAATTTAATACATTTTTGTTGCATATATAAGAAAAAAGATAATCATAAAGAAAGAAAGAAAAAAAAAAAAAAAAAAACTTAATGATATATAGATTTTTTGGAGAGTTAGTTATTTACCAGTTGCATATAAAGGTACAGAATGTGTTAAAAATCCACCAGCTGCTATAACCCAACGTGTGTGTAGCCTTAGAACCAAAAGCCTCGCACTTTCCGGTGTATCGAAATTAGATCCGTTCACGTTCTTCACTGGTGCAAACTCTTCTTCCCTCAACACCTACACCATTGCTCAATATCCAAGTCTTAATATTTGGTTTTTGGATTGTTTAGTTAGTGTTTCTTTTTGTGTAAATGATTTGATATAATACCTCGAAGAGTGCGGTTGAAGGAGCATATGGAAAGGAATCGAAAATGAATTGTTCTAGTTTCAATCCCATTGTATATCCATTCATTGATGGTATCTTCTTCTCTGCCAAATGATAGCTGCCAACAAAAACAAACACATTTAGTAACATTTGGATTGCGCGATTTCGACTGTATCGAGGAGTTTTACGTACACGCTATCTTTTTCTAGGCCAGTCGCGACTTGATTAAGGAAATCTAATGTGAACATGTGTAAGCACACCTGACAAAAGATGTAAAAACCAAGAACGTTTCATAAGCTTTTTGGACGAGTCGCGAAATTCATAAGAAGAGAGATTGAGAAAGGGTTTTTTACGTTACTCCAGCAATATTGAAGTCGTCCTGTTCTTTGATTAATAGCAGAAGCCATAGACTGATCTAGCTCACTGTACTCAACTACAGTCAATGGTCCACCTTTGCCTCTTCTTACAAATACTCCTACCTGTTCTTGAGGATACGCCTGTTTGTTTTTTTCATACCAAGTGAATCATCAAGAAGATGAAAGTTTTTTTTTTTAATCTTAAAATCATTCTGAAGCAGTGAGAATATATGATTTTAGTTACCTTCCGCACAACTTTAGCTGCCGAAGCAGCCCCTTTGTCGATAAAGTACCCGAGAAAAGTTGGATCAGCTACTCGAACCTGTTTTCCAAGATTCCCCATTATAACCAAAACAGAGTTCAAAAAATTTAAGCAAATATAACAAGATTGTACAAGAAAACTAACCAGGACATTGTCAACGCCATAGCAATCGACGTATTTAATCCCTCTAGAAGCCATATCTTCTAATAACCTTGAAGACTTAAGCGCTGTAAAAATCTCAGATCAGAATCAAGAACAGTTTGAGAACAAACTCAAAAATTTAGTAAGCATACCTGCATAGACTCCTCCATTACCATCTGGAGCTTTAGCTAGCTGTTCATGATAGGTAATTAAACTCATAAATACAAATAAAAATAAACTGAAGACAAAAGTAAAGACTTCTTTATATTACATACACTGAAAGGTGTCTCCATGATAAATTTTCCATCTTTTGAAATGCAAGGCAAAGTACCTTGTTGGAAAAAACTGATCTGTAGTAAAAAGTAATCAAGATTATTTGGTCAGACATAAAAATAACAGTATGAAGAAAAGAAAAAATCATACAAGAAAAGAAGAATCTTACTTGATCTGGTTCAAGGCCAAAGTATTTGTGACTGGAGAAGTATTTTCGTGTCGCCTCATCAGTAAATGGACTAGTCATAATATACCAATGTATTGTAACTGGGCGAATTGAACCTGAAGGTAAGATATTATACGAAAAGAGTGTCAAATTTTGGTATAATGGTACATATAGAAGAAGCCATGAGTCTCACCTTCACTCACTACTTGAGCAGCAAGTCTTTGTACACACAAGATTCTCTCCGCTTGAATCTGAAATAGCGATTTCCCCGATGGAAGTCCGATATCTGAGATGGAAATAACGAAAGATATAAGCATCAAGAAGCCTATAGTTTTACTAAAATAAAGCTAGAGATTGCAATCTTCTGAAATATATAAACCTGAGGCTATTCAGAGCATAACAAAGAACCAGAGTAATCATATTATGCTGAACTAAAATGAGAAGTACTCACTGAAACATCCTTTTGGATCTGAACTCCCAAGTCTTGTTCCCTGCATTAGTTTTCATAATCAAATCATTTTCATTATTGGATCTCTTGATGAAACCGGAATCTATTAAAAATTAGTTTTGGTCTTCTCAACATCACTGACTCAATCAAGTGGTTTCTGAAAATAAGTAATCGTCAAGCAACTCTTATCATTAAATCCGATTTGTTTTTTCAACCTTCCTTACATCACACGAAACAGAGTATACTAAATGTGAGAATTCTTTTTTTTTTTTTTTTTTTTTTTTTTTGTAAGTTACAGAATCCTAGAAAGCATCTTTTCAGATCACGTGATCATCATCTTCCTTTTATTTTCTTATAATTTAGCAGAAGGTTCCTCTTAGAAACCGCCATTACCCAACATATCTAAAAATTAAAATGCACCGACAGTGATTTGTTTGAAATTAATCATGATGATTGCCAATATAACAAAAACCCATTATGTTCTAATAAGTAATAACTCTACTTATCTAAAACAAAACACTTTTTTCCATTTCAAAATTTAAAAGTAAAAAAACCGCACTAAAGTCGTAGTATAATCTATTCCTAATTAAAATTATTTTTAAGTCGGTAGAGAGCATTATTCCATAACCCAATCTCAACCATCAACAAGAGAATCATTTACCAATCTCATTAAATCACTTAATTGTTTAAGACAAAAAGCTTAAGACAAATTGCATTATTAATATTAATTACCTGTCCACCAGATAAAAGCACCACACCTAATTTGCCTTCATAGATAGTTTTTAATCCCATCTTCCACCATTTTTCTCTATCTTCCATTGTTCTTCCATCAACTGTTGATACCCAATTCTCCGGCACCGGCTCTATCGCCGCCACCGGTAAACCTAATAATAACCAAAAACACAGATTTGTAATAATAAAATAAAATAAAAATCTTAATCCAAACATTCGAAATGAACAACAATGCATGTAAACACAAACTTGATTAAAATTATTAAAAAAATTAAGATTACAAACCTTGAGAGTGAAGTGAACATCTGATGATCCGATCTATTCTTGGAAGATCCAAATTCTGAATATGAAATAAAAAAATATATAGTAAAATAAAATTCAAGTAAATTATATCACTGACACTGTATCACTTAATTCAAATATAAATTCAAAGATCTGAATCTCATCAAAAAAATATGGAAAATGCGAAATCGAAATCAAACCTCAATATCTCTAACGAGAAAATCTTTCTCGTCCGGTGAGAGTTCATCCCAAAGAGCGAAAATATCTTCCTGTCCATAATCCTTCAACCTCTCAACCAAAGCTTGACGCGGCGAATTCACCATCGGAGGAGGTGAAACAACCATCGGAGGTGGAGAAACCACCGTCGTCGTCGTCGTCGCCGATGATGTTCCATTCTCTCTTTCCATCGACGGTTCAATCATCATCTCTCTATCTATCCGTAGATCTCTCTCGGAGGTTTGATTTTTGGATTTGAGACGTTTGGCTATAGTTTTTATTCTGTTTTTGTTTTTTGTTTTTTGTTTTGGAAGGGACTTATAAACACGAGAGCAGAGAGTAGTAACAGTGGCGAAGAAGACAAGAATCAACAAAATCAATCAAAGCGTAACAACTGGAGTGATTTAAATTACGATATTACCCTTTTGTGGTCTCATGCAATATGTCAGAGTTCTCCGACAGTTTGTTGGCTAGCCCCTCTGGCTTATTCAGCGGGTTTCGATTTTGTCTTTTTTTTTTTTTTCCAAATTGTAAAATTTATATTAGATCTCATTTTCCGATACGAGTTTTTAAAAGAATTTATTAAAGATCATCCACAATAGACGGATCCTTCTATTTATAAAGAAAATAATGGAGTATTATTTTAGAATTGTACAAAAATATTAATTAATTTTCTCTTTTATTTTTTGGGTTTAAATATGAATCACCGACATAGAGTATAATAGGGAACTTTTTAATTGCGTGATGGAACAAAATATGTTTGATTTGTATGGGGAATTGAGTTGCATTTATGGGAATATGATGCAATTTTATGGGTTGTTGGAGTTTCATGGCATCTTTTATGCATATGTGTATTGCCAAATGAAATGACAAATGGTCACACGACCTGATATTCATTCATATGTCTGACTAGATCGAGTTTCTTCTTTTATAATTATAGTATAAACAATGGATATTGATAAATGTTGCATGTAAAATGTTTTTTTTTTTTTAGCTAAAATGGTTAAATTTCGGATTCTTGCCTAAGTCATGGACTATAAAATCTACGAAATGGTTGGTTGCATAACTCTCTTATAAAAATTAAAATAAAAAAATTATAAACATCAAAAGACCCATAAAAGTGTATTTATTACCTACGTGCTAGTTGATATTTTTTTTTTAATCTTTAGGCATATATGTGATGGTATTTGCTTTTGTTATAAACGTATAGTGAACGTTTGAAAATGTTATCTGGACATTAGGCTATACACATGGATGCATATCAACAATTTGAAAAAAAAAAACACTATTAGGATTTTGACCGAACCAATAATGTTTAAAATATTGTTATGCGCTTATACTTCAAAAGAAATATGTGATTTAAGTTAACTAACAGAGGGGTGGGCATTCGGGTATCCGTTCGGCTTTAGGTCGGGTATTTTGGGTTTTCGGGTGTTCGAGTTTAGGAGTATAGCATATATTCGGGTATTTTTTAGCTTTGCGTCAGGTTCAGATCGAGTATATTCGGGTTCAGATCGGGTTCATGTACCCAAAATATTAAAGAAAAATAAAATAAAATTGGTTAAATTTGAATAAAATTTGGTAAAATTTTTACAAATATGATTAAAAACATTATAATATTTAAATTATTTTAGATGTTTTGATTTTTTTTTCTTAAAATAATTGATGTTTTTGAGTTTATAATTGTAATTTTAGATATTTGGATTATTTCAAGTCTAAATATATATATTTTGGATATTTCAGATATCTATTCGGGTTTCGATTCGGATTGGATTCGGATTCAGATGTTCGGATTTTGAAATATAAGATCCATTCAGATATTTTAAAACTTCGGATCGGTAACGATTCGGGTTTTTTTTGTCGGGTTTCGGGTTTAGGTGTTTTCACCCAGCCCTTTACTAACCAGTGCAGTTGGTCCTCGAACTCAGGATTTAGCCTGACTCCTCCTAAAACATATGACTTCGTATTCAACTGGTAGTTTCAAATATAACGATGATGATGTTGTAATATTCATGATACTGTATATATATACTTTTTTTTATCTTACAATGTCTATTGATATTTAAAAACAGTTAGTTCAAGGATGAGAGATTGGAGGAAGGTATAAATCGAGTATGGGTTGAATTGGGGCCTCTAGGCTCTAGTGCACCCAACATTACTTTAATTAACAGAGACAGCTAAACAAAAGTAAGATAATAATTTAAAAATAATAATGATTACAGTTACATACATAAATATATCATCCCGAACTTGAGTTTTCTGAACATTGGGCCATCATCGTTGGCAAAAAAAGGAAAAAAACAAAAAAAAAGAGAAAAGAGAAAATGAACGTTGGCCCATCATTTCATTGGGTCATAGACTTATAATCGACTAATCATTGCTTATGTTCTTAATCAACAAATAATTATTAGAAAAAAAAAATTGCGTAGAAATGTAAGCAAAAGACTAGAGCTGGTGACACCTTGAGTTTCGAGATTTGGTAAGTTGATTATTGAATTGTTACATCAAACTTAGTTAGACGGACGGTCACAGTTTACTTTGGTCTAAATCAATTCAGCAAGTTGTAGTGGTATCTAATATTTTAATTTAGGTAAGATATACTAATTATATAGTTACAGTATTAGTACCTAAGATTGTTCATCTTTCCACGATTCAAGCTTTTAAAAAATATTATACAAGTGTGTAAAAAATTATTACCAACTTGATAGTATGTTAACGAAAATTAGAACGAATCACGTAGCACCATGAATTACTTGGTTTAGCCTTATGTTTAACTTATCTTTAGCGAAACACTTAGCGTCTTGTGTTATTTTCAAGTAGACCTGGGCGTTCGGATTCATATCAGGTCTTTGGGTTTTTCGATTAGGGCTAGAAGTACTTTTTGGGTATTGCTTAATTTGTGGGTCGGGTTCGGTTTGGGTATTATCGGGTTCGGATCGGATTCAGGTATTGTCGGAAGAACCAAAATTATGCGAATACTAATTGGTTATTGTTCGAATATAATATGTTTTACCCGAAAGTAACTACACTTCTTGATATCCGACCAAAGAACCGAATACATGTGAACATAAACATGTACTAAAATCTATAAATAAAACATGTAAACAATATAAAGACTTCACTTATCAAATAAATAACCAAAAAAAAATTCCAAACTTCAAACTAACATAAAAGTTTAAACAATACATAAGTACCGTCTAGGTCGAGAGTCGAAACTCGCAATATACATCAAAAGTAATTCGGATCTATTGTGTCTTCTAATGAGTCTTTAAGCACTTCGGGTAGTTTGAGTACTCAATCAAGTATCGGGTATTACCCGAACCCGAAGTACTCCATATTTTAATACGTTCAAGTATTTTTAAACTTCCGTTCGGGTTCGAGTTCGGATTTTTTGGATCGAATCTTCGGATCCAGTTACTTTTGTCCAAGCTTACTTTCATGACCGGTCCAAAACACAAATAGGCTAAGCAATTCATTATGGTCACTAATTTATTTTATGTATTTGAAAGTCACCAAATTATATTTTATTGATAATATATGTCTTAAAAGCCACACAAATTTATATTTCTTAAAGAACTGTTGTTTAAGAAAATATTTAATACACTTTTACAGAATGTTAAAAATAATATTGTTGAAATTTTGAATAATAAATATATAAAGAGTCACCAAAAATTTTGGATTCGGACATTGGTGGTCTTGGTTACTTTAACTTTTAGTTTCTTGAACTGATTCTAAAAATATATGAACCCTGATCTTACAAATTCATGAACAACTTGACGGATAGGTCCACAGTCTACTTAGACCTCCAATGGACGGACCACATGTCAATTTTTCCCACAGCATATAGTTTCAAACTTTAAAGAGCATTAGTGATTATGAAGATTGCCCGAGACAGACTTAGCTTTAGGTGCTCTGATGCGGCACTAAATTTTCTTTTATTTTTCTGTTACGAGCAAATTTTAAACTTCTTAATAATGGACATGAAGTCGTGAACTAGATTGTTTCATTTTTCAAAAAGGAAAAGAAAAAAAGATTGTTTCATGCAATGGGCTTCTAAGGAATGAATGACTAAACAACAATAGATGACTGGGCCTTTCTTTAACCGGCCTAATCTTTCTCTTTACAGGGTTTAAACTTTAAACGTTAAAGCAAGTAACCAAACTGAATTGTTTCAAACTTTCAGTTAAACTTTTGGCCATTAATAAAAAAGACATCTTGGGTTATGAACTTATGATGCTATCGATTGGTTATTGACTATACATAAAGAGTCAAATATAAATGATAATGAAATTAACTAAAGTCAACCTCAGAAAATTTGGCCACTCAATCTCTTTCTAAATTGTTATTTATTAAAATATGAGAAAGAACAAAAAAAGATATCGCAAAAGACAAGAAACTTTTGGAGTGGAGTTGGACTCGGATTAAAAGGGATGAAGCCTGAGAAAATAAATAGCGCACCAAGAAACGATAATAAATTAATTATACAGGCGTGATTATTGATTAATACTTTAAATTATCTTTTTCTTTTTTTTTTATATAACAAAAGTTAGGGCCAATATGGGAACCCTTTCCTTGCCAGGTTTCGTGTCACCAAACAAGCAAGCACCAAAATTTAATTTAAGATATAAGTCAATTTTAAGTGAACCCAAAAACTTAAATACATAAATATTTATATATTTATTTGAATATAGTTGATTATTTATACATTTCAACTAGCAGTGAAAATTCCAAAACCCTCCAAAAAAAAAAGATTATGTCACAGCCCAAACAAGTTGTAAATTGATGTTGTTCGGTTAGTTTTACAAAAACAAATTTCCTTTTATTTTTGATAATTTCCAGTGGTCGGGTCTGCAAATTCTATATATCTACAAAAAGTCCTAAATTCATTGTATTCGGTTTGATTCTTAAAAACGGAAGTATTTGAAGTCATAACTCGAATTCTGTTTAATACTTTTCTATATCATAGAAACATTATAGTTATAAACCCGAAATTAGTACCATATTGCTATTGAACTTAAGATTTGCAATTTTTCAAATCAAGAATCATAGCAAGTTTACTAATCAATATTTTTTTTTTTGCTTTTTTCTGATATTCGAACTACTAACTCTAGATTTTCTCTCTTTTTAGATAACCACCTAGTACGGACCCCTGTATTGTCTTGTATAATAAATCTTCAGTATCAAAGTTCAAAATAACTGAAAGCTGGATAACCCAAACCGAGAACAGGTATGAAGTATCACAAGAAAGTAAGTAAATTGGTAATGGGATGCTTCCTTGTTCGGTGATTTGAAACCTCACAAAATAAACGTTTAATATTCCATAATGCCCCTTACTTTTGGTTACAAAAATACAATAACGTATTAATAATAATCACGCCTTGCATATTTAATTAACATATCCAAGTTAATTTAAGTTATTTTTTGGCATCATGTGTCCACTTTTTGTAATAATTGGACCAGAAAAGAATTAAAAGAAATAAACGCTAATGCCCCTTCTATACCTTACTCCTTCGCCCTAGCTAGGTTTTATTTTGTTCTTTCTTGTATTATGAAAAGCTCAAATTCTTAACAATGGTATTGACACGACATGCATGTAGAAAGTAGTAATCAACAATGGTATATGATAAAACTTAAAAAATATATATATCATCTAAATTTCTTCACTTTTATGCCAAATATTATTTAAGTATATATGATTGATTATTAGAAATTTTATTATCGATCAAAATATAAATTTAAAACATTTTGGTCGGCAAACCAACATCTTTATTAAAGGAGGAGAGCAAAAGAAAAGAGTTGGTCAAACCCAAATGTAGTAGCCAAATAATAGGCTTCTCTCGAAATAAACTCAAAACTCAAAACAAAAAATATTTGAAAAGAAGTCGTCGAACTGATTCTGGTGTACTGTATAATACAATAGAGCTCTAGAACCGAATCATCATCATCAAAGATTAGCTAGTGAATACTGACTAGGAGCCTGATTCGACTCCTTTTGTACTCGGGAAGCGTCGTGCTTAAATCTAGCATTGCCCATGCCTTCTTCCCCCAGTGCATGTCTCACAAGATATCGAAATTTCAATTTCTGGATAAAAATAAATGAACAAGATTAGAGGGAATCGCCCTCGCTAAGATTTCCTTTCACTAAATCTGTGAATCTCTCAACGAGAACATAACTGATTTCCTTATATTAGCAAAAAAAAAAAAAAAAGAAAAAAAAAATCTGTAAATAAGTAATTAATACAGTCATTAGCCAATTAATGTCTATTTGACATTGTCCCGCAAATAATCTAGCCAAGGCCTAATGTCAGAGAGTTTCAGCACCAAGCAGCATTCACGTTTACAGCAGGTTAACTCTAGTTCGTGTTGTGGCGGAGACATATCTTGGCTTTATATGTTGGAACATCAATTGGTTCTGAACTATCTATAATATAAATTCCGGAATATCTTGGAAATAAAAGTGAGATAGGGAAACTCAAAATCTATAAAACTTAGAATAAGCTTCAAAATCTGTAACCGTTACATGGAATTAATAAGCATGGTTGGAAAAGGTCATTAGTAATGAGATTTGATTCTTAACTTAAGAGTCTTATAAGTAAAACTAATCATTTGAACTTCAAACTGTCGCAAGCATGGAGAAGCCCCCCTTCCCCACCACAAAGACTGGAGAAAATCATTGACAAAATCGTAAGAAACCTACTCAGCTTGCTATATTCATCTAGAGATAAAAGATACGATAGTATATTTTGGCTTGGTTTGCTACTAGAATTTAAACATTGATGTAAAAGTTTCTTTTAAAAACTATCAAACTTTGATGCACTAAATGTATCAAAAGGCTTGTTGATGAATATAATTTTAAATTCATTAAAACAAAAAAACATAATGTTGTTTATAGGAAATTTACATGTTGCAGTTCATAATAATTATAATAAGTTGTGTTCTACATGTCGTCTAGGCCAAAAATGATTTCTACTACATATGCATTATTAGCTTGGATAGAATTTTAATATATTTGGAGATCGGTCGAACCGAGAAAATGTGATAAGTTCATGTAGAGATCAAACACATCTTCAATTGACGTACGATCTTACGCAGACCGCATATATGTAAAACACATCTTCGGTGGCTTAAAGACATATATAAAACTATATGTAATATTAAATGTAACTTAGTGGATATACCCCACTCGCATATAAAATTGTCACCACCACCGATCGTATCATATACACTTTATATTCTCTAGTCCACATATCCTCTAGACTCTTAACCAACAAAAAAAAAAAAAAAAGAAGCGAACAAAAAAAAAGTTCGAAGAAAGGAAAATGTTAAGGGAAGAATGTACACCGAGTTCATCATGGTGGGAAGATGTTCAACATCATCATAATGATCATACAAACTCCATTAATTCGACTTCGTTTTACCATAAGAATAGTAATAATAACTCAAACGCAAACGCTAGCTGCGAAGAAGACAATCTCTCGATCTCGACCGTAAACGCTTCAAATCGTTTGGACCTAACCGCTGAATCCTCCAATCATCATCACTCTCTCTCGAATCCGGATCAGCCTGCCTCCTCCTCCGATGAGTTGCTCCGAGACCACGTCGTCTCTTCCCATAATCATCTATGGAGTCTTGCCTTCTTGTAAGTATCTATATCTATATATACATATAACATATACTCATCATCTTTACGTATGTATTATTCTTCTTCTTAGAGTTCTATATATGTTCTTACTTGCAAGTTGCAATTTACATATATAGCTAGCGGTTGTAGATTCAAAGTTTAGTTTAAGGAATTTTAAGTTCTACGCCTCACTCCATAATAATATTGTCTAGTTCATAGTATTATTATTTTTGTTTATTTTTTAAATAAATGCTTTCAAACATAAAGAATAAAATAAAATAACAAAACATTAGAAACAAAAGAGAGGTCTAAAAGTTGGTTAATAAAAGTAAATTAGGAGCTCTTTTGAATTATTGTTCCCCAGTAAATGATTTAACGTTTGATTGGTGAGGGTATGCCTATAATTTTGCACTTATGATTCATCTTTTATTATTGGCCACTCGAAGATGTGGTTTATTATCATTTTATTTTAAAAGTTGTAGTTTAGCATACAATATTTAATTTCTTAGTAGACATCATTTGGAAATTATTAAAAAAAAAAAAACGCAAAATAATATCATTTCGTATCTGTTTAAATATCCCCCAAAATTTTTTTTTATTGAAAATACTAAGATATGGTTTTCTTGTTTTGAAAGAAAATAATAATAATCTAGCATATAAACTACACATAAATTCGTTATATATATATCCCATAACTACCTTAAATTTTGTAAATATTTTTCATATTTTGAATTTTGTAAATATTTTCATATTTTGATACACACATTGATAATATAATAAATGGACAGGCCTGGCAGAAGCTTAGGAGATCAAATGATGGATCATCATCATCATCATCATCATCACATAACATCTTCAAGAAATCCATCAACAACATCAGAATTACCATTCGAGCAAGCTTGCGGTAACGGTAACGGTTGGATCTATGACACAAACCAAGTTAGGTACGATCAAAGTAGTGAGCAACGGCTATCAAAGTTAACGGATCTCGTAGGCAAGCACTGGTCGATTGCGCCACCGAATAATCCCGACATGAACCATAACCTTCATCATCACTTCGATCATGATCATTCTCAGACAAACGACGACGTTTCTATCTACAGACAAGCCTTGGAAGTGAAAAATGAGGAAGATCTTTGTTACAATAATGGCTTAAGTGGTGGTGATTCGTTGTTCCATGATCCTATAGAAAGTTCAAGAAGTTTCCTTGATATAAGGTTAAGTAGGCCATTAGCAGATATTAATCCATCGTTTAAGCCATGCTTTAAGGCCTTAAACTTATCTGAGTTTAACAAGAAAGAACATCAAGCGGCATCACTGGTACGTATACGCTATTTATTTTTAATACTAGAAATACAATAGCTTATAAATGACAATGTTTTTTTTTTTTTTGCTAAATGCACTAAAACATTGGAGTTTACAATGAATTTAACGTTAATATTTCTGTTGTATCTTTTAAGTTTCGTGGCTATGAAAGTTTAAGTTGAAGAAAGCACCACTAAAGCTTTTAGGAATCATTTATATACATAAAGTTTGTGGTAATTGGATTTTTTCTTATATTTTTATTCTTTTGCAGCTATTTTGCATTTTTTGTTTGTTTGTCATAGTATGTATAAAAGGTGTCAAATTACCTTTACAATTCATTCGGCAAATATCATTCAACTCCAAAAACAATCGAATATATTTTTTATACCACCATTATGCTAATATTACCGACTTAGAGTCTACGAACCGACGCTAAACACGAACTTGGAAGCTATTTTTGCAGGCAACAACGAGGTTGGGAACAATAAACGCCGGAAAGAAGAAGAGATCATGTGAAGAAATTTCCGATGAGGTCTCTAAGAAGGCCAAGTGCGCCGGCTCTACACTTTCGCCGGAGAAGGTAATAATCTCTACATAACATACTTAAAATGTTACTTGTGCATGTAAGTACGTATAAATTTATGCCAAAGGAGTATATTTTATATGATGAACTTGGGTTTATAGATAATGCAAAAAAAAATTCGATGAAACTTGGCTAAATACGTACAAATAAAAAAAAAGTTACTTTACAATTTTTTGTTCGAAAATAAATGGCAGGAATTACCCAAAGCCAAGCTTCGAGACAAGATCACGACTCTACAACAAATTGTGTCTCCTTTTGGAAAGGTACTACAAAAAAAAAAAAAAAAAAAGACCGTATTAACTTTCTTTTTCTCTCTTCTCTTGAACTTTCCCTTTTATAATACACAAGGAAGAAAATAAAATTTTGGTTTGAAAACATTTCAGACGGATACTGCATCTGTGCTTCAAGAAGCCATCACTTACATAAATTTTTATCAAGAGCAAGTAAAGGTGAAATGCTTTATATATATATACGAAAAAATTAAGAAAATCATAAATGTTACATACATATGCAAAGCATACCCTCAATTGATTATCTTAATTAAAAATTTGGTTGTTGATTTTATTGATCATGCAGCTGCTAAGTACTCCTTATATGAAGAACTCATCAATAAAGGTAACATTTAATTAAGGAGAAAAATTAAATCTGTGGATTTTTAAGTTAATTAGTTTGTTAATGACTTTTAAACAAAAATCTAATTTGTTAATTAATTATAATCTCATATGTATGGTTTTTAGGATCCATGGGGAGGATGGGAGAGAGAAGATCACAACAAAAGAGGACCAAAACATTTAGACCTAAGGAGTAGAGGGCTGTGTTTGGTTCCTATATCTTGCACCCCAATCGCATACCGCGATAATAGTGCAACTGACTACTGGAGTCCCTCATATAGAGGTTCTTTGTATCGTTGATAAGCACGATCAACTAGTATAGCTAGAAAGTGTGTAGAGAGAAACGATTTGGTTAAATATTTGTAGTGATCAACCATTCGAAACACATGGTGATTCTGCAGTGGAACATGAAGAAGAGTATGCGTTAAATATCACAATATTATTGTGTTCTATATAGTCCCTCGTATACTATATGCATAAGAGTTATGTGATTTCCAGTTGATGACCTTAAACATTGTGTGATATGGTCATATATAGAATACAATAATATTGGGGTTTGATTTAGGTATTTTACAATGCAATACAAGAGTACTTACTGCATATTCCTTGATTTAAATTTCAACCATTTGGGTGGGAGCTAGCTAGCCATTCACATGTTTTACTAACAATTTTGATTGCAGTTTGGAATCAATTTTATTAACAAAACTTATCTTTATACTTAAATATATTTGAGACTATAAAGCTGTTGGTTTTTTTTCTATTACAATTTTTTTGGATGTATATAGAATTAATAGTATTATTTTTGGGTTGATGACCTTAAACATTGTGTGATATGGTCATATATAGAATACAATAATATTGGGGTTTGATTTAGGTATTTTACAATGCAATACAAGAGTACTTACTGCATATTCCTTGGTTTAAATTTCAACCATTTGGGTGGGAGCTAGCTAGCCATTCACATGTTTTACTAACAATTTTGATTGCAGTTTGGAATCAATTTTATTAACAAAACTTATCTTTATACTTAAATATATTTGAGACTATAAAGTTGTTGGTTTTTTTGTCTATTACAATTTTTTTGGATGTATATAGAATTAATAGTATTATTTTTCTCTTTGCATCAGAGCCTTTTTTAATATGGTTTTTGATTCGGATTGAAATGGTTTAACCAAATTAGATGCAACAATTGAGTAATTGGGCTTTAAAGAGAGAATAAAACAAATTGGATTTTTATATAATTGGGCCAACGGTGCCTTTACTTTTAGAACATAGACTCACGCACTATACAAACAAATGTGTCAGACGTTTTCTGGAATCCGAAAACCTGACCAGGTTATGTGGTTGGCACGAGAAAAAAAAAAAAAAAACAATCCCATTTATCAAAAAATACGAAGAATGATATATATTGGCTAATTATACTAGTAAAGTAGTAGTACACGAAGATAACTGGGTATCATATTATAATTTTTTTAGTATTGAATCGGTTAACCCTTTAAACGTATTTAATAGTCCATTATTTTTCTTTTACGTTCATGAAGTTAATTTTAGATACTTGGAACATTTTCAACAAAGGTTTATCATTATGAGTTTCTCAAATAGTATAAAGTAAAAGAAATATTAAAACATTGTATGAAGTTTTTAAATAGCAGAAAAACTCCCATAAAATTTTCTACAAGTAAAGACTCTTCTTGTGTGGGGTTTTTCCATTATTCAAGAAACTCACACAATTATTTTAATATATTTGTACTTTATACTATTTAAGATAATATCGTTGATGAGTGTGCTCTAATATTATCAGTAAACAGTTCATGTAACCTATGAAATGATTGTATATGATCGGGTATAGTTTCAGATCGGTTGCATGTTAAACAAAACAAAATTTGGTTGCATCATTGATAGTTTTAATACTTTGATGATGAGTTCGCGTGATCTTGAGCCTTTTCGCCATACCAAGTATGTCCTTGTATAGAAAACTAGCATTCAAATATCCTTGAGAAAGTACATTGTATACAGTACGTTTCTTAACTGACATACTATGCCGACAAAAAGAAAATACTACACATGCCTTGACGTTTTCAGGTAAAGCTAAAATGGACAGCAGTTAAAAAAATTCAATGGTAAACTTTTAACAACAGAAAATAACGAAATGAATCTAGTGATACCATTTTACATATATTTAATTTGAAACTTTTTTTGTAACTATTATTAACAAAATAAATAGTGCACATGAGTTGTCAATCGAAACCATAAAAAAAAAAAGTTTATTAACTTGCAGTTAGTAAAAAAACTTTTCTTTATTCAGTGATATATGTGTTTATTATTAAAAAAATGCACCGAGTCATAAAAAAAACTTTTCTACTCGGTGCATTTTTTTTATCTATGAAGATTAAGAAAAGTTTATTAACTTGCAGTTAGCTAGATTCTGGTAAGATTAAATAATTAACGGTGCATATAATTTCAGTACATTGTTATTAAAATTAATAGTTAAAACCAAAAAAGGGAATGAACCTCCCAACCGGTCATCGCGACAACTGCAGAATAATTATGCACTTCGCTTCATTCGATACATTATAAAAGATTGTATATTATCTGCAATAATATATTTATTCCGTAAACAAAATATAGTACTGAAATGGTTAAAATACTGATATGTAGATTAGATCAGAAAATAATCTGCTAGGAAGTGTGTGTTGTGAAAAGAAAGAGATAATAATAATGTGGCAACAGGACAAAGTAACTCAGATATTCCCACTAATAAAAAATCAGATGCAAGCCAAAACCAAATGAATAAAATAAGACTGCAAATTTTTAGGAGCCGATTGTATGCAAATCTATCTACACACACTAATATACATATGGTTGAATTTTTTTAATAATAAACACATATCACTGAATAATTATGATTCTCAAAACTTTCTATTAAAATCTTAATATAGCAAAAAATGAAAATAAAATGAGAAAGCATTAAGAACCCGAGGTGAGGACTGAAGGAGAAGAGTACTTTAAAAGCTTAAAAAAAGGAGCAGCACTCTTGCCAAGGCCAACGTCTCTGCCATCCATACTCTCTTGTATTCTCTTCTTAATAAACAAATCTTATACCATACTGTTTAAATTGTGCAGCAATTTATAAAAGTATTACACAATTTATAAAAGTATGTTTACGATAACATTGTACTTGTATATTTCCAACAAGTCTTTTCATGTCAAGATCCTCGAATTTATGTTTATAAAGTATTGGTTTATACTTGAAAAATACATCACATAGAATAATTGTTTATAGTTTATAAACAATTACATCACGGTTTATAAAGTGTTGGAAAAAAAAAATAGAATAATTCATTCAAAATAAGTTGTTTTCCTTTGTTTGATATATCATAATGATTGATTATAAAGACATCACATATATAACGATAAGATTTATAATTTATCATTAAAATTAGAAAATAATATAATATTATATTAACTAAAATATCACAATTATTAATTTTTTAAATAAAAACTAGTACTAGTTACCTGGTATCAAAAAAATTAATAGTTATATCCATAAATACCACATACTGAAAATTAGTTTTGTAAACTCTTGTCTCGTATCCAAAATAATAATGTTTACATAAATATTTAGGACAGTTTCCAATTTTATGCGTGACAAGTCATATAACGGTTAAATTTTGTCTTCTTTTTGATATACCATATCATTCGAGATAAATAATTGTATATCATTCGAGATAAATAATTTTTTGCCGCTCTCCTTCACTCGAAGCAATGAAGAGGTATTAATTTATATATTTATATAAATAATACATGATGATCTATGAAGAAATAAATAGTCAAGTCGGATCGTTCAACTTATAGGACTCTAACCAGCTGAGTGGAATGTGTTTTCGCAAAATTGATACGACGTGATAGCTTAAGTGCAACCAAATCTCCATAAAGAAATCAATTATGTCGAGGAAACGTGCTTGTCGCGGTTAAACCAAATCGTTTTTGTACATAGTTGATGTATGATCGGTTAAATGTGAAGTGTTTCACGGTCTGGTTGAAATGGTATGTAAAAGCGATTCAATACTATAATTTTATTGTATTTGCACAAAAAAAAATAAAAAAAAATACTCCTATATAATTTTAGTTCTGAAACTTCTTTGTGTGTGTAAAATATAGCAAGTATTAGTCACAATCATTTGAAACATGATCATAATTAAACTATAACTCTTTTTTTCTAATATTCATTAACAATCCATATTTATATCTTATAAAAATTTTATGATATAAAAGTTTATATAATCACTCCACAATTATATCTTAGCACATGCATGACTGTTTAAGTTTAATTAAAAAATGCTATAAAATAAATTATGTAAAACCTATTCTCTCTATTCCAAATTAATATATGTTTTGGTTAAAAACACATATTAAGAAATCTATTTTTTTTACAAAAGTTAAAGTTTACATAAATACTAACAAAACATCTAATAAAATAGTGAGAAAAAAAATGTCCAAAACTTCTATATTTTTTTATAATGTGAATCCTAACTTCTTCACTTCTTCTATTTTCTGCTGTTGTAGGTGGAACGAGAGGAAACACCGAACACATGAGTTTCATGTCGGGAAAAGGTAAAATAATCTTAGAGATCCCTTCAAACAAACTAATGCTCAGGGACACTTGTCCTCCAAACTCCAAATTATATATCCTATTAAATTAAATGCACACAAACAAAAGATCAAAGAGATATACATCCCTAATTTTATTTTTATTTTATTTTTCCTTTAAATTAAACAGATAAATTGTGTATTTTGCCCAATGGAAAAATCAAGATTAAAAGTTTAATCTTTCGCCAATGGAGAATAGATTTTGATCTTTCCGGGAACATTTCGTTTTCTCAATAAAAGACATTCTCTCTCTCACTCAACCAACACTTTCTCTCTCTATACGTAGCGACAATAATTCTCGAACCTCCTCTACATTACAAAAAAAAATCCCATATACATACACACACACACGTATACATTACAACATTTTAGATATTATATAAACATTTACACTCTTCTTCACACACACACTCACACTCCAAACTAAAAAAACAAAATCCCACCAAGTCCAATTCCAAAGCTCTCAATCTCTTAGGGTTTTATCCAAATTATAAATAGGGTTTTGAGAAATTGAGTGAAATTGAGTAAATTTACATCTTGGTCTTGAGTGAACAAAAAAAAAAACTTGTAAGAAAAATCAAGAATGGTGAGAGAAGGTGAGGAAGAAGAAGAGATGATGATGATGGTGGCAACAAAACCTGCATGGCTTGAAGGATTAATGGCGGAAACTTTCTTCTCAAGCTGTGGGATCCATGAAACTCGCCGTAAAAGTGAGAAGAACGTCTTTTGCTTGCTCTGTTGTCTCAGTGTTTGTCCTCACTGTCTTCCTTCTCATCGCTCTCATCCTCTTCTTCAGGTAACAAATCTAATCCATTATAATTCACAATTTCTTGCTGACTCAACTGATTCCGTAATACGAAATTTGAGATTTTTCTTATCAAAAAAAAAAAAATTTTGAGAATTTTTTGATGACCAATGATTCGATTCTGTGACAATTTCAATACCCATGTTTTTGTTTCTGAATTTTTTTTTTTTTTTAATTTCTTGTTGCTATGAAATCATTACTTACTCCTATACAAATTATAATTAGTGTGTACGTGTGTAAATAAATACTCACACACGTTAGCAATTATCAAACTTAAGCATAAACCAAGTAAATTTTTAAACCCTTGTTTTTTTTTCTTGGTAAGTTTCCCGGAAAATTCTCAGTAAAAGAAAAAAGAAAGAACTTCTGGGTTTTGTTTCTCTCTGCAATTTATTTATTCAATGGTCTTTTGTCTCGGATTCGAATTTACTTCAATTCACATGCACATAATTGTTTCCTCCAACATCTTTTCGGATTTTTAATGCTAATTATAGAGCTTTTGGAAATTGTACTATAAGAACTTTTTTTTTTTTCAATGGACCTTTCATTATCATAAACTTTTTCTTCTCCCCAAAAAAATGTTTCTTTTTAATGTTCATCTTCTTAAAAGACCCTTTAAGTCACCTTTCTATATTTCTTTTCAATTTTGAAATTTATATGTGCACACATTTAATCCTTAATTTAGGGTAGATTTTTTTTTTTTTTTTTTGTCAAACACCCTTTAGGCTAGATTTGATTTAGTGAATCTAAACATATGCTCATTTCTCTAATTATATGTTGAGAATTGTATCATGTATGTATATATGTATATGATATTATAGGACTTGAATTGTCTATTGCTTGGATTTGGTTTGTTTCTATATATAGTATGTATCTTTTTCTCATCTTTTATTTATTCCTTCTCTTTTCAAATTGTTTTGGTTCCTTTAAATTTATTGTCTTCTCTGCTCAACTTCTCTTGAGCTGTTGCTTTCAAAGAACATCAAAGCTTTGACCAAATTCCTTTTCCTTCACTTCCCTTAACTTCTTTCCACAGGTTTTTGTTTTTTTTTTTTATCAATTTATAATTATAAATCAATTTCCACTATTCCCCAAAAAAATTATTGGTGCATATCCATCTATCTTAATATATACAATTGTAAGATTTATGAAGATTCATTTATTACCCTGTTGTTTGTTTGCTTCAGAGAAAATAGGGAAATTTTGTGAAGCAATTATGAATGTTACCCCATTAGTTTGAATTCTATCTATTAAGCCCTTCCGTTTATGAATTGGTAGGTGAGACGATACGTATACCACGACGTCGTTCGGCTGAGTGATCTTGAGAAGCTCATAGATTGTTCATATATTCAGGTGAATAATCTTACTCGTAGCTTTGATTTTAAATTTATTTTGTTACTGATTGACAGTTTGTATATTCAGCCATATACAATAAATGGAGCCAAAGTGATATTCATAAACCAAAGACCACAATCAAGAGCTAAGGTCTCTTCAAATGTTTGCTTCACTTGTGATAGAATCCTCCAAGAACCATTCCACTTTTGTTCCCTTTCCTGCAAGGTAATTTTACATATTTTATAAGGAAATTATTCTACTTTGAGTGAACCCTAAGTAGATAAGTTAAAACTTATAAGTTGATTCATTTTCCTAACTAGTGTAATAAAAACATGGAATTTTAGTTATAAATTATTGGCATAGTTGACCCATGAATGACAAAAGTGAGACCCATTAATTCTTGATATTCACTTGTTGATTGTTTTTATTCTAGTAAAAATTAAAAATAATAATAAAATACCATGATTGCTTCAACTTTTAACCATATGACATAAAGTTTTAAAAACAAATCATTACTCTAAAGATGAAAAAACAAAACTTTGGAAAACAGCTGTTTTTTTATTTTTAATCATGTTATATTTTCCTTGGATTATGTGTTTATTTGTTTAATATTCTTAAACACATGTGAAAGTACGAAGTGGGCACTTTCCTAGGTTATGAACTATCATGTCCAATATTTGCCATTTGTGCTGGTATTATATAAGACACAATTATGTTACCTATTAATGATTAAAGCTTTTGAAATATATGCAGGTAGATTACTTAGGATATCAAGGAGATGATTTATCAAGCATTCTCTATAGAATTGATGCATCGGATTTCACGTTCGAGGGTTTGAGAATGGACGGACATGATCACCTCGGAGAGATATCGACCATGGAGGATGCGGAGGATATAATGGTAATTTCAGATGAATCGGAGCAAGGTAACAATAGTAATAAGAAAGAGAAGAAGAAGATGAAGAAGAAGAAAGAGAGCAATTACTTGCCTGGAATGGTTCTTTCATCGCTTGGTAGTAGAAGAAAAGGTGCTCCTCATAGGGCTCCTTTTTCATAATTATTAAACAATATAATTATAGGCAATAATAATTTTTATATATTTTAAAAATATGCATTATATATATATAAATATATGTATTGTGTTCTAAGGTATATCTTGTAATAATTAGTACTCTTTTATCACGAAAATGTGTTTACTTTTATGGATTGTTTATTTCTTTTCGTTGTTTTTTCCTTGTTGATGAATTATTGATGTCTTCATGAATAAAAAGCTGTTGTATGTGATTTTGGTACCTTTTTATTACACTTGATTTTGGTACTTTAAAAAAGTATATATATTCGCTGAAGTAATAAAGTGACTAATATATTAAAAATATTTTAAAAATGAAGAAAAACTCGTAGTTTGGGTAATTTTCATTGGGAGAGGGAAGAGACGACGACAGGTTTTCACGGGGACAGCTGAAAAGTCTCAGCTGCGTCAAACATACACCAACACCGTTTTTCTACTTTAACATTTCTTCATTGGTTGCGCGGCTTTTAATATTTTTTATTTTCTTAAATTATTGTGTATCTTACAAAAACCATTTTAATAATCTATTTGTTAGATTTATTAATCCAACATCATATTTCAACAAATTCCCTAAATTTTAATTAGTATACCATTAAAAAGTTTACTCATTATGAGACTTGCGGAGTCTATGTATCCGATGTTCACGTTAGCTTCTAGGTTTACATTAGGTGTAAGATGTGGAACTAAGCAACGTAACGCTACCATACGCTGTGCCTACCATTAAGTAGAGCGTAACTCCTAACTAGTAGTACTGTATTTTTATTTTTCCAATAATTAGCTGTTAAGCCTGTTATATTATTGAGGAGATCATAATAATAAAATTTATAGCAACGGAACCACTACGATTCAACGTTGATGTAAGAGGATAAAATCAACAAACTGTATACGTATATAACCAGTTTGGCAATAGTTTCTAAAGGTTTCGTGTATATAAGAACATGATTAGAGCATGTGCACTGATCAGAACCTTTCTCAGTTTTTTAAATATATTATTTTAATAATTTTTTAGTAATTTAAATTTTTATTTAAAATTTAAAATCAACTATGTTCGGACATGTATCAAATGAATCTTTCACCAGGTTTTTAGAATCTCTCAAATGAGAAACTCACTCTATTCTCTTTTTTACTTTTTATAATTTTTTATGGGTGAGAAACTCATACTGCACATACTTTTAGTAGAGAGTTCTAAGTGAGGTTTTCAATAATAAAATAAAAGAATGTATTATAAAGTATAAAAGAGAAATGAGAACCGATTTTCATTTCAAAACTTTTGAGAGATTCTCTAGAGACTCATTTAACACATGTATTTATGTAATTAGTTGTATTTTTCTTTTTCATTTAAAATTTAAATAAATAATAAAATCATCTTAAAATGATTAAAATAATATATATGAGAGACTATAAAATTTTCTATACACGATGCTCTAAGTGTTCTTTTTGTTATGCTTTAGTACCCAAAGTAACATTATGGAGGCTGAAAATTCACATATATTTTTATAGTTAATTAAAAAATCCATTAAAAATGAAATAGCATTCGGAAGTTGTCATTCTCTGTCTTAGTTTAGAATTTATCACTTCAACTTTTGTAAAACGACTATTTTATTTTTTGTTTTATATTTTGTCCATGAATTTTTGAAGATAAATGCATACAATATGCTTTGTCCACGAAATTATTATGTTTGGGTAGTTAAGAGATTTTGTTGAAGTTCTATATTTATAATATATGGTTTAGTTTTCTATTTATAATTTAGTGTTCCAGTTCTTTATTTGTAGTTTAGAGTTTAGTTTTTATGTTTTTGGAGGTTTTTTAGTTGTAATTAATTTTGTTTACGTAGACCAAGCATTTACAGATGTAATAGATAATCTAGCTACATGATATGCACAAATATTTTGTTGACAAGGTTTGTAGTTGAACTTTCACATCTTCAAACATATGTCTCTATAGATGAATCGTCTGAGTGTAGTTTTGCAACCATGAATTTGCTGATCTTTCATTGATAGTACAATTAATGTTGAAATTGTTCCCTTTAAATACAACCTTTAAATTGGTCGCTTGTATTGACCATATAAAAACTGAAAATTCAGCTTCTTCGGTCGAATTTTCCATTAAAATTTACACCATACCACAATACAATAATATCTGCTTCATCAATCATTTTACGGTTAAAATCATATAATTTCTTCCTTTCCATATTCTCCACAGCAGCATAACACATCAAAAGTTACGATGCGGTTTGTGTGTGTATGGAATGTGTATTCATAAGTTAATCCATTTTGATGTAAACCATGTACATAACTCTATATTTATTAGAAATTAAATAAAATACAGAAAATATCTAAAATAATATACATGCATATATTTGGATTTTTTAATTGATTTTGTTTTGTATAAAGACTAATAAAATATCACTTAAAGTGGTATGGAGGAATGGGTTAAAAAAAGTGGTATGGAGGACATAAAACTTTGGTATTAATTATTAATTACCAATGTTACTATAAATCTAAACACTAGTTTTCTAATCTAGTTAGCGATAGTTGTCACTTTCCACAATCCAATTAGTGATTTGAAAATGTTGTGATTTATGTTTGTTTTCTTTTACCAAAAAAAAAAAAAAAACTATAGGTTTGTTTTATCTGCAATTGTATATAAGGATCCGTTCATTGGGAATTAAACCCACCTCTTGGTCGGGGCATAATTTCTTATGAATTGAAAACAATTGTGGTTTATAAAAACATATTAAAGGACAATTATGAAAGCAAACTAAATCGTTTTATAAAGAGATGATCAGGATCTTTCTTACAACATAAAATTCCAAAACGGTGATAAAAAAGTTCCCGACAAACTATATTTATTTTAAGTAGTAGTACTATATTAGTTACAATTGTTCGTCAAAAATGATAATTTAATTTTAGTAAAACTTTTGTCAAAACTTAAACATTAATTTGAAACATAAGAGTTCAACGTTAATTTGGATTGATGATATTTTCGACGGATGAAATCATATAGTAATTTATACTAATTTGTATAAAAATTATTAAATCAAACATTGAATCTCAATTTTCAAACGACCAAAGTTTTTGGAAGCTATTTATCAAAAAAAACAACTATATATAAAAGATAGTCCCCAAAAATGCATACGCCCAACCTGTATCTGGTGCAGTCTTTTATACCTTATATATATTTCTTTCTTTTCTTTTGTCATCACTTTTTATATATTTTTCATTTTGGTCATTTTAATGGTTAATACTTATATTTATAAGAGAATAAAAGCCGTCAAAAAACTTTGTAAGCTTTCGTACACCTGATTTAACTATCTAAGCGTCTTGGGTGATAGACAAAAAAAAAACAACTAAAGGAGACTTTGAAAAATGTCACGTGTGCGTATAAGATTTAGTGAAAAAAATTAAGGAAAAGTTCCACTATTAATTATGTAAAATAAAAGCTTAGAAAATTAAAAAAATATGCATAAGAAATAAAAGGGGATTTTCAGAGACTGATGAGGATAAAAGCACATGGTCGGTCCACTTCTTCGTATTTAGGTTTCCATATTTGTAACAAATCTAAATCTATGCTACAGATTGTTTGCATAAGGCCATTGGCGTACATACAGTAGCTGGCAAAATGGGCTTTCGACACGTGTCTCTCTGCCGGTATGCCTTCATGTTCTTTCTCCCCCACATGCAAATGCAATGCCTTTGAGCTGATTTCTTTTTTTCTTTGTTAATGAAACGCTGAAGTCTATTTTTTTTAACAACTAAACATAGGGTCTCTAAGAGCATGATTATCGGTATAACATTACATGTGTTCTAAGGCATTTTAAATTAATAAAAGGTGTGAACAGTGTGAAACAGGGCTGAGAACAGTTCTCTCGGCAGAACAGTTTTAAGCCCAGTGTTGTTGCCACGTGGCAGCACGGGATTGGATCCGAATTTTGTGAATGTTTTTTTTTTTCCTAATAATTTGGAATTGTATTTTGTGTTTCATTTTAATTTCAAATCAATTTTAGTTTTATATTATCAAATCAATTTCAAATAAAAAATATTATATGTTTTATATTATTAAATTATTAAAATATTACTTAGAAACATGTTCTACCAATAATCAACTCATTTAACATTGGTTCTAAACTAAACCTCTTACATTATTTTATTAATTTTTTCACACTAAGAACACCCTTACAAGTTGTACCCTTACCAATGCCCTAATGTAAAAACTCTCAAATAAAATTAAATAAATAATTGAAAAAGACGGAGAGAAGATAGAAAAAGAAAAAAGAGAAGATGAAAGTCTCTAATTTGACAGACTCCAAAAAAATGGTTTCTACACTTGTCACTTTCTAATTAGTTTAAACATTTTAACAAATAAAATTTTAATTAAATAATAAATAATAAAATAAAATATTATTATTTTAAGTTTAAAAAACTCACATGGTCTCTACATGAGAAACCCTTGATGAACATGCTCTAAACGCTGAAATCTATTAAAATATTAATTAGTATAGTAAAATACATATTTTCGTATCACTATCAATAAAGAATGAATAACTGTTGGTATCATTTGTTCCTAAGAAAATACAAGTTAATAATTGATGATTATTGCATAATTTTAAATTCAACTATTTTAATTAATATTATTATTGTACCCATTTAATTCATATTATTTTTATTAATTCTGTAGGAAAATCATAAAAAATATCCTTTTTTTAAGGATATATTTGGTAGAAGTATATTGATTTTTTTTTTCATTTTCTTGTCACTATTTTCTACGAAATTTTCTACTAATTTTTTTGTAAGAAAATTCTTCTGAATTTTTTGCAATTCTTGATTTTCTATGTAACATAACATATTTTACAAACAAATTTTGTAGAAAAATGACAGGAAGAAAATATTTTCTACCGTTTTCCTACTATATAAGTCATAGGAAATAGAGCATTTTCTTTTAATAGTACATTCTGTTTTTATCAATATTTAAAAAAAAAATCATACAGAGACACAGTAATTGATAGTTATATAATTATTTTTAACTATCTCAAATTTCTATTTGAATTAAAGTTTGGTTTTCTTATTCAAGATTCCTATATTTTATCAGTTGATATTAATAAATATGGAATATATATAGAAAATACAATACATGATTAACAAATTATTTTTAAATATATATATAAACATGAAATGGAAGGAGTAATTTTTTTATAATTGTAGACTAAAAACGGATGGTTTTACTTTCTATATGAATCACTGTTTATATTTTATCAATTGATATGAATAAAATATGGAATATATAGAAAATATAAAACATGTTAAACAAAATTTCAAAAATATAAAAACATGGAATGGAAAGAGTAATTTTTTTTATGGTAAATTAAAAACGGATGGATTTACTATCAACATGCATGAATCATTGTTTCTTTTTACTAAGAATAAAGAAAAAGGAAGAAATAGAGAACTTCTTAATATTATAACTAAAAGAAAATTTTGTTATTTTTTATCGGAGAATAGAGGCATGATCAGGTGGAGATGGGTTCCCATGCAGACTTTCTCAAGAACCATGCCACCTGACTCCTGACCATTTTTCATAGTATTATATGATTTTGTTACATTATTAAGATGCACACCATCGAATATATATATAAATATAAAAGTACATTTTGATAGTGTTTTCATTTTATATACATTATAATAAGAAAATTAAGTAACAATGTATAAAATTAATGTACTTTCGGTAGTACTTTAATTGTTACTTAATTTTGTTATTATAATTATTAAAGTGATATACTTCTTACCGCAATGACAATAATTTGTTATCAATGTTATGCATGATGAGAACGTTTTCGTCGAGTTATCTATGTGAGAAGATGGAGTTCCCCCTAGTCGTTGATTTTCTAGTTTGATTGGCTTTATTAGCACATGAATATTATGTTCGTTCGTCAGTTGATCATTACGAAATCTTTACATATGCTAGATAACCATAAATTATAAAATCTAACATGTGCTAGAATACTAACAAGTTTCGGTGGAAAAATAAAATGATATTCATCCAGTTAATTAGTGTTTAAAAAAAAAAAATTATATGTTTTAGAAATGCATAATGTAAATGATGTAAATTGTCCATACTAATCTCCAAAATAATGGGTCATAAAAAAAAAAAAAAACATTTCTCCAAAATATGTAAAAAAAATCAGATATATCTTCGAAAACTAAAATACGACACATACCTTCATACAAAATGCATGATTCCATACGCTAATACATTAATATATATTTTATTTATATGATATTGGATATGCATCACCTGGACAGCCTGTGATTCAAGGCACAATAGGTTCGAGGTAGTCGGACAGATAGGAAACAATAAGGTGTGTGTCGTCCAGCCTTTTAGCTGCAGAAGCCACTAAGATCTCTTTCTCTACCGTCGGCAAAATATCTATATCAATATTATTTATTTTTGGTAATTTATATATACATATTTGATATATATGTATACACATTCTGTACTTTTATATTTGACATTGACGTCACGCGGTATCTGGGAATAAATTAAAAATAATAACCATCAAATAAAGTATGCCAAAAGCAGGAAAATGTAAGATTTACAACTTTTTTTTAATGCAAAGATTAGTTGGCAATAAGATTAGTAAACACATGCTCGTAGAAACTTTGTTAATTTTCTAAATGTGAGGTGTACGATTTATAACGTATATATATATTTCTCTAGATTATATTTTTGTTCTTCTTCGAAATATCACATATAATATGTACTTCGTGAAGACAACAACTCTCGAGTGTGGGCACAAAACTAATGCTGTGTTTATCCAAAAAAAAAAAAAAAAAAAAACACAATTTGTGCTGTGAACGCATGAATGAAGAAATGTAAGCGGAAAAAGGTTTTCGAAGTCAAACTTATGTGACACGATCAAATGGGTGAATCATTTGCTATAAGTTTAACAAACAAATTTTTTTTTTGAGAAACTTTAGGTTTAGGATATCAAACAAATTTTATATACTCAAATTTTCAAAATATTTGGTATTAGATGAAACTGCACCATTATTTTTTATCTGCATTTAAGACAAATTTTGAAGATCATTATGATGTTCACAGCTCTCAATTTTTTTTTTTTTTTTCTAATTTTTTCTTTTCTTTCACAGCTCTCTATTAGGTTAGCCAAGTACTTTCGAAGGAAGACGAAAGCTTGAAATTTTCCGTTTTTTGTGAGCGAGTATTTGTGCTCGAGGAAACATGATTTTACTAGGAATTGATAAGTGTTGATTCAAGGTATGTTTGAACAAATTACTTTTTGACGGTGAGTCAATCTGATTAAGTGAATTTGAACAAATTACTTAATATATTTGTAATGAATTGTTTAGAGCATCTAAATCTTGTATAACTACTTTAGTCTCTCTTTATCCTCGAATTTTCACTCCAGATTTTGTAATAAGACTATAAGAGTACTCCAAAATTTGGTAAAAAATTATATTATTCATATCAGTGTATTTGATTTGTTGGGAATTTCTTCTAAAATAATCTCACAGCTAAACAAGTTCAAATTTCAATAAAGTATTACCATTTAACTTAACAGATTCTGAAAATTTGGTGATCAAGCATGATTTGTTCTTGTTATCCATCCAGTAGTGATATAAAAAAAAAAAAAAAAAAAAAAAACAACTTATGTAGGTTTGGTGGTGTTGCGACCTACTTCCTCTTGCTCTATAATTAATACGAAGATCACCGAACTCTCTTTCAGTTTTTTCTTCTATTTAGTTATCTCTTAGCTGCTTTACACATTCAACAATTGGAACTCCATAGTCCATATCTCTTCAATACAAGTGGCTTATGATGATAATAATAACTATTTAAGCATCGACCCAAAATCTCACATGACTTATAATTTTCGTTACCGTGGGAATGATAACAAACACCACAAAAATAATTTTCTTGTGATCGATATAACGGACCTACAAGTCTTAAAAATTTTTTAAAGTAACGTACTAACGTTGGACAAGAAGATGGTTCATACTTCATAGGCTGAAAATAGACCGAGGATACCAAAAACGGTTAGAATATTATAATCAAGGTCGGACAAAATCATATATCCAAATTGATTCTTCGGTTATGTTTTGTTGATCATCATGCAAAGTTGCAAAGAGTTTTATTGCAAAACAAAATTCACAAGTTAAAGATATATTTGCATTTTTTATTTATTTCTGATTTATATCTAATAATGTGAGAAAAAAACATTATCTTAAAAATCATTTAACTTTTCTGTTAAAGAATAAAATAACGATACTGGCTTTGTTATCTAGTTTGATACTAAAATCGTGGCATTCACTAGTGAAAAAAAAATACAAGGTGGTGAAGTTATAAGTTGAAATTAATTATATTGAAAGCTGGTGTAGTTATTCATATATTTCAACATAATGATGCATTATGATCAATTGTGAAATGTTGTATTCTTGTTGAGGAATGTCGTATCAATCTGCTAATTTCCGCAAAACCCGCATACTTGTTTTTTTTTTTGCCAACTCGCATACTTCTAAATCGAATCTTTATAACAGTAATAGGGTTTTTGATTATAAAATAATTAAAGCAATGAGTTTCATTTGGAATATATATTTTTGCAAGGAAAAGAAAGAGAGAAAGAGTGAAGGCATATGGTATGATAGAAGCTTTTGACCATTTACTCAAATCATTTATGTAGATGGAACCTACATGATGTCGATATCTTTGTAATGTGTAGGCTTCACTCCCTAAAGGACCCATATAATTATTCTAGAAAAGATATAGTAAATAAAATACTAGAAAATGAGCAATTCAAAGTATTTTATTGAGTTTTCTTAGGATGTCTCCTCTATGCACATGACAATGACTATCCACCTTAGTTATAAATTACATATCCCTGTTTTTGAGACACAATAAAAGAGATACAAAAAGCTTTGAAGAAGAAAGCAAACTTATGTCAAGGAGGAACAATTGCAAACGGAAAATAAATGGATTAATGTAAACAAGAAAAAATGCATAGTCACTCCTAAGTCCTAAATAATAATATTGTGAAGCTTAAAATTTACTTTGGAAGCATATGTGGACGTCGGAAAAAAAGAAAAGGATATGGCATGAGACTTGAAAAAATGGTTCATTAGGTAAATGACAAGATTGAGGAAAAAAAAAAAAAAAAGGGGGTAAATGACAATACAGTACAAACAAGAGAAATTCCCTCAAATACCATTAAATGATGTTTTTGTTTCATAATTAGCACATATTTTTATTTAGAATAAAAATAGCATTTTATAAAATTTATAATTTAATATTTTTTGTTTGGATTGATTATATTAGTATTTATGGTATAGTTTTTAGGGGTAGGGAGTAAGATTTATGGTTTATGACTTAGGGTTTAAGGTTTTTTAAACGCTAAACTTTAAATCCTAAACTTTAAAAATGTGAGCTTAAAAATATTTTTTAATAAAAATGTTATTTTTGTCCTAAATGAGAATGTGTGCTAAATATGTCACAAAAACTATAATTTGTGCTATTTTTGAGAATTGCCCTAAAAACAAATGAAGTAAATGGAAAAAAAAAATATTTCTTAATTCCAATTCTATCATTCATCTATTTTTTTTAAAAAAAATTCTATCATTCATCTATACATGAAGAATAAGTTTATCTATAACATGTTTCTTTTCATGTACATGTTATTTTTTATGTTGATTTATTATTTATCACATGATATCTTAACATAAATTTAACCATAAATTTAATATAATAAATTGTATCATCTACACATAAAAAGGGTTCCTAGAAAATTACCTTTATATAACGAGAAAATGAAAGATAAAATTGTCCAAACATGTTAAAAATAGATAAGCAAATATTTTATTATTCAATTGCTCTATCAAACTTTATCACGGAATACAAACACACTTATAAAAATAAAAACATCATCAGTTATTTTTTCTAACAGCTTAATTATAATATTTTATTAATTATAGTGAGAACTTCCATAATCAAGATGTAACTAATCATAAATCTGTATAGGAACATACACATAAAAATTAAACATTGAATTCTGAAGTTTGGTCGATATTATCAAATGATGAAATGATAGGTTACCTTAGATTACTGTATATCCCATTCTACCAAATACATTTATCCTATTAATCAAAAAAAAAAAAAAAAAAAATACATTTATCCTATAAAATTAATAATGAATCAACTGGTTAATCTAATATACCATGAAAACACTAACTTTTACAAATACTTTAGAAATTGTAATAAGAAAATCTATTTGTATTCATAGTAATATCCCTTTTAACAGTGACACAAAATTCAAATTCCCATAGTAATTTCTCATAAGTCATTGCAACAACCAACAACTAGTTATTATTTTTTAATTTTTTTAATTGAGGTAAATAAAAATAGTAATAAAAGGAATAAAAAGGAAGGTTTGAAAATGATGAAGGCGGTGGTGCATAGAGGCCATAGAAAGAAAGAAAAACTAGCTGGCCAATTGACTCCCTGCAGAATCTGGCAATCTATTAGCCTTTCTTTAGATGGGACCTTCTTTGAGATTTTAGAGATGAGAGAGAGAATAGTCTTCTCCATTTGATGGATCTGACTCACTGCTCCAAAAGATCACTCTCATTATTGAAAACACTTGTCAGTTCTTTTGGCCTCTTAGGACCTCTTACCGATCTTGTTTTGTCTTCTTGATTATAGAGTTCAAAATTGTGACAATGTTTATTTTTTTTTTGTAAATTTAATTATCAGAAACTGCAGTTTAATTAAAAGAAGAGAAGAATTCATCTACAAAACAGTTGAGTTTAATTAACAAAACGGAAGAAAAAAAGTCAAGTGAATTATCTTTCAAGCCAATTGCATTTCACCGGATAGGGATGAAATTATTTGGTCACTTTCCATTCCTAATTGTATATGCATCACAAATCATTGCAATAAATTTAACTATATCACAATCTAGTAGAAGACAAACTGAGTGTATAATTCTTTTATCAAATACTATATTTTTGGAATTACATAATCTTATTTGATATGACAACACATAGGTTGGTATCTTCACTCTTTAATTCACTATATAATAATATATTAATGGCAAAATATATTGCTGTCACTGAACCAAATATAACATTTTGACACATAGAGCTTTTTATCTAGTAATCAAAAGTTGTGAAGTTGTCTTTTGAAGGATCATTAGCTTAAGTATGTGCAAGATATTGAGAAAGTCTCATAATTCATCTTTGGATTAAAATATAAGTCTCATAAATAGTTGTATAGAACTCTATCACATAATTCATCTTTTAGCTATCAAATTCTGGTTAGGCGTAAATATGGATTTGTGTTTTTTTTGCTATGAATAGCAAAAAAGATGAAAAATTTAGAGATATTATTTGGAAAATAAAAGGAAACTGAGATAAAAAGTACTGAATAAACAAAAGAGGGCCAAATCATTGTCCTTCTTCTTTGACCATTCCCCCACCTTCCTTTCTCTCATCCCATTTATTTTCTTCATTAAAAAGAAAATTATTATATACTTTCTTCCTCTCGATAAAACCAAAAGAAGATTTGAAGTAAAAAAAAAAACCATGAAGGTTTAATAAAATAAATAAAAATTACCGAGAATTTTATAACTAGTATTATTGGTTGTGACTATTTAAGATTTCAATAATCTCTTTGGAGACTAATCGGTTCATAATTTTATCACGTTTTCCAGTGAGACCATGTCTAATCAGGTTTCATGTTTAATAAGTCAATAAGAACTGCCTCGCAATTCAGGAGTTTCCACTTGTTTTTTTTTTATTGAAAAATATTTGTAAAAATAGCTTTGTTAACATTTTGTTTGTCATTTGTTACATCATTTTTTAGAATATACTGATTGTTTTGTTTTCTTTATTACAAATGATGATCTTTAATTTTCAAAGTATTACCAAGAACTTGAAACCCATCTCTATATTTTCAACAAAACGTGATATATAGTGATGCAACAGTATTTTTGTTTAGAATTTTGCACGAAACAACTTACTAATAAACTAATACTAACTATAGTAGAAAGCTGAAAAACTTATGACGTGGTATATATATATATATATATATTTTTTTTTGATAAATCGTGAAAATTCTACATCTTTACTTTTAATCTTTTCCAAGTCAAATTTTGTAGATTTCGATTTAAAAAATAATTATCATTACCAAAATCGAAATGAACTTGGAGCACAAAATAAGTTAAATAACTAATCATTTTATAGTACCACAAAGCCACCAACTTTTTGATAAACCACTATATTTATGGTTTCCATTTTCAATATCGGTAACTCAATATTATATCAATACTAATATCAATCTCAAATTTGTAGTGTTTTTTTGTTTCTCTGTGTTTTTGGTACGATCCAACAAAAGAGAAGGACAAAAATATAAGGATAGAAATGAATAAAATATGTTCTCATTCATTAATGATTGTTAGTCTCTGAATTGGAGCTGTAAAAACAGATATGTACTATACCGGTCAAATCCGGTCCTACTCACTATCTAACTCCCTTTGTATTTTCTCTTTTTCTCTCATCAATCAATACTGATTTTTACAAGTGTCCTGACAATTTCCGGTTTGATCTTGATTTGGTTTAACCAAATTTGAGGTCCCCCACTAAATCTTGTTCTTTTCTATTATGTCTTTTAGGCCGAGAATATCACATGTCTTCTTAAAACCAGCCCCGGCTCTATTTGATTTGATCCACTGGGCCGGGAAACAATTTCAAACCATCATCTCATTTATTTACTAGTTATTAAAAAAAATTCCAGCAATGAGTTAATCTAATATATTTTTTTTTCTTTTTTTTTTAGTAGGTTACTACCGATTTTCATAAAAACCAAACCGAGTAAACTAACCTTAAATAAATAAATAAATTTGAGGTGCACATTTTTTCCTATCATCCAAGTGAAAAATGTAAGCAAGCTAAATGGAAAATAAGACATTTTTGTGAAAAGTGAAGATAAAAACGACTGGAACAACATTTATTAAAGATTTTATTTATTTTATAAACCAAACAATTCTTAACAGAAACCAAACTTGGCACCCCTACGAATTGCAGGAACAAGAGACTGGACGAATCTGGCGAAGTCCAAAACTTAAAAGCAAAAGCACAAAATAATCACAACTCAAAGCAAGGCAGTGTAGAGAGAATATACCAACAAATAAACAAACAAAGTAAGTAAAAGAAGTCACTTGTAGAGTTGTTCCATGAGACTCCTCAGCTTCAGCACATCTGCGCCTATAAGCTCTGCTTTCTTCACGCCGCCTTTGAAGAATTGCAGTGTTGGCTATTGATAACATTACAGCTCATATAGATTCAAAACTAGCTCATGCAAGATTCCTAAAATGTAGAGTAATCTTTGGAAGGAACAGAGAATGTTACCACAGCAGCGACATTTAACTTCCCAATAGAATTTGAAAGACCTCCCTACAACAGTTCAACAAGAGAAATCTTTGTCAATGGACCTTAACAATGATTACTCATAAGAAAAATAGCTTATTTATGTGTGGCTCAACCACAAAATTTTCTCTACTCAGAGACATATGTCGCGATACACCCAAAAGAAGGCTTTAAATAAAAGAGACTTTAAAAAGCTTCTAATCACAGACAAAAAAACATAAACAATGGTGGCTTAAGGTCGCAAACTAGCCTTGTCAAGACCTATAAAAGTCATGCTAGTGAACACAGATACATATGAATGCAAACATACCTCGTCAATGTCGACCTTATATGTTGTTACATCAGGATATTTCTTACTGAGCTCCAATATTACAGGAGAGATAAGCCTGCCTAAAGTCAAATCACTAATAACACAAATCAATAAAGCCACTCATAGGAAAATATAAATTATATCCACAAAAACCAAACTTTCTTTTAAGGGAAACTAAACTAACTTACAAGGTCCACACCAAACTGCAGTGAAATAGAAAACTGATGGCAAAGATCCATCTGTAAACGTAGCTGATCAAATACTAAGCAAGTCATCTAAATACGAAGTAGGTTTAACAACAGAAACAAAGAATTAGTTTTATTTACCTCGAGCTTTACTCAATGCATTATTGAACTCCTCTTCTGATTTCAACTCTACAAAGCTGGATCGATCTAAATTTCAAGCTTTACAAGGATCAGCAAAATGTTCTTAAAACAAACAACTTCAAGTAACCCTCAAGCTAAAGCTCATAACTTTTCGATTCAATCTCGTTTCTCAATAGATAAAAACAATCACTTAGACCATAATCCTCAAATGCTAAAGCTAAATTAGCAGAGCCAAATTAAGAAATTTTACCTCCAGCTGCAGAGCAGAAGCTTCTTCGATCAGGAAGAGAAGTGTTTAAGAAGTTGAAGTCAGAGGAAACATAAACAGTAGAAGCAGCTAAGAAAGAGTTTCTCCCAATCTGCGAAGTTTTGGGAATTAGAATCAGAAATTTGAACGGAATTGGACAACGTCGATGACCGGAGAGATAAGAATCGACGGTGATAATAACCTGATGGAAGTTAGACCAATTACTCTTCATCGTTATGAACCACAACGAGCTTCTGATTTTTTCAAAAAAATCCCTCTTTTCGTCGATTTAGGGTTTTCTCTAAAATTCCGATTTGAAGATTTTGTTCTCCTTCAGCGTTCTCTTCCGCCGCGGACGGCGAACTAATCCAATATTAATTACAAAATGACCCATACAAAAGCTACGGTTTTTAAATTAGACCCGTTAAAATTAAAAACAATCTTATAGGACCTTCTATTATATACTAAAACGACATCGTTTTGTGACTAAACCATTTTTGCCGGGAAACGACATTTTTTTTTGCGAAACGACATCGTTTTGCGAATTTTTTTTTTTTTTCTCTCTCTACTGAGAAGAAGCTAAAAAAAAGGCGTAGTCTTTTTGTCGTCAAAGGTCCAAAAGAAAAACCTCATAAACCCTAAATCTTCAATCTTGTCGAAATGCAGTATCTTGCAAGATCACTATCGAAATCTATAAGACCATCGTTGAATTCAACAGCTAGACAATCATGGGTTCTTCTTTCTCAGCAAACTCATTCTACGAAGAGTGACCGTTCTAGCGGAGGAGGAAGCAGAGCTGCGAAATCGGAGTCAGAGACTCTGAAGGAGATGCCGAGACCGACGGAGATACCTTACCAACCCAAAATCGCAAACTCCATTGATTTGATTGGATACGTTCACCAGCCTGTTCAGTTCGACGGCACAAAGGATGGACATTTCTGGGCTGGCACTGTCATTTCGCACGGACCATCATCTGAATCCGAATCAGAGTCCGATTCATCTTCTAATTTCTGGTTCGTCTTTTGAATTTTGTTTCTTTGTTGGGTTTAGAGAGTATTTCATGTTGCTCTGTTGTTGATTTTGTGACTCGGAACTGGGCTAAAGTCGAAGCCTTTTAAGAGCCATAAATTTAAATTCCCAAGTGTTTTGGGTATAGAGAGTTTTGCATGTTTCTGTGTTGTTGATTTTGTGACTCGGAACTGAGCTAAAGTCGAAGCCTTTAAGCAATGCATTTGAATTCCCAAAGTGTTTTGGAATCTGATTTATGTTGTTTGCTCTGTAGATTTGGTTCTTGTATGTGAAATTTACTTTGCACATGTTTAAGCTATAAAAACCTACTCGATTCATTTCAATCTTATGCTTAAGCATATTTCCATTTTACTGATCTGATTTTGGGCTTTTGTGAAGTTTAATCTTTGTTATGATGATGATGCATTGCTATATTCATTGATTTTGTGAACATCAGGATTCCAGTATTATTTGAAGGGGATTTAGCTCATACGGCTAACTGTTATTTGAAGAAGAACGATCGGGTTCATATTACTGGACAGATTGTAGGTGATGTTATTTCATCTGAAGCAAGTTCTGACCAAGCATATGTTAAGTTGTTTAAAAGCTTTCAAGGTAGCTTTTCACATCAAGTAATGGCTCGTGATCTTCATTACATTGAAGGTTCTAAACCCTTACCAAAAGTTTTGCCAACAACATTGGATCAAAAGGAAGGTGTGCTAAAGCATTCCGGTAAGCATCTAAGCTCATCAATTTATGATTACTGATATATATATATATATATATATATATATATATATATATATATCCTTATGGGTTTTGGCTATCTAAAACTGATGGCTAACCATGAACGTTTGTCTTCTTGTTCTTAGCTAGTGTTCAAAAAAGAGAAGATTTTGGAAATAATAGTTGGTTTGATCTTGTTGATAAACCGGATGAATGGTTTGATTATCGTGAAAGCAAACAGATCGGATCGGTAACTAAAATTTTCTTAGTGGTTCTATTTGTTACAATTCTGTGATACATATGTTCAAAGTTGTTCCCTCTTTTTTAATCTTGATACCTCTGTCTACAGGTGAATCCTAGACACCCTGATTTCAAGAAGAAAGACGGGAGTGTAGCACTTTGGCTTAACAAAGCTCCCATAGAGATATTATCCGAGCTTAAAGACGCTAAGTTTGATACGCCAAAATACGCAAAACAGCCAAAAGGTAAGGAAACTTACCAATGAATCTGTAGTATTCTATGAATTGGGATGACAACAAAACTTATGTAACTCGAGTTTTGTTTAGTTGTTTAACAAACAATCTTGCTTCTGTTAAAACATGTAAAGCTGGAGTGGAATCATGGAATGACTTGGTGGAAAACATGAATAACTGGTGGGACAATAGATTAGACAAGGTGAAAATTCCCTTTACCTTTCTCATTAATCAAATCCTTTACATATACATACTGTAATGTACCAACCATTCAAAGTTCAAATCCATGTAGAAAAACCCGAAAGCACCGGATTTTAAGCACAAGGAAACTGGTGTAGGTCTCTGGCTAAGTAGTTCTCCGAGCTGGGTATCAGAAAAACTGCCTCCTCCAAAGAGCAAAACAAGTGTCATCTACCAAGAACAAGAGATGATGGTTTGACCAATTTTTTCATGTTGCAGTTACTTGTAATTTTTTTGGCTACGGATAGGAGAAATGTGGTCTTAAGGCGTTTGATCTTATGTGCATATATATATTGGGACATAAGAGTTTATGTGTTGAAGCATTTTCAACAAAGTTATCAATCACACTTTGAAATAACAAAACTCGAAAATACATGAATCAAGAATCAAGAATACCTTATAAGCCGCTAAATTCGAAAGTGAGATTCAAATGAGAGACATGTTTTAAGTTGTAAACCAGTGATAAATTTCATTATGTTTTATTTATTTATTATTCTTGCAATTGATGCCATAAGAATATATATATATATAAGGAAAAGTAACTAAAAAATCCAAACACTGATCAATGACTTCATCTCTTCTATGCCTGCGCTCCCGCTGTACAAAGTAGAAACCCATCCATTAAAAAAAAATAAGATATATACTTTCTAAGACATTTGTGTAAATATTATGACTAAATAATGAAAACAACACTTGCAAATAAAAAAAAATAGTCAAAGTGTTACCAATTGTTAGATGAGGTAGTTGAGGACATCCACGGTAACAACTCTGGAGGCACTGGAGCGGAATTGCACCAGTGGTGGCACAACTTTGAATGCAATCTTCACGGCATTGAGCCCTCGTCTCTCCTTCCACTTCTTGTATTGCCATTACCATTGCCACCACAAACACTAATAAAATCATTGAATTCCATTTTGAACCCATTTCTTTTAACTTTTTATTGTTTTTTTTTTTTTTTTTTACTTTTACTTTTTTGTTGTGAGTTTCTTTTTGTACTTGAGAAATATTGAAGAACTATCATGTACTTATATATATATATATATGTGTTATTCTTTGTTCCTATCTTTGATGTATATATATAGTTATTTTTTGTTCTTATCTTTTTTTTTTTTTTTTTTCTTTCTTTTTGGTCAAACTTTCCTCGTTTGTTTTTTTTATTGATATAGAAATTAGTTGATTTGTTTCTCTTTCCGTTTTTTTTTTTTTATTACGACGAAATCGTTTTAGAATTATGACCTGAGTCAATGTATAGTTATTCTCTGTTCTTATTTTTTTTTTTGTGGTCATACTTTCTTTTTAAACTCTTTCTGTTTTTATTACGATGAAATCGTTTTACAATTTTGACCTGAATCAACACAAAACTGTATTTTGTTGAACAAAGAGAAGTCTCATAATAAACATTTTAAAGTTTACAAATTATTTTGTTAATAAAATTTCATATATAAAAACATATAACTTATATATAAAATAAGAAAATTACACAAAACGTGGGAAAACAGTTTATTCGAATTCTAACAAAAATACATTGGCCATGAATGGTTGTAGATTTTGAAATGGTTTTTAGTTTTAATTTTTCATAAAATCTACTTTATAGCCAATCATGATTATGAAAAAAGTGGTTTTCCATAAAAATAGGGAATCCAGATTTTGATAGTTTTTGTCAATTTCAAAGAAAATCCAAAATCTATGTTTGAGTAGTTTTTCACTTTTTAACGTGACTTGACTTATTTATTTGTATTTTTAATTTTTAATTTTATTTTCTTATACAAATCTAAAAACCATAATCAAGAATCCAAAAACTAAAAACCAAAAAGTATAATCCAAAAACCAATTAAAAACTTGCAAACATTCATGACCATTGTGTGAGTTGAGGAAATTTTTTTTAAAAAATATACAAAAAATAAAAAGCAAAAATTATTGTCAGAAGTGGGGTTTGAACCCACGCCCTCTTACGAGGACCAGAACTTGAGTCTGGCGCCTTAGACCACTCGGCCATCCTGACTGTTATGTTTACTACTCTGAAAAAATTTTAATAAACAGCTCCAAAGTATAATTTTATATATTGGGGAAAATCTACAATTCAACTAAAGTTTTAGGAAATTTACGCAATATTACAGAAACAGTTATTTTTCCTATAAATACAAGATATTATTAACTAAAGATAAAATAAAATAAAAACGACAGAGAATCTGGAGATCGGAGAAAGAAATCGAGAAAAAGGAAAAACGCTTGTGTGAATAGAGAAACCCTAGCGAGAGGAGGTAAGGAGACAAAGAACAGAGAGAGATCAGTTTAGATTTCGAGATCAAATCTTAAAAATCCAATACATAGGAGAAAGGTTTTAGTGATGGGGAAGAAGAAGAAGAGAGCTACGGAGAAGGTTTGGTGTTATTACTGCGATAGAGAGTTCGATGACGAGAAGATTCTGGTTCAGCATCAGAAAGCTAAGCACTTTAAGTGCCATGTTTGTCATAAGAAGCTCTCTACAGCTAGTGGCATGGTGATTCATGTTCTCCAGGTTCATAAAGAGAATGTTACAAAGTATGTACTTTTTTATCCCTTTTCTCATGGCTGTTTTTTTTTTGGTATCAGGTTAATTTTGATATTGGGTTAATGCATCTATGATTTTGTTTTAAGTTTTGATTTTGTATCATCTTTTGATTTCTGTTGAATGCCCTAATTGATTGTTGTTTTTTTTTGTGTGGTTTGAATCAGTTGAATTTGCGTGTTTAATGGGAATTTAGAAAAGTTGAATCGTTTTTTGTTTGTATTAGCTCTTTTATGGGTTTGGTTGATTTCATCCAATTTGGTCATAAACCCTAATTTATATGTTCGATTTTTAGGAAAGAAACAATCTTTTGCTTGATATGTGAAAATTGAAGGTGGAATTGTGGTATATAGTTCAATATGTTTGCATGTTGAATTTGAGAAATTTGATTTTTTTTTTTCCTTTGCTTTGTTTGGTTGAGTTAGTCTCATTCAATTTGGGGACCTGGGGAAGATTGGCTTAAGGAAATATTAACTTAGTTCTTGTGTAGGCCGATTTCGTTTAATTTGATTAGACCCTTTTAGTTCCATACCTTGGGTTTGTGGAGATGCACAATTATGTAGCTTTCACTTTTTCTGATTCTATGACACTACTAACTTTGTTATTTTCTTACATTTTTCCCACTAGGGTTCCTAATGCTAAATCCGGTCGTGATTCAACTGATATTGAAATATATGGAATGCAAGGAATTCCACCCGACGTCTTGGCTTCTCACTACGGGGAAGATGGTAAGGAGCTAAGATTGTGTTTTTTTTACATTATCAGCCATTAAATAAAAGAAGTATTGCAAGAAATATGTTTGTCTCTTCATCAAGTGCTATGCATCTATTGCACCTAATGGTCATGAACTTGTCTTTACTTTGTTCATTTTAAGTTATTATATTCTATATATTGTGCTGGCTTATCTCGTATGGTACCTTTTGAACTGAATATATGTTTTCTGCAGAGGAAGAGGCTCCAGCTAAAGTTGCAAAAGTTGAAATTCCCTCTGCCCCTCTTGGTGGTGCAGTTCCTAGACCATATGGAATGGGATATCCGCCTCAGCAAGTACCCGGTGCTGTTCGTCCAATGTATATACTAATTACTCTATATTCTCTCTATTGCCGTGACTTAACTTTTCGGATGTTGCCTTTGTTTTCTTCAAAATCTGATCCGTGCTAAATGATGGGGAAGGATTTTTCCTTTTGCTCTTTTGCTAGTTTTTGGCTTCCTGGCCCTAAAATTTGATGCACTCAATATGATTGTCCAAGATAGAACTGTGTCTTAGAACCGTTCTACTTTTGTTCCTCTTCAAGACCTCAGTAACATCTGTAGTAAACAGTTTATTTAGATAGTTTGTTATTGGTATTGACCATGTTAACTAATTTTTTGTCAACAGGTATTACCCTGGTGCTCCTATGCGTCCTGCTGGTCCTCCTGTATGGCCGATGCCTCCTCCTCGTCCACAACAGTGGTATCCACAAAATCCAGCGGTTTCTGTTCCTCCAGCTGCACATTTAGGGTATCGACCACAACCACTTTTTCCTGTTCAAAATATGGGAATGACTATGCCAACCTCAGCTCCTGTAGTACAACCTTCACCAGTCCCTGGAGTTACTCCTCCTGGGATTCCTTCATCATCACCTGCAATGCCGGTTCCGCAACCTCTGTTCCCTGTTGTGAATAACAGCATTCCTTCTCAACCTTCACCGTTTTCTGCTCCTCTGCCAGTTGGTGGGGCTCAGCAGCCGTCTCCTGCAGATGCTTTAGGATCAATAAATGCATATCCGCCTAACAACTCTATTCCAGGTTTAGTCTTAAGTTCTTAAGAGTCATTGGCTTACGTTTGGTTCAGCTTTTTAGTGTCACATTGTAATCTCTCTTTTATGTTATGTTGCTGTAGGTGGGACTAATTCACATTCTTATGCCTCTGGTCCAAACACTAGTGGTCCTTCAATTGGTCCACCTCCTGTAATTGCAAATAAAGCTCCTACCAATCAGCCTAATGAGGTCTATCTCGTATGGGATGATGAAGCGATGTCTATGGTTAGTTACCTTCCTATACATCTTGTTGGAATGGTGTCAATTGGAAATTTTGCGAGTAATGAATCATTTGGTTTCCAGTCTGACTCTTTGCTTTTGTATCTACAGGAGGAAAGAAGAATGTCCTTACCGAAATACAAAGTGCACGATGAAACCAGCCAGGTAAGTTCTGATTTACCCATTTTAAAGTAAAGGAGTGTTTGCTTTTGCACGTCTAACCCATTTGGTAGGGCTTTATTTATGCCTATTTATTCCCAGATCCTCTGTGCTAAGAGGTACCACCGTAAATTCAGTTTATAATTTCTTCACTTAGAATATGAGAAGGACATAGGCAAGAAACTTAATTGTTTTAAACTGTGATGTTCATTTTAAATCATGATTGTTCCAAAATGTATCGTTAGTAGTAGCTTGCTTAGTATTTGCAATGAGTAGTGAAAACAATGGCATTTGTATCTCTGCTTGTTTTCCATCATCATATTTCCTCTTTCTGTTGTATTGTAATAAAAATGTGGTGATTGGTTCCACAAGATCATACTCGACAGGTTTGGTTTCAAACCCAGGTCAGCGCCTTTTTATATTCTTAACTTTGCAAAGTTTGGTACCTTTGCACAATCTTGGTCTCAGGAATCAAAAATGAAAACTTCTCTTACTCTTTGATCTAAAGCATCCGTCTTTTAACTCAGAACCGGGTTGTTTTCTTTATTGTTGCAGATGAACTCTATAAATGCAGCCATAGACAGACGAATCTCAGAGAGTAGGCTCGCTGGACGGATGGCATTTTAGAGTTGAGCCAAAACAAACTCTAGCCGAAGGACCCCTTTCAAGAAAGGCCAAGAAAGGCGATGATAGTGACTCTTCTTCACTTATATATTTCAGATTTTCAGAAGCTGAATTTGGAATCTGCTTTAAAGTTTTAACTATCTACCAACCTGTTGTATTCTTTAGCCAGATGAGTTAGTTTACCATTGGATTAATTTAGGAATCTCAGGGATGTTTTTTTTTCTTTTTTTTTGGAAAGTTTTTTAGTCTTTTCTTTTGTCGTTGCAGACTTGAAGGAAGAACTTTGGTCTCTTCTTCTTCTGAATTTATCCATTATTATTATTATATAATACAGATTCACTTTTGCATCATGTTTAGTGTTTATGCAAACATCTTATAACTCCATCAATACGATTAGATTTTTAAACCAAAATGAATTTTTATATTTGAAGTACTGATTAATGATTTAAACCGCAAAATTGAAAATGTTACTAAATGTATCCAATACAAAGTATCGGATGTAAAATTGGTATTGTTAAACAAATAAGGGGGCTATCTGTAATATTTACTTACTTTCTCACCACTTTCCTTAGAAAAAGAACAAAACCTCTAAAACCCTCGAAGCCTCTTTCTGTTACATTTCGTCAAATCTCTACTTGTCCGAGATCGCTACTTCACCATTGTTGCTAAAATGAAAGCTTTTAGATCTCTACGAATACTAATTTCAATCTCACGAACAGCAACACCTCGTAAACCCCATCAAGCTCAAAACTTTCTCCGCCGATTTTACTCAGCGCAGCCTAATGTAGACGAACCCACTTCCGTCAACGAAGACGGTCCAATCAACGACTCCGTTTTCGATAGCTCTCAATACTCAATCGAAGATTCTGATGGAGATTCAGTGAAAAAGCAAAAGCAAGCCACTTGGGATAAAGGGTACAGAGACAGAGTAAACAAATTGTTCTTTGAGAATGAGATTGAGAAAGGTAAATTGAAAGTTCAAGAAGAAGAGAGTTCTGAAGATGAAGATGAAGATGATAGGTCAAGGTTTCTCGCAAAGACTCTTCTTGAGGCTGCGTTAGAGTCAGCTGATGAAGAACTTGGTGAAGGTGAAGTTAGAGAAGAAGATCAGAAGTCTCTTAATGTTGGCATCATTGGTCCACCAAACGCTGGAAAATCCTCGCTTACTAATTTCATGGTTCGTTTATTCTCTCATTTTACATTTCTGATTGGTCCTTTGAGTATCAATTGAGACATTTATATACAAATTCAGGTTGAATTTGGGGTCTTTTGTGCTGTCATGACTCTTGTGTAATCCTAAAGTTGCAATTTTTAAGTGATTTTTTTTTTCCTTATAATGCCTCTTGTTTGAGAATCTTGCTTACTGTCTTTTAAGTTTGTTGAAGTTGGTTTAACTGTTTTGTTATGTCAAGTTCAGGTTGGATCAAAGGTTGCTGCTGCTTCACGGAAGACTAACACGACGACTCATGAAGTGTTAGGAGTATTGACAAAAGGGGATACACAAGTTGTAAGTTTTTCTCTTATATATGTAGCATATGTACACTACTCGTTATGGTTAAGTATGGAGATTAGCATTTTAGTTATGCAATCATTCTTAGATTGAAATATTGAGATTTGTGTGTTTTGGAACAACGTTTTCAGTGTTTCTTTGATACTCCGGGTCTTATGTTGAAGAAAAGCGGATATGGTTACAAAGATATCAAGTCTCGTGTGCAAAATGCTTGGACTTCGGTTGACCTATTTGATGTCCTCATTGTTATGTTTGATGTCCATAGGCATCTCATGAGGTTAGTCATTTGCTCGTTTGTGTTCTTTATCAGCTTCACATATTTTCTCGACTTAGTCATCTCGTAACTGGAGAGTAGTATGGTTAGGAGCATCAAATGGTGCGTCTTATGGTGGGCTTATTACTAGTTTCTCTGTTTTGATATCTTTCATTTCTTGTTCATCTCACCGAGATTATCCATAAGCTTGAGAACGATAAACCGATGGAAACACCCATTTACCACTGTGGTTTGGCATTATTGGCAAGTAGAAAGAGAGTTGTCTCAGACTTATTTTGTAGTTTGTGAATTCCTGTTTTCTGTTTAATTTATATAGTCCTGATTCAAGAGTGGTTCGCTTGATCAAATTCATGGGCGAAGAAGAAAATCCAAAACAAAAGCGCATTTTATGTATGAATAAAGTTGATCTGGTTGAGAAAAAGAAAGATCTATTAAAGGTTGCTGAAGAGTTCCAAGATCTTCCTGCATATGAAAGGTAGATAGATATACCTAACTCACTTTAAAAACAAGGAACGAGGAAGTCTCTTGAATTGACTGAAGAAACACCTAACTCATTTTAATCTGTTTGGTGTTCAAGGTACTTCATGATATCAGGACTCAAGGGATCTGGAGTTAAAGATCTTACCCAATATTTAATGGATCAGGCAGTTAAAAAACCATGGGAAGAAGATGCGTTCACCATGAGTGAAGAAGTCATGAAGAACATCTCACTTGAAGTTGTTAGGGAGAGATTACTAGACCATGTTCATCAGGTATACTAATACATAACCCTCTACTAGTATTATAATCTTTTGTATCGGGTTTCGTCTATTCTTGTGGACAAGGATTGATTGAAACAAACTGTAGGAAGTCCCATATGGCGTGGAGCACCGTCTAGTGGACTGGAAAGAGCTGCGTGATGGGTCTCTTAGAATTGAACAGCATCTCATCACTCCTAAACCTAGCCAACGCAAGATTCTTGTGGGCAAGGGCGGTTGCAAAATCGGGTAAGAGTCATAGGATGGTTCAAAAATTTCACTCTTTTGACTAATCGATAACTCGAGGATGATGTTTTTGAGATGATGATGTTTAATCTTGCAGGAGGATAGGAATAGAGGCCAATGAAGAACTCAGGAGAATAATGAACCGTAAAGTTCATCTCATTCTCCAAGTAAAGCTCAAGTGAAACCATTCTCTGAAGACTTAAGTTTTTGAGTTGGATGGATTTAGGATTGGTTTGTACACGAATCTATCTCTGTCTGTATATGGTGTTGTCAAAGATTAAACATTTGACATTAGAAATATAAACTTACTACAGCCAGACAGGAATAAGATAAAGCAACAAAGTTTTGGAAAAAAAACAAGAAGCAGTGTTAACGCTAATAGTGGAAACGACACGTAGTCTCTTATCTAAAAGGTCTAAAAATCTAACAGACTCCATGATAAGGAAGTGTTAACTGATCAAGAAGACTAGCCACCGGTGTAGTAAGTACCGGGTCATAAGCAAAACCCTGTAACACCTCTCCGTCTGAACCACCTGAGCCGCCGCTGCTACCACCGGAGTAAGAACACGGTGGGACCCACAACCAGCTTTTTCTCACCATATCAAACAGCAGCTGCAACGAGGTTCCTTTTAACACAATCATTACAAACTCTTGGTTCCCGACACACTCGAATCCTTTCCCACCTTCTTCTGCTGCAAACTGTGCGTAGAGCGGCTGAGGCATCCGCTCGATCTCGACCCACGTGGCGTTGTCTTGTTGCAAACTCCAAAGCCTAAGACTTTTGGGAACGTTAAGCTTGCTTTTCTCAACGGCTGCTACGAGAACAAGCCTTCCTTTGCTCTCTAACAAGCTTGGAGATCGGAGAAACCTTCTCATCGGAGCTTGAATCTTGATCCAACGGTTACCAGTAACCTCATAGGACAAAACGCTAAAAGGGCTATAGTTCATACAGTAAAACTTGCCTTGCACGTAAACCATCTTACCAGATTCTAAGCTACAAAGCCGTGGCAAAGAAGAAGTCATAGCCCAGAGGGAGAAGAATCCACCAGCGTCGACATGGAAACTCTCTGAGGAGAGGTTTTTCACGGCGTAAGGAGATATGAGATCGTCTCCAGCTACAGTAACATCAATGGAGGTTGGTGTTACTGAGAGACCTATTGAAGGGAAAAGCCTTGGCCTTGAAATAGGTGGCAGTTGACTCACGGATCCGATGAGAGGGTTACATAAGAGAATGGTTTTAAGACCAGCTTCTTCAGAGACCCAACTCACTAATCCTCCTGATGAACCAGAAGGATAAAACCCTGAAGGGATATAAGGAAATGAGAGACGGTACCATCTGATTTCATTAGGATCGAACAAGAAGCCTTCAGCTTTATTGGAACCATCATCGTTTGTTCCTACTCCTCTCTTGTAAACGTAGCTCTTTAGGGTTTTGTGTTTGAAGAAGAGGAAACAGTTGTGTCGGAGAGGAAGTAGTTGTAGATATGTTTCGAGGAAAGCGTTGGAGAAAAGTAGACCGTAGAATCTCTTGCAGACGCAACGTGACCGGAAAAACGCCGGAGGTGGAAGAAAAGCGATGATGCGGTCAAGAAGTGGAGGAGGTAGCTTGCTCCAAATCCGACCGTCCATCCATTGACCGGAGCTTGAGTCTGTGGTAGTGCTTGTGGTTGTGCTACTGTTGCTGCTACTGGTGAAGGTGTAAGAGAAAGGTAAGGTTAAAGATGGGTTATTGATGAACACATTTGTATCCATTTTTAGTGCTTTAGGCTTTACAGTATGAAATATTTAGTTAAAAGGGTTTTGGGATTTTCTTTTGTCTAAGCCTGATTTAGAGTTTTGTTTTTGTGTTGAACAAAAAGAAGAACAAGAGTTTTGTTTTTGTAATGGGAATATGGGAAGGGAGGTTTAGTTTGTAAGGTTTTTGAGGAAGGTTTTGGTGAAAGTTATGCAAAACCCATTTGTAGGAAAAGAGGTAAGGATCATATGAATAGCTTTTGAAGAAAGAAGTAACAAAGAGGAGACAAATTTTGTTTGGTCTTTCTCTGTGCTTCTTGCATGGGTTTTTGCTATGTTCTTGTCTTCTTGACTTCAATAGAGTAAAGTGACATATATTTATATATAAAAGGAACACGTGAAACAAGGTAAAATGAAAAAAAAAAAAAAAAAAAAACGTACATTCAGATTGAAAAAGAAAATGTGTCTTTATTGATAAAAAGGTATAGTGAGGCACACTAACCAGTAAAATAAAATTTACTCTCTTTTTATTGTATCTGAAAATTAATGTTTACTACTCAGTATTTTATACTGGTTAGTAATACTAATATACATATGGTGGTGAACTGTTTAATATCGGGTTCAAATGGTATCAAGGAAATTGTTTTAAAGATTAATCTGTATGATTGTTTCTTAAGTTGATAGCTTACATACGTTTTTATTTGTGTATTAATTGACAAAAGAAATATAAAGGTAAAAATCAGTTGATGTTTGTTATATATAATTGAAAAAAACATCTAATAAATTAAACAGGTCAAGAAGTTTTGTTATCATTCAAACTACAGTTATAATTAAAAAGTATTAAGAAGTTTGAATAAATATAATCTTAAATGGTCAAGTGTGTTTCAAATATAGTGGATATGTACTTTTGTTATCATTCAAACTACAGTTATATCGCAATAATTAACTTTATCAACTAAACCAAACCTATGTCTTTAACAAGCACAACCATCCAGTTTGTTGATATAAATTGACTAACAAAATTTTGTTTGTATATGTGTGGGTAAACGTGAAAATGGTGGCAGAGGAAGTGATGGTTCTCTTCAGAGTTATCTTGTCAATGCCCAGCACCGAAATTATTAATTCAGAGACTACTCCAAAACTTTTCACACTTGATCATATTTTCATCTTCTTTTTTCATATTTCAATTCTAGTTTGTAATTTATATATTTATCCTAATCTACATACAAACTTCTCAACATATTTATAATGGTCAGAAAAATTGAACTCGTGGAGCATCAACCCAAGAAACCTAGAGATTAACATAACTTTTTTAAAGAAAAAATTTATCAAATTAGATACTTTCTTCGTTTTTATATATGTTTTATTCTATTCTCTAAGTCTAATCTCGTCTAAAAAATAATAATTTGTTCTCTAATTCCATAGAAAGGGAAACTAGTCATTTGCTATAAGCCTACAACATATTTGGAGTGTATTTATCTATGTTGATCGGACCCTTAGTGGAATGATTTTTGTCGGAGGAGACCACGTTACCTTGTTCGGACCCTAACACAAAATTTAACAAGATTACTCTTTAAGAATTAAGATGCATTGTTGATGTATCTCTACACTATTATTTAAGCAATGTTAAAAACGTGTTATATTACACCAAATGCCATTGGACTTACATTATTAATTATATTATATAATTAAATTAGATTTAAATTTAAATTTAGTTTAACTAATTATTCTCTTTCTTCCTATTTTCTCTCCAATTAAATCATAATAATTATTTGTTAATATTCTTTCCTCTTTTTATTTTTATTTGATCATATGTTTAATAAATAATTAAACAATCATATAATTTTTAAAATATATATTTTTCCCCACATAGGTTATGATTTGATTTTTTTTAAAGGACATGAATTGTTTCATATATTATTATATCATTAAAATAATATTTTTGGTTTACCAATAATAGTTTAACATTTAAAATATGATAATTTTAATTCACTACATATATTAAATATAATTTGTATTTAACTCATTAATTCTATCAGTTGGTTCTTTCTAAATCATATAGTATATGTATTAGTTAATGAAATGTTAAAAACATAAAATAAATCTAATATAAAACACTAATAATAATCTATGACTATATTTACAATGGATCAGAACGAATCAAGACGGGTCAATGGATCATGACGGGTCAAGATGGGTCAGAGCAGATAAAGATGGATGATAACGAATCTCGGATCAAATTTCTAATCATTGATAATAATTAATATTAAACTAAATCAAACTGTTATAAAATTTTTGAATGATGTGAAAATATATACATAACACCACTTAACTTTACAACTAAATTATGTTATAATCTAAATGATCAAATAAATATTTTTACAAACATAACAGTAATACTGCACATAGATAATTATATATTAGTAATTTTAATTAACACAACACAAACTACATATAATAGTAATAAATAAGATGTTAAAAACATAAAATAAATCTAATCTAAAAACTAATAATAATTTATAATTATATAAAATAACAAAATATGAAGCAAATATTTTCCCCCGATGCATATCGCGGGTTACTATCTAGTTATTTATAGTAGTTTGCTCCTAATTTTTTAGCAGAAATATCTCCACCTTCTTATATCTTTTTTTTTTTTCTTTTTTTTTTTGAGAATTAACAGATAAGTTGGGAAAAAAAAAAACCAGATATCATCTTTGCTGATAAAGAAAAAAAAAACAGATAAATGTGTTTACGCTTTTTTTTTTTTTTTTATGTTGTTTCATTTTGCATGAATGAGTATTATATAGCGATCGATTTTATAATAAATGGTGGACTCGAACTTCCTAAGTAGAAAAAAGAAGAAGCATATTCCACATTCGATAAAGCTGACTTTCTAACAAATATTAAATCAGTTCAGAAATTTGCAGATTTTTAGACAATACAAAACATCTACTCTACAAATTTCTCGTTAATCATTGCTAGCTATAATCAATTTGTGTGTAAAGGGGGTTTAGAAAGTAAAAAGTTCATTTAGAGTTATTGAGATTAGGGTTAGAGAGAAATCATGACTGAAAAAAATGAAAATAAAGAAGTAGAAAGAGTGAAGAGTAGAGTCAGATCAAAAGTCCAATCAGGGTTTCTTATTTAAGGCATTGTTTACCGTGAAAATAATATATACAAGTGAGAATATCTGAAACTGACAAGTCGCAAAAGAGTAATAATATTCTCTATTTGCAGTAACTCAAGAGGCTTCGCTTTTGTTTGTGTTTTGATGCTAAAGGAAGTCTCTGAAACCAAACAGTGTCTTGTTTTTATCAAATCATCTATCTTCCCATTTCCCAACTAAAGTTTTACTTTTAATTACGCTTACAAGTCGTACCAATAATTAATAGTCTCTCTTAAAAATAAAATAAAAACTTTATACGGAGTATATAAATTAATTAATCATTAAACATAATCTTCGAAAACATTAATTAGTAGTTTTTATAAGGTTGATTAAGAAATTAAAATGTCAAAAGGTGATTTTATACTACATCCCGCAAATTTGTTTCTCCTACATATCCTTAGTAGAGATATAGAGCATGCATTGATGTATTGATGTATTGATGTATTGATGTATTGATGTATTGATGTATATTACACATATATATATATATATATATATATTTTTTTTGTATTGATGCATTGATGCATTGATGTATATATTTAAATGTAAGTATGTGTTTGTTCATGTATTGTCTGTTCATAAAAATTCTCGGTAGCCCTAAAATCTATGGAAATGAGGGGGTAAACAATTTGTAGATATCAATTTTTAGAACTCAAAGTAAATATTAATCTTCAAGAAATCGCCACTTATGGAAAAAAGTTAAAAACTTTTTGGACCTTGGTAATTTCGGGTTGTCTTAACTCTTCAAGCAACCTTATTTTGTTTTTCACCTTTTGACACTTATTTTTTAACCTTTCACCTAGATCAGTAGGAACAACAACTGGCCCTTAATTTTTACTTTGAGTAGATGAAATCTAACAATGTATAAAATATATATAAAGATATACATTTAGAATTTAAGGATATATCCAAATAATGTAGGTGTTGGTTTTCAAGAGTTTTCAAACTCATTAATTCAACTCTATTTGAGAAGGATAATTTATGCCTTAAACATAATATTATGAGGTTACTCATGCATATTAAAGTAAATTATGAACTAAAAACCTAGAACTTCTAAGAGCATCTCCATTGGGGGGTCTCTCACTAAATAATAGTAAAATAATGAAAAAGGAGGAGAGAGGAGAAGAGAGGATGAGAGACATATGGCAAAAGTCTCTCATTTGAAAGATCCATGAGAGACTCATTTCACATTTGTCTCTATCTCATTGGTTCAATAATTTTTTCTAATTTGATTTTAATGATATAATTAAATTTTAACAAAAATGATAATATTAAATTGATAAAATAATTTTAAGAGTCTCTCATTACTGTTGATGAAACTGCTCTAAGGTTTGTAAAACAAGAAATAAAAAATGAAGTCAAGGGTAAAGATAGTGGATGACTATTTTTATGAAACTGGGAGTTCACTTATAAATGAATATCTCTTTTGATAATATGGTTAATACAATATCCTCCAAATCTATGTGCGTTGGAAATTATTTTTCCAAAACGAAGCACGAAACGTGGACATCCCACCATCAAGACACGTTCGGAGAAACCAACAACTCACTTTTTTTCTTCCGGATATCCTCGAAACGGTGTGACTCGCATGCACCTAAGCTATTTGGAAAATTTGTCATCTCTCTAAGAACTCCCGACAACGACAAATAACTTTCCTCATACTATTTATATATTATAAGAAAAAAAAAAAAAAAAAAAAAAACTTCCTTAGATTGAATTGAGTAGAATAAACACCAATCAAGATTGTTTTTTGAAAATTTGCGGTTTTAAGAAAAAGTATTGCGGATTTTGATTTATATGTGTTTATGTGTATTAGATAAAAAAACGCACTTCAAAACCGCACTCTACATAATACCTAGCGGCCCAAAAAAAACCGCACGACCCACCGTTGAACCGTACCGCATTTTTAATCCGCACTTTTAACATTACCAAATACACAGTCACCATTCGGACCCTAACTCTAAATCATCTCCTAGCCAACCGAAGGATGTAGCTACGATTGCTTAGGTTGAATTGTTCCTCCACGAGTTCTATCAAAAAACCAGTAAATTAAATACGAAGTTTACCGATGTAGATAATTAATCATTATTTAGACATGTATATATAAAATTCGTATAATTTATACTTTCAAAAGTATAGTTAAATTCAATCATCATGAGATCTAAAACTATATTTGTCCCATACATTATCTAACTAATGATTACACAAATGAAAAGAGTGAAATCGAATAATTTATATATTTCAAAACTATAGACTTATAAATTTAACACATGTGTGTAATTATAAATTTAAAATATGTGTGCAATTAAATTAGTTTAAATATTTATTTATAAAGCACATATATATGTTCAATCAAATATACAAAGGTTAAGCTTAAGTTAATGGACTTGACTAGTATTTTGTTAGTATTGTTAACGTCGCAATAGGGGGTACATTTTATGGTTGAATATCAATTTGAAAGTTTGTTGCAAGAGATAAATGTTTTGGAAAATTTAAATTGGGTATGAGAGCAACTTACACAAAATTAAGTAAGAGATTTCGTCTTTATATTTTAAAACAATGCGGGAAAAGTAAAAAAAAATGGTGTTTGAATTTAGTAGAGAGAAGAAAACATACACACACAACAACTAGAGCACACATAGAGTAGAGGAGATAGTTTTGGGCATAAGAGTGAATGAAACAGAAGCTACAAAAGCTGTCATTTGCTAAAATTCTAGCTTTAAAAGAGAAAGTCAAATGTAAAAGTAGAATGAAATAAACTGTAAAGTAAAAGAAATGAATAATCGGAAATTGAGTTAATCAATGTTGTTTTGTTAAAGAGAGATGGGCCACATATCCATTTCGGAAACATCATGTAACTTTCCTCCGTTTTGTATTCTTTCGTGTGTCCTCTACAAAATTGAACCAAAATAAATTCTTCTTTTGTTTTTGTTGTTGTTGTTGTTGTTTAACTTTAAATGTAACGACAAGAGAAAGAGGTTCTTCAATATACGAGGAAAGGGACTTGCTTTGGTAGTGTGACAAATGTTATATTATTGGTTTAAAGTCTTTGTGTATTTAATAACTTGATTGTTAATAAAACCATGCCTCAATTGGTCAATGATTAAATAATTGAATTGGTAGACAAAATGAATACATGAATGAACATATCAGTAAAGATTGATTCATATTCTATTGAACAATCATATACTAATAGCCACTTCAGCAACAACAATGAAAGATTTATGATTTCCTTAAAACTATAAACAAACACTTCAAATCTTGATACCAAAGAACTGAACTGAGTATTTTCAGATTAGAACAAGATAGAGAGAGATTTACAATTTACTCCATATGAACACATTGCTTATGACAATCGACAATCTCCAAGTTTCTTGGATCAAAGTAACTATCTTTTTTTCAAGTTGCTGCTTCAGCAGGAGAGGAGAGTTTTCGAAGGACAACAACAGGATCACCAATCTCGAGTGTTTTTCCAATTCCATCGCCTAATCGATCTTTCCAAACCATGTTCTGTCCAAAGTATATCTGCACCATTATTTTCAGATCAATCATTCAAAACTCTCTCATATTCATTCGTTATGACGATAAACCAGACCTAAAGGTCTTTACCTTTCCCTGTGGCTTCCTCTTTGGCTGTAAAACTTTGTCTGACCTAAAGTTCCTCAGAGTCTCTATAGGTTCTTGACCTCCAAACCCAGTTTCTTGATTAATCGTTGGTACCTGATCATGGACATATTTAAAAAGCTTATCCCTAAACAAGATTCATGGAGTTTTGAAGTAGGACAAGCTTTTAATATTACCTTGCAACGAGAGCATAATTTTACACCATGAAAGGTGAAATTGTCTATAAGGATCTCTGTCCATAAGTCTTCAGCAAATGGTTCACATCCCTCCACAAAGATGCTGTCATCACATTTCCCAAAGTGACAATGATCAAATGTTGTTATATAATACTAGCTTTTAAGAGACTAGCTAAGACTTTCCTAATGAACATACTTGGGTCTAAATCGGTTGATCGGTACAGGCTCCTTGAGAAGCTTATTCAAAGAATCAAGAGAACCCTGAAAAACATTTGTAAAGACCATTTAAAGCAGAACCGAGAACAAAAGAAATCGAATACGATCATCTAACCTTTGATATAAGCAAGAATGGATACATATCAGAAAACATCGCAACATGACCTGGAGCATAATTTGAATCCACAGGTCTAGTCTCAGACTCTGCAATATAACAGCAAACATGTGAGCTTTGCGCCGCGATAATCCTTCAAATGGAGTTTAAATAGCTACAATAAAAACCTGAATCAAAACGAACAAGTCGACAAGGCTTCCCAACAAAGTTAGTAAACCAAAGAGATGCTTCATCTCCTTCATCTAATGCCGAGCCAGACCACTCCCAAACCGAGACACCGTCAGCTATTTTGTCAGGTTTAGCTAGTGAAACCTTAAGAGCATCCATACCAGGAGCTCTAACAACTGAAAACACAGCTAACAAAGATAAGAAATAAACACTATCTCTTCATAAGCCAGTTGAATAAGAAAAAAAAAACAATCTAACCCATGTTAGAGCTCTTCTCAGGCTCCCAATCCTCAGCAAACGCATGTTGAGGCAATTCTACTTCAATCAAAGCAAGCTTTGGTTCAACTCTTTGAGTCAATCCTCTTCCTTTAGAATTCACTATCAACCAGTTTCTATCCCATCGAAATCCTAACCAACCAAACCACAGAAATTACTCTCTTTTTTTCCCCCAAAATCAATCTCATGAGCTCTCAACATAACACAGAAACAGAGCATAAATTCATTTTTTTTTCCAGTTGAGAACTTACAGAGTCATACTCAAGACTACATAAAACACTTAAAAGTTTCCATATTTAATCAACAAGGAGGTTCATTGATTGATGATGAACCTTTAAGAACGGACTAAGATCAGCAAAATATCGAAATCGAAACTCTGATTAGGATTTACACAAAAAAAATAAAAAATAAAAAAGAGAAATTTATATGAAATTGAAGAGGAAACTAAAGTTTTGTGTGTGTTTTATATATACCGGTGGGAGTGAGAGCTGCCTGAGATAAAGAAATTCCTCTACATGATTTGATCGGATAAACGAACAGTGACGATACTCTTGCGCCGATTTCACTTGCCGGCGACGGCGACAAAGCTTTCTCCATTTCTCTCTTGACTCAATTCTTGTGACGAGAACTTCTATTTAACAGAATTTCGTATATAACCCCCAAAGTTTTAAGTTTATTCGATTAAAGTCACAAACAACCTATTGTCTGTAAACATTTATAACCGAAATTCCAATTCAGCCTTTAATTTATCGATGACCAAGATATCCGATATTTAATCCGATTTGATAAAAAAAAAAAAAAAAAATACATGAGGTCATCGTAGGCGAGAGTTTAGATTTCGTAAACGTGGGCACGGCCCTGCCTCTTGCTACGCTTCTTCTTCTTCTTTTTCTTCTTTAGAGATGGATCATAGATGCTTGACTTGAGTTGCTTTGCATCGTTCAAGCTAAGATCCTCTACATAGTCTACAAAAATGTTAACTCTAGTGCCACGCTTAAACGCTTCAAAACCTTGGATTTCAATGCCTTGTAGAGTGTTCCTTTCTGGATTGAAGTAGTAAACAGTAAACGGTTTATAATCATCACTCGACAAAACAATTTCACCTGTAGCGGTCACTCCAGCAACGTAAATGCTCAAGGTCTTAACGAGTTTATTCTCAGGCAAAGTGTAGACATATTCCGACCATTCCTGTTTCTCGACATCCTCAAGAACCCACATATTCAACTTAATGAAATCATCATCATCATCACACACTTCAATCCCACATAATTTACCCTTATAGATTATCAATTGATCGAACCAGTCAATGTATTCTAACTCGATAAACTTGAATTTCTCAGACCTAACATCAAAGCAAACAATCACCTCATCATCATCGTCATCATCATTTTTTTCAGCCAAGTAATACAAAACCCCATTGATGCATATCCCATCACCCGAACAATTGTATCCAGGGCAATGGGAGTTCTTCCTCCAACTCAGTTCTCCAGTTCCTATTGTCAGAATTTTATGATGATCCGGCAACATATAATCATTGGCCAGTATTTTGAATTGCTTGTCAATCGGATCAAACCCTAAATAGCTTCTTGACCTTTTGAAGCAATCTAGTTCAGGTAAGGTGACATACTGTCCCGTGATAGGGTTATAGATCATAGGCATTTTATCTTTCTCTAAGGTGCAATTAATCTTAGGGAGGAAATAGACCAAACCAGAAACATATATACAATGCTCATCTTGATACATACACATCCACGGAACCTCGTATGATAATCAGCGGCTACTACAATAGACTTCTTCTCATATTGAGGATTTTGAGGCTGAGGCGACGAGTAAAAAAGCCACTCATCACCTCCTTTAACCATAAATAAGAGACGTGGACGAGCTGAAGATCTGGTCGAGAACAACTTGGTGAAATCTTGACTGCGAAGCATGGAGCACCATAGCTTCGACACGCAACAAAACCTCCCGATTGACTTTGACGGCAATCTGGAGAATATCTCCATAAAGAGATCAGTTGGGATGAGTTCCGAGTTTTTATCTCTTTTCATCGACTTCGAAGATCGTTGATTGCCTTGGGACATGGTGTAACGAGATTTGCTGGATTTCCTCTCACCCATGGTTGGCTTGCGTTGTAAGCAAAGAATACAAAACTAGGGTTGAAGATGAATGAGCAAAACACGTGATAAGTTTATATTGTACTAGCGAACAATATTAGAAAAGGAAATATATAGATTTTACAATAATTATCTTCTGATTGCTCTATCTTTTTTTCGCCATTTAATTTTTTTTTTTAAAGAAGTTAATTTAGATAATTTTAGATTTTACATAAACTTTTCGCCTTCAGAAACTTAGATATTTTTAAATAAAATTATATTAAATTAGATTTAGATTTATTTTGGTCAAATTATGTGTGATTCAAAAACATTTAATAAATCTGATCAAAAACTTAAAAAAAATTGATCCAAAATTTATATGGATTGACTTTGATATAATATTTTCTAATTCAAACCAAAACCGAAACCAAAATTAGATTTGACCATCCCTAGCTCATTTTACACTTAACTTTCTCAAATTTTTTCCTTTTAATTATGGTTTCATCTTCGACCCTAGTTAATTTATTCTTCTTCACCGCTGAAAATCAATATTAGTGAGAGCAAGCTTCCTTACATCACAGGCCAACCATGACCCAAGGCAATAGCCGATGTTTAAATTCGATAAAAAGAGGAAAAAATTCAGATCTCATGATCCCAACAGATCTCATCATGGAGATATTCTCCAGATTGCCGGCAAAGTCAATCGGGAGGTTTCGTTGCGTGTCGAAGCTATGGGGCTCCATGCTTCACCGTCCATATTTCACCGACTTGTTCATGGCCAGGTCTTCAGCTCGTCCACGTCTCTTATTTGGTGTCAAAGGAGATGGTGAGTGGCTCTTCTATTCAGCGCCTCATCTTCATGATAATAATCCATACGAGAAGTCGTCGTCTCTTGTAGTATCCGCCGATTTTCATTCCAAGTTCTCTGAAGACATAAGCCAATACGCTTGGAGCTATGCCTCTGGTTTGATCTATTTCCCTAATAGGAGGATGTCCAAAGAGGAACTGCGCTTGATATGTAACCCTATCACTGGAGAATATTCGACCTTACCTGAGCTGCAAACGAACAAAACGTTGAAAAGTTTTTTAGGGTTTGATCCGATTGACAAACAATTCAAGGTATTGGTCATGACACATACGGTTGATTATATTTTGACATTAGAAACTGGAGAAATGAGGTGGAGGAGGATCGACTGTCCCTTAATCCGTTATCATTCTTCAGATGGGATATGCATCAATGGGGTTTTGTATTACTTAGCTCTACGAACTGATGAAACGGATATGATAGTTTGCTTTGACGTTAGGTCTGAACGTTTCAAGTTTATTAACGTAGAATGGTTATGCGATAAGTTGATAAACTATAAGGGTAAGTTAGGTGAGATTAATTTGAAGGATATATATGATAGGGGAATGAGGATACGTAAGTTGTATATGTGGGTTCTAGAGGATGTCGAGAAACAGGAATGGTCGAAACGTGTCTATACTTTGCCTGTGAATGAAGTCGTTGACTCCTGCGATTTATCCGTTGTTGGAGTGACTGCTACAGGTGAAATTGTTTTGTCGGAGAGGTTTATCACATCTAAACCGTTTTATGTTTTCTACTTTAATCCCGAAAGGAACACTCTCGTAAGTGTTGAGATCCAAGGTCTTGGAGCTGAACTTAAGTATCGTGGTGAAGTTTACACTTTTGTTGACCATGTAGAGGATCTTAGATTTATTGATGCAAAGCAACTCAAGTCAAGCATTTATGCTCTGTCCGAAGAAGAAGAAGAAGAAGCGAAGCCTAATATAGTAACGAAATAGGCCAAAACCAGACCATCGGGAAGAGGTAAGAGAAAGAGATAGGGACAGGAGGAATGATGATGGTAGGATTAGGGAGAAGAAAACAGAAGAAGAAACCGCGAAGAGATGAGAGAGACGCGTGGAGAGGTGAAGATAGAGATGATCGTCGGAGTGATAAAGAGTATAAGAGGAAGAGAAAAAGAGAGAGACAATGAGAGAAGGGGATATGTGTGGATGCATCTTTTCGGGGTCGATTGTGGATAAGGGATATGTGTGGTTTGCTCCATATGGTATCATGAGCTCAAAAAGTATTTGATCTTTCTTCATGAAAGAGACAGTAGGAAACTTGAAGAAGAAGAAGAGATTAGAGACAATAAGAGAAGGGATAGGTGAAAGCAATGGGTGCATGTCATTTGTTCTCATATCTATATATGCGTTTCTGTTCTTTAGTTGAGAAGTCTTTGCCAATCAATTCTAGCTTTAGTGATATACATAACAAAACTTTTGCTTTTTTTTATGAATCAAGTTTTCCTTTTCACTGATGTTGGACATCTTTTGTTCCGGAACTCGTATCTAAAAAAAAAAATATTAAATCAGCAGCGAGCAACATCACAAATGTAGAAGACCGAAAAGAGAAACTATAGATTTTAAAATCAATACTTGGTTTTAGAAAAAAACCAATGATTCTGTATATGAGAATTAAGCTAATTAAGCGTCTGATCTTGAAAGATGGGAGTATATTGGGGACTAAGGAGATAGCTAAGGTATTTCTCAGGCTTCTCCAGCAACACACAATTAGAAGTTCTTTTGGAAGGCATTTGAATTGATAGGCTTCCATCTGAGGTAATTAAATTTTATCTCAAGATGGAAGAAGAAACACAGAGAGATAAGAAATGAAAGAGACAGAAGAAGAATAGATAAAGAGTATAAGAGACAATGAGAGCTGAGATAAGTGAAAGCAATGGGGACATGTCATTTGTGCTCTATCTATGCATGCGTCCGTTTTTGTTCTTTAGTTATAATAACCAAAAGTCTCATGCATATAATTCAATCTGTAACAGATGAATAGAGAGCTCTTGTTATTCGCACTTTCAATACAAATTTCCTTTCAAAATCTAACCTTTTCAAATTCTACAACAATGAAAAGTGTTGGAACAAAAAAAAGAAAAGAAAATTTCTTCTTAATTAGCTTTTTATGAAGACTTTAACACAACAAGATATAATGATATATCGTATATCTATTAAACAAAAGTGATATTAAATTTAGGCTGGAGAAGTTAATCTCAGTTGTTGCTGTTGAGGTTCACCAGTCATTGGATCGTTTGTGTTTTGGCTCTCCAATGGCATGTACTGAGACATAATCGCCATTATTTCTGAATCCATGTAAGACTGCATTTTTGGATTTTGACACCAAACAAACCAAAAAAAAAAAAAAGATTTATCATCAAGAGAGATTCATGATGATACATTTAAAGATTAATTAAGAGAAGCCAAAAGAAGTGTGAAAACATACCCTGAGACGATACTTGTAGAATACGTAACCAGCTACACATATGCCTGCAACTGTAGCTAGAATCACAAACGTGACAAACCACCCGATTCTTGATCCACTTCTCTCTGCAAGAATCAAAAAAACAAAAAAACAAAAACGAGAATATGAGTTTTGGATTTGTTTCAAAACAATCTAAAGAGAAAGATTAAATCTTTATAGTTTGTTTTCGACATCTTACCAATACAAGTGTCTTGTTCTTTCATATAGAGACGATTCCCAGAGCATTTACATTCAAAGCCTCCCCAATTGTTCTTACACTTGCATCCATCACATTGACAAGCTGATTGCTCTTTACATTCATCAATGTCTAATATATATATATATATAGAAAGATGAATCAGTTTAAGAAAACATTATGAGAGAACTCAAAAAAATTTAGTGGGAAAATTTAAAAAGTATTCACCTTCACATTTAAGACCATCTCCTTTAAAGCCTGGAGGGCAACGGCATCCTGATGTCTCCGAGTTCTGAATTCAACAACAGTTGGAGAAAAAATAATAAGAAACATTGTGAAATGTGGATGAAAAGTTTCAAACTTTGTGGCAAGTAGAGTCACTTAACCGAACAAGCGGAGAAAGTTAAGCCCTTCTTAGTTTCAGACCAGCAGCCACCTTGATTAATAGAGCATCTCGCAGGGCCATAAGCTGTTATAACATTCAAGAAAGATTAATTCTTTTTCAAAACAGAGCATTGAATGAAGTTTTTTCTGCGGAATATCGATATAGAAGTTCAAGAACATACGTTCACATGAGGTATAGCCATCTCCTTTATACTGTACACCATTCACAACAGGGCATTCACATACTCTTCCCCTAAATGTGTCCTGAAAGAATCCAAATTTCAGGTGTAAAACTTATCAAATATCGAAGAGATGATAATAGTCGGTAAAGTTCATCGGTTCTAATCAAGTACCTTGCAAGCTGTTACATTAGATTTCTTGTCCTCCCAACAGCCTCCATTTGCTTCAAGACATTCGTTTGTTTCAATATCTGTTTCAAAAGTGTAAAGAAGAAGTGTTCTTTAGTATATTCTATTGTTAGAAGATGATCAAGCTTAGAAGTGGAGTTGGTTTAACCTCCACTTAGACAGATCCCGGGTTCAGTTCTTTCCTTGAATCCTGAACATATAGCCTTTAACACCGCATTTCTCTCGAGTTTACCTGAGCATTGAATCAGATTAAAACTTAAGAGTCTTTAACGTTTTGGTAACAGATTGAGAAAGAATGAAACAAACCGCGGTATTGAGCATTGTTGATGATCAATGTTGGCAAGATTGTAACATCCCCACGGTCACCTTGTCCAACCTATAAGTAGTAAAGAAGAAGAAAACTCCGTGAATTGGTATCAAAGACGATAAAACATAGATGAGTTCAAGAAGAAAACCGCTTACCTGAAGCGCTTGTTCTGCTTTCAAAACTTCATTCTCCACATTTGCTTCAGGATCACCGATACATTTCTTGATCTTGTCAAGTGGCAAACCTGAGATTAAGAGAAAAAAAAACTCAAGACGCGGAATGTAAAGAAAGGGCGCGAAAGAACGATTCTGATGTCTCTTACCGAGGGATTCCACAACACTCTCTGCACATTCTTTGCTATACTTCTTCTCCTTCATTGAACACCTGATGTGAAAATCAGTCACATAGTCCCACCAAACCCAAGACCGGTTATTCTCTTTAGCTACTCTATGTACACATAACTGTCTCAGATTCTCGAAGACGATGTCTTTCCCATCGTATCCATCTCCAAAGTCTTGTTCAGGGTCAGGAGCACAATACCTCCCTTGGTTTATACACTGAGACTTACACTGATTGCTGGAAACATAATCTTTAGGACAAAACCATGTAATGTAATGAGGTGTGAACAAAGAGTATCCTCCCTTTTCAAGAATCTGCGCATGCCCTTTGAAGTTCTTGACAAAATTCATCTGCTCATCGCACCGCGCACCACACTCATCATTGGTGTTAGTCCATAGCTCATACTCAACTCTCTCATCCGGATGAGGCAATGACTCACTCCAGTCTATCTTCAGGACTACTTCCTCGCCTTTTTTAAGAGCTTGCTTGAGGGTATTGGCGAAAGAAAGATCGATTAAAGCCGATGGAATGTTGATTTTCTCTATAAAGTCATCAGCTTCTTTGGACTCTTCAGGTGAATCCATTGTTATCAATGGCTCGTCGACGCTATCAGCTACTAAAACTGCTGCTACACCGGAATTTTGACCGTTCCATACCTTTAATGCAAAGTAGCACTCTAATGGAAAAAACAAAATCAAAAAACAAGAATCAAAACAGAATCTTTTACCATCCTTAAATTCTTCAATCATAAATAACTTTGAGTTCTTCTACAACTTGATTGAGATTGAAGCAAGTCCCATATGTAAATGACAGAACTTTCTATGTCTAAACAGAAATTTGGAACATATCAAACATCTATGATTGAAATATGTAAACTAAAGACTTAATAATACAGAGCTCTTGAGTTCTTTTACAAACTAAATTGAGATTGAGACAAGTCTCATATATAAAGAACATATACCTATCTAAATCTAATCAGAAATTTTGGAACATACCAAATTTGCAGAGAATTTTTAAGTTTTGTCTCCAATTAAATTGAGTTTGTGACAAGTCTCTTATGTAAATGACAAAACATTCTACTAATATACAGAGAGCCATTTGAATCAAAAATTCAAATGAAACAGTTACTACTAACCTCCACGATCGATGATTAAAATGGTCGGACGAGGGAACTTGGGTTTGAAAGTTTTGTCAAAAGACTCGCAACCGTAAGCTCCTTGACCGGCGTAAACAACAGAGCCAATCATGTAACCACCATAGTTAGGAACACCAAAGTTAGCAATGGCTGCGTCATGCTTAGAACGCATTGCCAAAGGGTTTAGAATCGTGACGCTGCTCTTCTCAACAATGAATCTCCCGAAAACACCGTTGGCCACCATAGTCAACGCTAGAAACAGAGCCAAGGTGGCTCCTTTATGAATCAAAGTCATTGTTTCTGATCAGAAACCGAATTTTGAAAACTTGGGATTCGAATTTAGTTTGTGGGTTTTATGTTTGATTCCTGAGAAAGTGAAAGCAAGTCTGAAAGTAATGATTTTTCTCGGAAATGAGAGACTCTGTTTTTCGATTTTTCTGTAAAATTTTCCTGAGAAAATGAAACCTTAAACAGAGTTAGATGATTCGAAACTTCTTCATTTTCTGTTTGTTTTTTTCTGGGAAAGTAAGGGAAAACTAAAAGGAAAATGTTGCTTAGATGGGAGAGAAAAAGAATTGAGTTTGCGAGAAAATGGATTGTCTCTGTTTTCGATTTTTTTTTTTTTTTGTTGCCTCGAGAAAAAGAGATGTGAGCGTAAAGTAAACGGGAGAGAAGATGACTTGACAGAGTCAGCGGAACTAACCATGTCTCTGCAACTACTGATTCAACAAACTTCTCTATTTCATTCTCTCTTCTCTCAAATTTTTTAATCATTTATTCTTAAATTATTTACGAGAAAAAACAAATATTAACGTTTTCTTAGAATGTAAGGCAATCGTGAGATCCTATCATATGGAGTATGTATTTTTGTCAAAGTTTTAATCTTCAAGCTTAATCAAGTGGAATATGTTAAAGAAATTGGGTAGCTTAAGTTTAAGTCCACAAGTTTCAATTTTGATTTGGATACGTCAGATATGTAAAATCTACCACAATAAGTAAAGTTTAAAAGGTTTTTAAATTAATAATGATGATCACATACATAAATCAAGACCATGCTTTCTTTACTTCATTGACTTTTAAAAATTGCATAGTCTATTGAAGTACCCTATGGGTTAAGTTAGAAAAGAATCATCCAAACACCGATGTGACAATTAACTAGGAGACATGAATAGTTGCTTAATCAACATAACTTATTAAATGATATATATCCAACCTAATTGGTAACTCTACCATTATTTATTTGTTCCTAATAATATTTTAAGGCAGACCATGATTATGATGTGTTGTTTTATAGGTCATTGATGTGTTTGTTTTGATCAATTCGGAGAAATAGCTACCAACCTGCATTTTTATTTAGCAGAGACTAAGTCTCTAAAAATAAAAATGATTAGAATGAATTATAGTTGATACAATATATTTATATCATGACACATGAATATTATTAACTGAACACGATGTTGATTATTAAATTTAAATTTAAATGTCAATCCATGATCCAACATATAATTGTCTCAGCCAATTTCATGCCAGTTTTTTTTTAATACTGAATTAAAGTTTTTTTTCCTCTTATTTTTTAAATCAAAGAGCTTTTGCAAGCGTAGTCATGGAGATTAAATAGATAATGGTTAAAAAACAGAAAGTAGAAAGAGACTAATCCAATAATGTTCAAAATGACACTTTCTTCACGTCATTCATTCATATATGAATATAATTAGACAAGCATACATTGCCAAGAACGTTTCAAATTCCACTACAAGTACCAACCAATAAGAAAAATTCACAAAAACACATTTTTCCAAACAAAAAAAAAACTCATTTCAAAAAAGCCAATTAACAGTAATGTTACCAAGCCATATCAAAAGAGGGAACTGGACCAAGGCTAAAAACAGCAGAAGGTAATGATGTTTGCTCGAATCATAACTTCTTACTTCAGCAAACAGAACTCGTTTCATCGTCTTCACCAAGAAAATCCCAGTGCATAAACAAGTCCACGGCATCAACGCGTAGTAAGAGTATCCCCACATTATCTTAGCAAAACCCGCAAGACATAGACCAGCAAAAGCATAGCCTCCGTATGCTACGATGTCTAGTAAAGGCGCCTCTCCGCTACCAAGTGATAGAAGTGTTACTTTCAGGAGCATCACTTGCAAAAACCAACCAACCAATCCTTTCACAAACAGCCAATTCAAAGCTTCTGGTGTAAACCTATACAAATTTCGGTGTCCACATCAATCATTCACGCCACAAGACATAAAACTCTAAGAGGGAATCATGGGGGTAGAGACTACGCACAAAACTTACTTTCCGTTAAGTCCCAATGAAAGGCCAGCAAGAACAACGTAGGTGCCAAATGCCATAAACGGAATGTACAAGTCTGGCGCATTGATATCATAGATCGGAGGCTTGTATGAGAGCCTACCCCCGACCGGTTCAGATATTCTGGTCCAGTGTCCCTGCAGGTTTGAAGCAGAACCCACACTTAGTTTAATTTAACTACTGGTATAAGAAGGTCCCAAACAGAAGAAGCAAAGAGAAGACTAGCTTACCCGGTGTAAGAAAGGAAACAAAACAACCTTCAATTTGTTCCTCACATATTGATCATTCACTTGGAAATAGTATTGAGGATCAGAGAAGTACCGCGTTATCTGTTTCATTTTCTCAAACGATGAGTAAAAAACGATGTAAATCAGATGTTACATGTGATATGGATTGATCGAGAATTCACTTACATTGCTCTGCACATACTCAGAGCTTGATCCAAAAATTCTCTCCCCATACGCTCCCAAACCACCACGGATAAAACCCGAGCCAGCTCCCGTGAAAGGATTACCAAACGGACCAGGCTGTGGGTTCCCTGGAGGTCTTGGCATCCCCGGTTGAGGTCCCATGTTATTATACATTGCTGCCATTAAAACCAAAACCATTCCAAATCATCACATTTAATCTCACATCACACCAATCACATGATCACCATCAGCAATACATCTCCTAGTTCTATAATCTTAAAACTTTTGAAACCAAAGACAAATACTAACATTTGCTTCTTAGATTCCACAGATATTTTCTTAAAATTCTCAATTTCGATTTTGTAAAGACCAAACTATAAACGCCAGAGACGGATATGAATGATTCATCACCAGATCCTAACATCGAACGTTTCTAATTCACAGTCTCAATTCGTAATCACTTCCATTGCTTTACGATTTCAATCACCGCATAGCCAAACTCTAGATCTATAATCCAACAACAGAAACCTCAAATTATCTAGCCACGCAATTTCAAGAGCTTTCAAATTCAACAACACAAAAAAAAAAAAATCTGAGCTAAATCCATCAAAATTTCTCAAATCTTAACAAAAGAGCAAAGATCAAATCGCAAATCGAGAAACAAAGACATACGAAAATAGAAAACGAAGGAAACAAAAAAAACTAACCTGGAGATGTGTAGGTAGAGAGAGTAAAGCTTCGATGACAAAGTTAGAACTTTCTTCTAATGGAAACAATGGATTCTCCTCAGAAATCTACCACCGTGTGTTGTGATCTGCACCGAGAAGACGAAGGTTACTTTCGGGTTTTCGTGTTCGGGACAGTTCTTTATTTTTCTTTATCTTTTATACTTGGGCCCTAAATTGAGCCATTTAACATAAATTGATGGGCCAATAGGCCCTAACCTCGGATAAGATACGGTTACTCTAGTAACCAAACATAACCCGAGCAATTTTCGCAGTTCCTCAATTAGGTTTAGACGATATAAAACAATCCGACGCTGAAAATCAAAAAATCCTTTTCCGTCAAAAACCCTAATTTCGGATCTCTTCTCAAGCGCAACAATGGCGAAATCAATGAGATGCAAGAGAGTGAAGAGATTGAGAGCTATAAGAAGAGAGATAGTGGAGAAGGAATCATTCACTCAAACCAGAGAAGAAGCCAAAAACGCCGCTATCGAAGCTGCACTCGCCGCGCCGAAGCTACCAGTTCGTCAACCACCAGTTTCGCCGTTCATGGAAGTTGCGGGTTCGAAGAGCTCTGAGTCTGTCTCTGCCTCCGCTACTATCGGCAACGATATGGGTATGTTCGAGTTTCTATCAATTTGTTAGCTTTGTTGAGTTTTTTTCTAAATTTCGAACTGTTTGAATTGCTCTTAGATAAGATAACACTTGAAGAATTGACTTTTATGCTAATATTTGCAATTTGAAATTCATTAGAATCACTCATTTTTGAAATCTTGTGAAGGTGTTTTTGCTTCTTGAGTTTGTGTATAGCAGCAATGTGCTAAGAACACATTTATCAATCTTGAGGAAACTGAATCAGATTTTGTATCAATTCGAAAAGCTTGTTCCTTTGTTTCAATGTATTGAATTTGGTTCACAATTGCATCTGCAAGTATATACTAAGCTTCTTTCAAGCAAAATCATGGAAACAAATAGATTGCGTTTATCCTAACTCTTATCTCTGTATCGTTTAAAGGATTGGTATTTAATATTGGATATGTCCTGTTTTTGGATACTCTATCATTGTTTGCAGATGTGGAAATGGATGGTGAGAAGCACAACAAGTCGCTAAAACCTATCGGAAGGAAGTTGAAGAAGAAGTTTAAGATGGGGATGAAGAATCGCCGCAGTAAAGGTGTCCTTCGAGGCAAGCGAAACTAAAACCGGTCGTCTTTTCAACTTGCTTAATTATGTTCTCTCTGAATTCTTAGATTCTTGAAATGTCTTAGAACAAATCTTCCTCTGTACTGTGTTTTTCCATGAGCTTCTTTCAATACTATAGAAAATCAAAAAGATGTGGTTGGAACCTTATAACTTCTGATTATAACTCCAATCTTTCATCTTCTTGCAGCAAAAGCAATATCCAACTTGATTGATAGATAACATTTAGGATCTTTTTAACATTATGAACGTTTGAATCAATGTTGGACAAGTATTAATCATGTATTGTCTTGGTCAGATGTAATGGTAAGTATACAAACTCCTTAATTTGGAATAAATGTAAATCAGAAATTGAAAATAAGCTCACGAGTGTCTGTCGAATAACTTGTAACGAAAATAATTCTCAGTATAAAACAAGATTCACATTTTTTTTGTTGTTGCTCAGACAACAAAATTACAATAGAAAAGAACTCAAAAATAATAAACCAAACAAGAAAATTACTTCAATGATACAAAATATTCTTTTAGAAGAAACTTATTAGGAGGGTTTTATTATTAGTAATTAAGGTCTGGAGTTAGATTTGCTGCAAACCTTCCTGATCTCTCCATCACGATCTTCACTAGTGAGAACACCAACATTGACAAGCTTAGCCATCGACAGAGCAAACTGCTGTCTGAAAAGCTGAGGTGACTGCTCCGCGAAAGCCTTCACAAACGGAGCTGTCCTCTTGTCCTTAACAAGCTCCTGATCAGTCGTCAAAACTCCCATATTCTTCAGAAGATTTTTGTAATACTGATTATCGAATGCTACCGGAGTCACAACGTCTAAGTAAACTGTCTCAGAGGCCCAACGACACTTGCGCCTCAAGTAATCTGCGAATTTCGGGTCAATCGACGGATCAGAACCTTCGGTTGCGTTGTAGTTGTAAAGCCTAGACTGAATGGTTCCACAGTTGGCTTTTCCAATGGTGTGAGCCCCGGAGAGGACTACTAGGTCGAGGACGTTGAGACCGTAAGACTGAAACGTTTCGAGAAGGCCGGTGATGTCACGACGGCCTGAAGGAACTTTCTCAACGTCTCTAGCGTAAGAGTTTTTGGAGTCACGACGACCGTAGGCGTTGGGCCAGTAAGGACCACCGAGTTGGTATGTGGCAGCGCGGCTAGCTGCGACTAGGATGTCAGCGCAGGAGACTAAGCCGGGGTAGGTTTTCTCGATCTCAGACTTGATATCGTCGATTAGCTCGAAGCCTCTAAGGGTTTTGCTCGCCGGAGATCTTCTCTCGGTTCCTTCGTAGTCTAGAAGAACCGACGCGTCACATCCCTGAAGTTGTCATTCATTTACAAAAGACTTGTCATCTATTTTTATATAATTCCGACGTTAATATTAAATTTTTTTTTATCTTATTAATGTTCTTAATATATTTTGGTGAACGGATAACACTTTCCAACTAGAAACAAATATATTTTGGGTAAACCATCAAATGTGGATTTTGCATTAAAAAAAAATAAAAAATAAAAAAGGGAATAGGATTAGGCTATCAAAATGGTAGAAATAGTTTGTGGTATTTGGTAAGATTTTGCTAATCACATAGACATAATTATGCATAATCATTATTTATGTTCATCTAAATTAATAATCAAAATCAATGTTTTCCCCCGCAAATTTGTAGTGTTACAATACGAACCCTAACAGTCATCCAAACAACCACTAATATAGATCGATTTTCAGAAGGATGTGAACTACAACAATATAATTTATACATATGAATGAAAACATTATCTACCTATATGGACTAATTAATGTTAATGTTGAATATAATTAGGCAATTGAATGATTAATGTTAAAGAAATGTCTAAGAAAGTGAATATAATTCAATGTACCGTGACACCGCAATCGTGGAAGACAAGGCGGAGGAGGGCTGGACCAAGGGAAGGGTCAGTCTTTGTCCATTCCCTCACTTTCCTATCAACGATTTTCTCAAAATTCGGACAAATATTATCATAATAATCCAACGATAATAGATTGTCCAAAGGAAACCATGACTTTTTGTCATCATCGTCATCGCCTCCGTATCCTCCCTCTCCCGGTAAGTCATTCCGGCCAGCTGATACAGGCCAGGCCACGAGAATCACGAGAAGGATGACTACTGAGACCACGGCCAACTTCATTATTTTGCTTTTCTATATATCTCTCTCAGTTTGATAGGATTAGAATTTGATTTGGTCGAGAGAGTTGTGTTTGGAGTAATTTATATTGGATGGTTTTACGTGGGAGGCACAACTTTAAGATTTGATTGCTCGAGTGACTTGCCTGCATGTCGTAATGTTTATGATTTTATATATAATATACGATTCGTTTTTATAAGAGAACAAATAAAAAAGAGATTGATATAATGATCTTTGCATTATTAAAATCAGGGATTTGACTTATTTGAATTATATTAATAATTTTATTTTTTTGTCAACTTGGATTGGTCGGTTATGGTACAATCATTGTTTATTTTATTTTCGTCTATAAGTCTATAACCCTCACATATTTAAAAGTTAAAACCAAAAGAAAAACACTCAAATATAGATTTAACCATTGGTGATTATGGACTAATCGGTAAAGCAAATTGTGAGATTTCTTTACCAACACTTATACATGGGCTTAATAGCTCTTATTTATGGTGGGCCAATCTTGGTAAGAGGCTCATTAAAGGGCCACGTTTATTGAGCCCTACCAAAACAAATACAGTATTAAGTATTCAGTAAACAACGACCAAGGAAAAGCTTTTAGTAAAATAAGATGCAATACCTTAAAAACATTTAAGGGTGGTACCAATTTTTAGTTAGCTATATGGGTTTAAAAAATAAATTTGTTTTAGTAGTATAAAGTTATTGTTGTCAAAAAAAAAAAAAGTAGTATAAAGTTATTAAATTTTATCATAAATGAGAAAATATAATAAAAGAATACATGCGTCAACAAATAATAATGGGTTTAGTTATTATTATTTTTGGTGGTAAATTTTTTTGTTTACTTTTTCTATTTATTCTATTTCTTTTGGTTAAATATAAACAATTGGCTTAATGATAGAAATCTAAAAAGTGCATGGTTCCCAGTGGCTAACGGCTAAATTCCCAAACGGCTCCTTTGACTCTCGCCTTTAGGAGCCTTCTTATAATAATTTAATTAGTACTTAAATAGTTAAATGCTTATTTCTTGGGATTAGTATTTAAATGCTTTTACAAGTCAAATGACATGTGTATACAGTAAATTACCCTTTAATTTATAGTCCGAAATTAGAGCTTTTTTTAAATTTCTCTATAGCAATTTTCTCACTTTTGGCCACGGAAGCTTTTCTTTCTTGAGAACCTCAACATCTCATCCTTTGTATTTTGACACCTCATTTCATAACTCCCTTATTTTACAGACACGTTCCCAAGTTTAAGGGACAAAACAGAGCAATTTTAGGACACATATATTTTTGCGGTGAAGAAGCAAAATTTTTGTCTTACTAAAACAGATAAGCACAAACAATACTGTTTCATTGGTTTTTGTTATCTTCTTCTTCGTTTTCTCGTATCTCCACCGCTTCTTGTTCTGCTTCTGTTAAACAAAAAAAAAAAAACAGAGAGAAAAATCAGTTTCTTCACTAAACCCAAAACAGAGAGAAACAGAGTTGTTGTTTCTCTACGATCATTTTCTTCGATCGATTTCAAAAAAAAAGACTCGAATGTGTATTTGATATTCTGTAAAAAATGGCGTCTTCTCAGGTGGAGATCCCTTCTTCGTCTCAAAGATTCGGTTTTGTTCTTAGAGATCGTAATCAAAACGCCGTCGTTTTCCAGAAGAATCTGAAACCTCCGGTGAAAAACCATAACGAGCTCTTTAAATCTCATGTCTCCGATGAGAATTCTGAGAACTTAGTCGATTCTTGGATCGAGAGCCACAGTAACAAGAACCGTATTCGATTAACCGAGAAACCAATCGTCAGAACATCAACACCTTCGAAGAGAAATGATAATCTTGGAGCTTCTTCTCTGGTACAGATATGGGAAGCGAGGCTAAACCGATCCAACGGCGGAAACTCGCCAAGCAACGGTCAATCGACGGCGAGTAGTAGTAGTCGGAGCGATTCAGGAGTTAGTGTTCAAGATTCTCATTTTTCAGAATCTCCATCGATGGATGGAGATTCTGAATTGGCTGATGGGAATGCTGATCGAACGGTGGAGATTGAATCTGAGTCGCACTGTTTGGTTTCTGATTCCGGAGAGAGCAGATGGGGACGAGTCGCTGATCTTGTTAGGAGGCTTAGCAACGAGGAGAAGAATCTAACCGCCGGAAATAATGGCGGTGGACTCGCGATTATCAGAATGCCAAGGCCTTGCACTTCGTCGTGCTCGTCGTTGTCGTCGGAGAAAAGTAATTTTCCGGTGATTAATTTCTCACCGAGGATTCGAGGACGTCAAGCGTTTACCGATTTGCTTATGAAAATGGAACGCGATCGCCACCGTGAATTGGATTCGCTTCTTGAACGCAACGTAGTTTCTAGGTTTGCTCAACGTGGTCGCCTTCAGGTAAATATAGTCTTACTATATTGTTAAGTCCCTATTGTTAAATTATCCAACATTTTTATGACTTCTCCATAATCTCAGTAAGGTTTTTTTTTTTAATTAAAATATTGTCCCGTTGTGTTTTTTTTAACTAGTCAATGCTAAGGCTAAGGAACCACAATCGTTGTTTAGCGATTCAAGATCGAAGCCGGTCTAACGCAAAAACAATCGGATTAAACCGCACAGAACCCTCCACAGTTCTGCATTTAAGGTTTTTTCATAACCTTTGCTCCTTTTCTTTTTTTCTCCTAAAAGTTTTTGAGTTTAGTTCTTAGCATTTGCTTTTGCTGATCGCCAATCTTTGAATCGCAACGCAGAGAGAAATTTCACGTAAACGCTGCGGCTGCAGCTGCAGCAGATCAGAGGAAGGATCATCATAGATCCGCTGAGATGAATAACAAAGCTGTACAAGGAACTACCGAGAACACGAGGTTGATAGAAGCTGGTGTTACCGTAGGATCAACCTTATGCAGGGGAGGAGAAACTGTAAATGGAACAGTTGAATCAAAAACGGATTGCCTTCAGCTGCAAGAAACAAGAGCAGCAGACGAAATTTGCAATGACGACCAGTCTGAGAAGATAGAAGAAGAGAAGACAAGTCCGAGGGCCTGTATAACTCAAGAATCGTGGTTTAGGCAGAACCAAAGCGAGAACAAAATGGAACATTATATGAAAGAAAATCAAACACAAGGTGTCGTACATGAGAGTTATGAGATGAATCAGTGCCTTGAGCAACAAGAAACATCTTATTTGAATGGGTGGGAAGAACAAGAAGAATATGAAGATGAGCAGTCTTATTATGGAGAAATGAATAATGACTGGCTTAGTGAGATATCTCGGCCGCGAAGTTACTGGGAGGAACTGAGGAAGTCGCGGTACTTAGAAGTAATGAACACTCGGTCTGAGAAAGAGGACATACGAAGACTCCTTGAGCTGTAAGTAACATCGAAATCAACAAGGCCATGTTTCTTGATTATTAACCATTGACTAAGAAAATATGTTTTCTGCGCAATACAGGGGAACAGTGACAGATTTTCTAGAGAGCGGATTGCGAGAGAAGATCGATAATCTTATGATGTCCCGTGTGCAGACACAGTCGAACAAGCACTCCAAAAAATGGGAATTGCAACAAGTAGAAGAAGAGGAGGAAGAGAGAAATGAAATTAAAGAAGAGCCATTAGCAGAAAGCGAAGATCAAGACGATAGAGATGACTCGAGCCGATCGTCTTCTTCACATATGTTTGCATCGTCTCCGGCTGGATCATGGAGTTCTCAAGACACTGAAGTTACTTCCACTCCTATCTTATCTGCTCACAATCCTCATTCACCTGTTAGTCTTTATCGATTTATTGTTAATACCAAAGAAACTCACAACCGCACCAGTGGTAAACTCATTTGAACCCTTTAGAAACGTTTTCAGGAAATAGAGCTGATAAGCGGTATGAGATCACAGATCCAACAGCTACAACAAGAAATGTCACTACTTCGAGATTCAGTCAAAACGTGTTTGGATGCTAACGCGAAGTTGCAACAGTCTGCTCACCGTGAAAACCCAACGAAACGCAAATGCTGCGCCTGCAACGAAACGCAGGTTGAGGCGGTTTTGTACAAGTGCGGACATATGTGTGTGTGTCTGAAATGTGCGAACGAACTACATTGGAATGGAGGGAAATGTCCGATTTGCCGAGCTCAGATTGTGGACGTTGTTCGTATCTTCTTCGATACAAGAAACTGAAATAAAAACGCTGACGAGTTCACTAACCCATTACAACCTCTCTTTTTTTTTGTCTTATCGCGTTTGCGTTATTTGGCGTTTTGGGTCTGAATATCGTATTATGCTCTCTATACATTAGGCTATGCTACCGACATTGTAACAAAAGGTTTTGTTTAGTTTTATGAAGTTTTTGATCTCCTAAATAAGTTAACAGAACTACCCAACTAAACCTTACAAATTGGGGAATTAAAGTAGAAACAGAGATTCGAAGTAAATGTAAAAGACAAAAGTTTCATTCTCATAATCATAACAGATGAAAATATACACTAAAAGTAGACTAAAGTTAGAAACAGAGCTTCGAAAGCAAACATGAAAATTTTGAATTTTCAGTTACTCTCACAATCATTTTGATTTCTCAAACATTCAAAAAACTCTCTCTCGTCATAGATATTTACATTAAATCCGTAGATACATTACATACATTTATACATACATAAATACTATTAATAAAAACAAATCACTCGATGCTCTGTTTTTTGTTTTCCTTATTTATGCGTTCTGTGCGGTCAAGAATGTGTTGAAGTCATCTCTAGCCTTACGCAATCGTGGAGTGACACAAGTTCTCGGCGACGTAGGACACGAAACCGAAGCCGACGAAGAAGAAGTCGAGAATCTTACACGGCGTTGCGGTGAAGTCTCAGCTGATCTCCGATGATCTCGAGTACTCCTCGTTTTCAAAACACTCCTCAGAGACAAAATATCTGTTTCTCTATCGAACAAGAATCCAGAAGACACAGGTTCTTGAACATCTCTTCCACCGTTTCCACCTCCACGGCTGTTGCACTTCATCATCTCCACCGGGAAATCGAAAAACAACCGACTGTTCTCTTGCGTAAGAGCCGTAGTCGAAGCCCAAGAACCGCATTCGAATTTCTCTAACGAGGCGCGTATGGAAACAGTTGAGTTCGTGAAAGAAGAAGCTCTGATCATCTTCTTCTCCATCGAATCTTGGCGTTTCGAAGAAGATCTAACTGGCTTGTGTTTTCCAAATCCAGGTAGAGATAAGCAGAAGGCGTTACATTTGAAATCTTCTTCCTTGTAGAGGATTTTCTCCGAGTAACGCGATTTCCTCGTGAAAAGGAATGTTTCTTGGTGGCTAAGTTTCTTCCGGATTCTCATCGGCTCCGGGAGCATAGGAAGAGGAACTGCGAAATCTCTAGGCGGAGGCATCGCCGGCGGCAACATCATTATGAAGCTGTCGTCTGTTACCGACGAACGTGAGAAAATAGGACCGGTTGATTTCTCGGTTTGTAGAATTGCCTTCTTCACCAAGAAATTGAAATTAGGGTTAAGGTTAGGGTTTTCTCCGGGGAAAAATTTGAAACCTTGCCACTCGTTATCGTTCGGTTTCTGGACTAAACCATCATCGAACGTAATCATTGCCGGAGGAGGCATAATAAGATTTGTCGACGAGTTAAAGATGAGATAAAAATATGCAAGAGGATATAGATATAAGTAGTAGTAGTAGGAATGTTAAGGTAAAGAAAATGGGAAGCACGTTCATGGACACGTGGAGAAAAGTAGTGACTTACATGTTAGTTCTGTCTCTTGTCCTTAGAATTTTTGACATGTGTTTAGTGTCATGATTCATGTGTTTGTGTGTATGGAGATGTGAGGGTATTAATTATTAAATATAAAATGAGAATTAAAGAAAAGAAAGAAAAAAAAAAACAGGTTTGATTTTTCAGTTTTAGGATGTTTGATGTAGACAGATGAAATGGTTTGCACGTAATAATCTTGTGACCTGAGCGTTTTGAGTTTAGTATGTGTGTTCCTCAGCCTCTCTATAGGTAAGTCAACATTTTTGTGAACTGTGGATTACATATTAAAAGCCAATAAAACTGGAAATACCAATTGTGTAAGGAGGGTATATTGGAGTGAGTATTTGGTGAGAATTGAGTTTTAATGGCAAATCATGTGTTATTGAAACATGAATTTCAAAATATCTTTTAAATTCCACTGTTATTGGATTAATGATTTTAAAATATACAATCAAATCCACTGTTATTGAAAACGTTATTAGGATTTCATTTAAAAGTTTCAGCTGAGATTTGAGAGGAATTCTTAGTTAAAAATACAAAGACTCAATTCCCATGGTTTTAGCTGAGATTTCAGAAAATTTAATAACAAAATTCCTAATTCACCAAAATTTAATCAAATCCTCTCAGAATGCCATCGAAGGTTACGTTGTCTGGTCTCGCCTGTCTCCATAGCCTCTTCTTTCTATTTACTTATTCAGGCACTGGTGATTCCTTCCCCTTGGGTCCTCTGTTTCTTTTATGGTTTAGTTTTCGCTTGGTCGCAATTAAATGACTAGTAATTTAGATAAAAACTGTGTTACAATATTCAGGCTCCGGTGATTTTTTGCCCTAGGGTTCCCCCCTATCGCGTAGGGTTTAGTTTTTCCATGGTTTTGGTGTTATAGTAAGTCATTTAGGTAAAATCCATGTAATATAGTTACTATTTCGTAAACAAAATATAGAAAAACAAACTCACGCCTCTCTTACGGGACGTGAGTTTTCCTTACTGTCGATTCTATTACTCTACCCTTTCACAACACTCGGTTTAATTTTCGCTCGCCCTATTTACCCTCTATGTTTATATCCGACGACATCAGTACAAACCTGGGGCAGGCGGCGTTTTACTATTATGTTTAATGTTCTTGCCCCTCTTTCCTATCCGTGCTTCTTATGCATTGATGTTATGTCATATTTCGGTTTTAGGGAATTTTTGGGCCGTATTGGGCCTTAGTTGAAATATACTGCACCGGATGTTTTTTCCAACATATCATGCTTCCTCCCTAACTAACATGGAATTTAAAATTATTTGTATCAACCCATCTCGCATAATTTTTCTAAACTCATTTTGCTCACACGTGAAATCTATCCGACATCTCTGACATGTTTTGCCCATATGTCTGCTTACACGAAACAGCCTGTCTCACGTTCCAATCTCCCGCCTACTTACAAAGGGCGTTAATGACATTTCCACAGGATGAAAAGGTTATTTCCTTCGCCAATCTGACACCATAGTCATTTTTTCAATTTCGAACTGATTTTTAGTCATTATGCCAATTCACCCAAAAAACAAACAAAAACCAACCTGAATTAAAAAGTAACAAATCAAAGCGTAACTAACATAAATACCCAAATGAGAGACCTAGACTTCTATATCTTTAAGAATCCGAACCAAATTCAAATCAAATTTCTAAACAATCTTTAGAGGATCTAGACCTTTACATATCCAAATACAGTAAAACTTCTATAAATTAATAATGTTGGGACCGGAGAATTTTATTAATTTATAGAGATTTTTTCTGAATTTCAAAAAATGTTATATTAAAAGCAGAAAAATGAAAATAATATTTCGATGTGTTTTAATGCATTTACACATTAAGAAATAATCATTGCATATATAAAATTTTTAATAACTTTTGATGCAATTTGAGAAGATAATATCATATATTTTTGAAATTTTTAAAAATAGAGATAAACTTTAACAAAATTATAAATTTACGAATAAATAAACAACATTAGAATTATATTTCACTAAAATATCATATATATATATACAATAAATTTATATGATTATTAATTTATGTTATTAATGGAACTATATATTTACATAGAGATTTCAAAAAATTATTATCTTGTTATCTTATCAAAATGTGTCAATTATTACACCGACCTAACTCGGAACCCAAACAATTTATTAATTTAGTGAGGTTATTAATTTATCGAGTATTAATTTATAGAGGTTGTACTGTAACTGAAACCTAAGAGAACCAAACTGAACTCCAACTGATATCCGAATGCCTTGGGTTAGTCATTGGTTTAAGAAAACACTCGAGTGTTACTTGGGGTACAAGGCATCCTGCTATCGTAACATTTTAAAGCAAATAAAGAATAAGTTATAGATCACGTATTTTTAAGTAAATGAAGAGGCCGCATTTGTTGTTTTGTCATCGGCTGAAATGCTTGTGTGCTGTAATGTGGTGAATCAGTCACAAAGTACCTAGTTCAAACCTTAGCAGACTAACTTAATTGCCCACGTATGATCTCAAGACGGGTTGAAGTTGTGTACATCACGTTCCAAAGGCAAGCATGGCTACTCAGATAGCAACCTCCGTGACAAGGGAGAAAATGTATCAATCCTACTATGGCCCACCTTGGCTCAATGATTGTATTGCGTCTGAAGCGTCCTCGGATCTGCTTTGAGGTCGGTCCTCGGATCTGCTTATTTCTTTTGGAACATTGGCGTGGTCTACTTTGCTCTGTTCTATGAAATAAAATGAATTCCAGTGTTAAAAAAAAAAAAAATCCTCACGTTTTAAAATAATTATTAGTTTGTTTTATATATGTGGAAACCTTTCTATTATTATTTCTTCCATGGCCTTTTTTTTTTTTTTTTTACTGCTAACATTCTCAACTTGTTCTAATTATCTTCTCAAAAGACCTGTATACAATTACAATTTTTAGAACAATTCTCGAGCTTTTACAATTCAATGAATTTTATTGAAAAAATTATTAAATGATAGCGACTATATCTAAATTTTAAAATCGTTAACTAATTAATTACAAATTTACGATAAACTTATAATGTATATGAGGTTTAATACTTTTGTCAAATTTGTAAAAGCTATAGTATATATTTTTTAAACCCCCGCATCTAAACTAAAAATTGACTATTTGATTGGTTGTCAAGGGTAATATGGGAATGAATGGTAAAGAGAGTGATGCAAGAGAATGGGGGTGGGGGGGGGGGGGAATAAGTACTTCAAGGGTAATTTCGAAAGGTTGGTGAAGATTAAAACTAAGGGGGATATATTGGAGTGAGTATTTGGTGAGAATTGAGTTTTAATGGCAAATAATGTGTTATTGAAACATGAATTTCAAAATATCTTTTAAATTTCACTGTTATTGGATTAATGATTTTAAAATATACAATCAAATCCACTGTTATTGAAAACGTTATTAGGATTTCATTTAAAAGTTTCAGCTGAGATTTGAGAGGAATTCTTAGAGGGGTATATTGGAGTGATTATTTGGTGAGAATTGAGTTTTAATGAATTCTGAGAGGATTTGATTAAATTTTGGTGAATTAGGAATTTTGTTATTAAATTCTCTGAAATCTCAGCTAAAACCATGAGAATTGAGTCTTTGTATTTTTAACTAAGAATTCCTCTCAAATCTCAGCTGAAACTTTTAAATGAAATCCTAATAAAGTTTTCAATAACAGTGGATTTGATTGTATATTTTAAAATCATTAATCCAATAACAGTGGAATTTAAAAGATATTTTGAAATTCATGTTTCAATAACACATGATTTGTCATTAAAACTCAATTCTCACCAAATACTCATTCCAATATACCCCTCTTAGTTAAAAATACAAAGACTCAATTCCCATGGTTTTAGCTGAGATTTCAGAGAATTTAATAACAAAATTCCTAATTCACCAAAATTTAATCAAATCCTCTCAGAATTCATTAAAACTCAATTCTCACCAAATACTCACTCCAATATACCCCTAAATGTTGACAAGCGGTTCTTTGAAATGTTCCACTAACCAAATCTACAAAACGTTAACGAAAACTAAAATTGAAATTATATTGTATGTATGGGATGCGGAATGCGGAAAATGACAATGTTTTTAAGAGAAGTGCACCAAAATCCGCAAAAAAATGGTTTAAGATTGCATAGAGTGAAGCTCTCTAGTTTGGGACTTTGTACATACATCCAAAAGCAGAGGACTAATAAACTTAAACAACGGTCTTTTTTTTTTTTTTTTTTTTTTGTGTAGTAATCACTAAAGTTTTAAGGTTATAACTTAAAAATGCTTTATAAATGGTCTATACATATTCTGTTTAGGTCTATAATTGATTTGTTTTCAGGTATGTGCTTATAATTTTGAGAGCTAACAATCTATGCATAAATATATCTCCTCTACACTCACTCAGTATTGGAAGCATTGATATGGATTATGATAAGTATGACCAAAGGACATAAAAGTTGTTGTTTTCCCAACGGATTGCTCCAAGCTCATCAAGATGATGACCTCTCCATCAAGAGTGGCCATTTTCGCTATGCGATTATTACCAGCAGAACCACCTCTAGCTTTCAAGCTCCCAAAGCTGCACTGGATCATATTTTGGCACCTTACTGGATTCTTCCATCTTCTAGCTAGTGCTACGATTCTGTTTCCTTTGTTTTTACATATCTCTCGACTTGCTAAGATCTATGTTCCCTTTTGACAAATCTATGGTAATAGTTTTACTATAAAGATACACTATAAAGACCTTAAATTGGTTTTTACACAGCTAAAACATTCATTAGTTCTTTAAACTGAAATGTGAAGTTTAATTGGAGACTATAGCTAAGAGAGAATAGCACCAAATTGGTATATATGTTTCCCCTTATAGAAATAGCCTCTTAAAACTCAAAAACTAAGAAACAACTTAACATCTCTAAATACTTAAGCAACCAAAAGCAGAAAGCCTTCTCCAAGATAAAAAAAAAAAAACTATTAAATCGGTTTCTTGATTAATCTTGATTAACCTTCTTATCAACACTTGATTTACTGAGGATTAAAACTCCAATGGTGATCGATAAAGCTCCTGCAAACCACTGCCAATTTATTTCAAACGTATTAGCCACAAAAAAAAAAAAAAAAAAAAACTCATTCAACTTATAATCATCATCACATTCAAGAAACATATCCATAATATATAAACCCAAGATCATAAAAAACTTACCCGGAACGATAACGATTCTTGAAACAGAAAGAGGCCAGCTAAACCAGAAGATAGAAAATTAGCAGCAAAGTTAGTGACTGTAGCTTGTAGTGATGAGAGAGCTCTTAAGCTGTTTACATAACATCCCCACATAACCACATTGCAGATTACAACTAATCCATACTTAATCACCTGTAAAGATTTAAACTTCCATTGATTTAAAAGTCAACAAAAACTATTAAAGGACTCTTTTTAAGACATACAAGAAATGTAGAAGTTGTTATTATTACGAGAGATGAGAAGAACTTTGCAAAAATGGCGGCAAGAGCTGCATTGAGTCCAGCTGCAATTGCCCAGATGTATCCTCTTTTCTTTAATTGTACATCCGCCATGGATTCTTAACCTTGTGATGTTTTCACAAACAAGAATTTAGAAAAATGAAAAAATTGTATAAATTCACGATCCATCGCATAGATATAAGAAAATTGAACTGTTGGGTTGTAATCACTTATCATACCTTTGATCGATGTAATTTCACTTTTCGTTTTTCTGTGTAGTTCAACAATTTTAAGAGCGTCAAATCTGAAATTGGAGAAGAAAGTGAAGAAGAAGAAGGAAAATTGAAATCTGAAGACTGAAGTGTGAAGGAAGAAGATACTAAAATACCCAATACTATGTGGACCATATTAGCAAGTAAATGGGCTTATGGCCCATTATACGAATTTAATGCCCATAACATAATCTGATACAAAAATGCACATAGTATGAATGTTCTATTCTTCCTTGTTAATTTTAGTATTATTATTAACGTAATCTTCTATCGATAACTTGCATAATGACATTATATCATTTTTAATGCAATTATTTCACCAATCACAAAAACTTGTATAATACTATAAAAGTAAAAGTCTATTATGCAAATAAGTAGGTATTTAATATTATTGTTTTTTTCATTTTGAAATTTTTTATTTTGCAAGTTTTCATTCTGCAGATATTGTTATGCAGCATAATTTATTTTAGACGATTATGCAATCATATGGTATTTACCAATCGGAAATTACTTTGATTAAGAGTTGCTTAGAAAAATAAACAAGAAATTTTTAAAAAGAAGAACAAGTTATTTAGTGATGGCAAAAAAAGAGAGGCACATATATATCTTCTTTTTCTCAACATAAAGAGTATATTGAAACTATGTACACTTCTATGATATTATTTATTTATCCTAAATATATTAATTTATCAACTTGTAGTTATAAAAATTATGAATAGGAATCTATATTAGTATTAGAATAGGAAACCATATATCTCTCTTTGTAAATTAGGAAACAAATGATTAGCCTCCAACGGCTAACCTCAACTCATAATCGTGTATATATTCTGATCAAATCAATAGACAAAGGACACACTGGAATTAACCTAATCAAACATGGTACCAGAGCGTTTCTAAAAAAAAAAAAAAAAAAAAAAAAGCAAACTCTGCCGCTCGTCTCCTTCCTCCTTCTTCTCTATTTCTGTGCAACTTTCTTCTCTTCTTCTCTCCTCTTCTCTGTTTTCTTTTTAAAGTCTGTTATCATCTCTTTTTCTAAAGTCTAACCAATCCCTCTTTTCTGATGGCTGCGACCACTCTTGTCACCGATCGATCTATGAGTCTCACCCAAATTCGGGCTCATATTCCGATCATTCTCGACATGAATCAAATGAACTATGACATTTGGCGTGAACTTTTTGAAACCCATTGTCATAGCTTCTCTGTTCTTGGCCATCTCGATGGCACCTCCCTACCAACTGGTCCAACCGACACGGCATGGTCACAAACTGATGGCACCGTGAAGATGTGGATATACGGAACTCTGTCTGAATCTCTACTCAAATCTGTCCTCAAAACGAAGTGCTCTGCTCGTGACCTTTGGGTCACCGTTGAAAATATTTTTCGTGACAACAAAGAAACGCGAGCAATTCAACTAGAGAATGAGATTCGATCACTTCAGATCGGAGATCTCTCGGTCCATGAATATTGTCAACAACTCAAGTCTCTATCCGACCTTCTTACCAACGTCAACTCTCCTATCTCGGATCGTGCTCTGGTGATGCATCTCCTCAACGGTCTTAGCCCGAAGTTTGATAACATCATAAATGTTATTAAACATCGTTCTCCGCCGTGTACTTTCAGTGATGCTCGATCGATGCTTAAAGATGAAGAAGCTCGCTTGAAGACTAAGAAACACAACCAATCATCGCACAACGATCATGCTTCCTCACCACAAGTCCTCGTCGCCGCAACTCCACAACACCAGTTCACTCCTCAACCTGTCACAACACCAACTTCGTTTCAGTACAACAAAGGCGGAAGAGGAAACCGTGGTGGTCGTGGAGGTGGACGTCATAACAACAAAGGCGGTCGCGGCGGCGGTAACCCTAACTGGCAAGGAAACAATTGGACCGGTCCCCAACAACCACCATGGGCCTACCACTGGCCGAGTCCCCCTCAATGGCCCAACCCTTATGCATGGCCCAATGCTCCCCAATGGTCCAATCAACCTCATTTGCCTCAACAACAGTGGGTACAATCGAGCACACCGTCACGTTTCATGCCCCCCTCTTCATCATCAAACTCTGGTTCTGGGATTCTTGGCCACGCACCACCACAAGGCGGAGCTGCATATCTCACGACACACACTCCTCCAGCTCCGACACCATCACATGTTCAACATGCTGGCTTCATCCCAACCACACTCGCAAATGCTTTCAACACCATGACTCTTCCCGACCCGTCCGATGCCGGTTGGTACAGGGACTCCAGCGCCACCGCTCATCTCACTGCAGAATCCGGTACTCTTAATTCTATTTCTTCTCGCTCTTCTCTTCCTCTTATTACTGTTGGTAATGGTTCACTTCTACCAGCCATTGCTTCTGGTCATACTTCTTTCCCATCTAACTCTCGTCCTCTTTATCTTAATAATGTTCTCTTATGTCCAAAAATTCTTAAGAATCTTATTTCTGTTAGACAATTTACTATTGATAATACATGTTCTGTGGAATTTGACCCTTTTGGCTTTCTTGTTAAGGACCTCCACACTCGAGCACCATTAATCCGATGTAATAGCACCGGCCCTCTCTACGCTGTTACACCATCGTCTCAATCTACTTCACCTCATGCTTTACTCAGTTCAACTTCTGCGTCAATTTGGCATCAACGTTTGGGTCACCCCGGTGACTCTGTTCTTCGTTTTTTAGCTAGCTCTGGTTTTTTAAAATTCTAAAGATGATGTGTCTTCCTTATGTCATGCTTGTCAATTAGGGAAACACATTCGTCAACCATTTTATTCATCAAATACTGTCGTCTCTTCCCCTTTTGAAATAATTCATTCTGACATATGGACATCTCATGTTGCTAGTGTCAGTGGAATAAAATATTATGTTATTTTTCTTGATGAATTTTCACATTTTGTTTGGATTTATCCTCTTCGTCAAAAGAGTGAAGTTTTCACCAAATTTTTGCATTTTTTCCATTTTGTAAAAACTCAATTTCAAAAACCTATAAAAGCTTTTCAATGTGACAATGGAGGTGAATTTAATAATCGTCACATGCTTGATTTCTTTTCTACTAATGGCATTCAACCCCGTTTTTCGTGTCCGTACACATCTCAACAAAACGGTAGGGCCGAACGCACTTTGCGTACTATCAACAATCTAGTGCGTGCTCTTCTTTTTCAGGCAAATTTACCCAACACCTATTGGGTCGAAGCTTTGAACATGACAGCTCACCTATTTAATATCCTACCATCGACAACAATAAACAATGAGGTTTCATTTTCTCGTCTTTTCAATAAACCCGTATCTTATGCTCATCTTCGTGTTTTTGGTTGTCTTTGTTATCCTAACTTGCTTGTGCAATCTAGCAACAAGCTTTCTCCTCGTTCTACTCGTTGTATTTTTTTAGGATACCCGACAAATCATCGAGGATATCGGTGTCTTGATCTCTCCACTCGCCGCATCATTATCTCACGTCATGTCGTCTTTGACGAAACAACATTTCCATACGCGCCACCATCTCTTCCAGCTCCCCCTCTTGTCTCCAACGGTGTTACATTTTCTTCGATTCCTCTCATTAGCACCGCTTCTACAACAGTTCCAACTGCATCAAATTCTACTCCACCTCCAACATCACCGATTGCTTTCTCCCCGCCTCAACTCACGCCACCGGTCTCTTCGGCTCACAATAACTCTACATCATCATCCTCTGCTTATGATAATCCTCCAACTTCATCTTCTCCATCGACTGCCCAACATAACTCTTCTCAAAGGGCTGAAACTTCTACTATCAACTCATCAAGCACCAGCCCATCCATCGTAGGCTCATCTCCTTCTTCTCCTTCCTCGGACCAACATCAATCCTCTTCCTCATCATCATCTTCGTCCAACTCCGATCCACCTCCACCGCTTCCTAGTGCTCCTCCTCCTCCTCCTATGCCTGCACCAAACAATGCTACATCTACAAAGATGAAGACGCGCAGTCAAAACGGTATCTCTAAACCCAAACTTATTATTTCTCTTCATACTGATATTGTCTCTCCTCTTCCTATATCTCACGTCCAAGCTGCTCAAGACCCCAATTGGAATTTCGCCATGACAGACGAACATGGTGCCCTTAAGGAAACAAATACATGGGACTTAGTCCCCCGACCCCCTAACACTAATGTTATTCGTTGCATGTGGCTTTTTCGACATAAATTCAATGCAGATGGAACGCTTTCTCGCTACAAGGCTCGTCTTGTCGCCAACGGAAAATCTCAAGAAGTTGGCATCGATTGTGACGAAACGTTTAGCCCCGTGGTTAAACCCGCAACGATTCGAACGGTACTTCACATAGCCCTAGCTCGCGAATGGCCAGTTCATCAACTAGACGTAAAAATGCGTTCCTCCATGGCACTCTCGAAGAAACTGTATACATGCATCAGCCCCCTGGGTTCGTTGATTCATCTAAACCAAACCACGTCTGTCTTCTCCGAAAATCCCTTTACGGTCTTAAACAAGCACCTCGCGCTTGGTTCCAACGGTTTGCAAACTACGCCATCAAAATTGGATTTAAGAACAGTAAGAGTGACGCCTCTCTCTTTGTTCTTCGCCGTGGCCAAGACATTGCTTACCTCCTTATCTATGTCGACGATATTATTCTCACCGCCTCCTCCGACACTCTTCTCAGGTTCATCATTTCCTCTCTCAAAACTGAATTTCCAATGACTGATCTCGGTTTACTTCACTATTTCTTGGGCATTTCTGTTTGTAGGGACGACAAAGGCATGCTCTTGAATCAACAAAACTACGCGGCGGACATCCTTCACCGCGCCAACATGACCAATTGTAATCCTTGTGCTACTCCCGTCGACACCGCAGCCAAACTTCGAGCTGACGTTGGTGAACCAGTCAAAGATCCAACACTCTATCGAAGCTTAGCCGGTGCTTTGCAATATCTTACCATCACCCGTCCCGACATCGCTTATGCCGTTCAACAAATATGCCTCTTCATGCATGACCCAAGAGAACCACACTTCAACGCGCTCAAACGTATTCTCCGCTACCTCAAGTCTACCATCACACAAGGCTTGCATTTCTCCCGCTCCGACACCACATCACTCACGGCATACACAGATGCTGATTGGGGTGGCTGCCCCAACACTCGTCGATCCACCTCTGGCTATTGCGTCTTCCTCGGAGACAATCTTATATCGTGGTCTTCGAAACGCCAACATACCGTTTCACGTTCCAGCGCTGAAGCCGAATATAGAGGCGTCGCCAATGCCGTAGCCGAGACCACTTGGATCCGCAATCTTATGCTCGAGCTCCATTGCCCCATCACCAAAGCAACGATAGTCTACTGCGACAACATCAGTGCCGTATACTTATCCACCAATCCGGTCAAGCATCAACGCACAAAACATGTTGAGCTCGACATTCTTTTCGTTAGGGAACGTGTTGCACTAGGCCAGGTCCGTGTTCTTCATGTCCCCTCATCACATCAATATGCCGACATATTCACCAAAGGCCTTCCCTCCTACTTGTTCAACGACTTCAAGACCAGTCTCAACGTCCGTAACTCATGACGTTGTGACTGCGGGAGGGTATTAGAATAGGAAACCATATATCTCTCTTTGTAAATTAGGAAACAAATGATTAGCCTCCAACGGCTAACCTCAACTCATAATCGTGTATATATTCTGATCAAATCAATAGACAAAGGACACACTGGAATTAACCTAATCAAACAATTAGGACCTTAATACGTAACTTTTTAATATATATATTCTTCAAAATAGTTCGATCATCCAGTTTCAGTATACATTCATAGACTAAGTTATAAAACACTTCTTCAAAGGTTGTACTCGATAGTTATAACTCAAATCTAGTTTTCTCAATTATATATACTTAAGAAGATGAGAGGAAAAAAAGAAAACACAAAAAGTTGGGATTTGATGCCAATAGTTTAATTAAATATTAGACAATATGTAAGGGGATTAGTGAAGGGTTTAGTTGGTGAAAAGTGAAAACCTTTGTACGTCTTCCACATAATCATTTCATCATTAGAAGCATATATATATGTGGGTCTAATTTTTGTGTTATTATTCTAAATATATAATGATTGATCTTATTTGTATCTCATAGTCGCGATGAACATTACGAATATCCACTTTTAATTACATTTTTTAAGTTAAAAAAAGGTTGATGTATTCTCAAGAAAGAAGGCGGCACAATGTGCTTTAGAGGTTGAAGATAATTGGCTACGGTCCTAGGGATATCTTTAAGTTTAGCTATTTTCTTAAAGGACGCGTTTTAGACACAATTATAAAACTAATTGTTCACTAAAAACGTTAACTGTATATTTGAATTTCTAATTGGATTATGGATAACCAAAGTCGTGTTTTGCGTGCCTTCTTTTGTTCTGCGCTACGAACTCTCTTTTCAGATTTATTTAACAAGATAAATCTTAAGTGGACTAGATTTGAAATGTATACATCTCTTTCTTTTTTTATGGGGATGCAAAAACATCTATACATATCTACAATTTTAATTGAGTTTGGAAAGATCGGTTGTAGTAGTTAATGATCACTTCATATATTGGGTAGACTGAGGAGTTAATTAGTAGTTATTTAATCACTTAATTCATTGATCTAAACAAAAAAAATAGTATGAGCAGTTGTTTGAAATATCATCAAACACAAAATAAAATAATGGGTTCATGTCCTCTTTTTTCTAGCAATTTATCTTTACAAATTTGTTAATGATATTTGGTTGGGTTGTCACTCTCAACAAAGAACGATAGTCATCGAAAATAGAATTCAATGATAAATTCGTCAATAAGAATTAGTAAGCCTGTCATTTTATGTTGATTTATTTTACTGATGCTACATTCCGTTGAATTAATGAGAACTAAAAGAAGAAATTTTGTCATTTTGCAGTTTTTAGTAAAGTTATTTTTTTCCCCTTTTAATCATTTTCAACATACTATTCTATAAATCATTTAATTTAATAAAAAATCAATTTTTTCAATCATATTTGTCACTAAGAATGCACTTTTTTAATGATAGGTTATCGGGTAAAAAATTCCCCCGAGAACCCCAACCGTTGTAGTACCGATTTGGTTTCCGTCAAACTTAGGCACGAAAAACAACAACAAAAATATAATTAGATCAAACAATAGATTGGACCAAAATTTATTAATAAAAATACTAAAAGTTACTAGTTTCAAAGACAAAAGATTACGCCAACGTTCATTGATTAACGTCCACCAATATTCATCAGAGTATCTTATTTAGCAGCATACATAAAAAATTTGGTTATATGGGGAGGTCCAGGACTTAGAAGATCAGCCGAGAGGGGAAATGGCTGCAGCTCGTGAGAATTATAGATGCACATAAGATCAACGTGAGTAAGCCACTCGTTATAGATTTAGTGAGAATTGTAGATGCACATAAGATCAACGCGAGTAAGCCACTCCGTTATAGATCTTTTGAGAATCTCTGCTATTATTTCATCATCGACGTTGACATCTTGCAAATTCTCCATGATGAGTTGATCGGAGCGGAGAATTTTTTTCGTTGGAAAGGGTTTATCAAACGGAATCGCTAAAAATTGGTGGCGGCAAAAGATGTCTAACAATTTTCATTATTTTTTATTTGAATTTATTGCTAAATTATATTCAAAGAAATATAATGTTTTTACATCGGTGTTGTTTTTGCTTCGAAAGTTCAAACTGAAAAACTGAAAAAAAGAAGTTGTACAAATTTTTAGCTTCGAGAATGAAATCACACTTGCAGTCCCTCTCTATAGCACTTATCGCCGAGAGCTTTGCTTGACGAGAGTTGATTCCTTACTTGTTTGTCGATCCAACGGATTAGAATAGTTGCTGAATTATTCATTCTTTACTTACTCAATTATGTTTAGTTGTTATTCATAATTTGAGTAATGTATGTGTCAATCACCTTGTTAAAGGTGCTCAAGCCCGAGGTTATAAATTTCCCCATGTAAGCTATCGTGTTCTGTAGTGGCTGCCTTTCGAAACCAGCATATTCGATTTGGCTTAATAAAATATGGTGAAGTTGATGGAAAAAAAAAAAAACAATAATCTACGGTTTTGTAATGTTTACCAATCGTAATCTTGGAATTGATTTATTTAAAGCGTGATTCCTAAAAGATTATATGATTGATAATATACCTAAGGGAATGCAAAATATTGTGCTGCTCTACATATACTATATTAGTAATCCAAACCCAAAATCTTGGAAATAGTATTCAGTTTGTGGAATCTTTAATTTTTAAACGCAACAGACCATATATAGCCTCTAGGCCCTCTATCCCTGTTTCTACTTCAGTCTTTAGGTTCTTAATTAGGCACAGCCTTAGGCCCTTAGGTACCAAATCTGACAGGGTTTTGATGTATATATTGGTGTGATAATAGACGTGCGAACCTCTTAATTACTGCTCAAGATCTACGATCTATATAATCTTTGCAGTTTATCCCTTTCTAATCCCTAAACCTAAAACGAAGAAAGGGCACTTTCAATTAATTTATATATCAACATGTACTTTTTAATGTTGAGTCTCTAATATTAACCAATCTTTACCATTTTTTTGGTTGCTTAATGGCGTAATTCATTAGTCATTACCTACGCACTTTCGCAAATCACGCCTCCATTTTTTTATTCACCCCAAAAGTCCATTCACTGTATTCTCAGCTCTTTTGAAAATATTCCATCGATCAAAAAGAGATAATCTATATTACAAAACTTTATAATAAGATCTAGTTTGTTTAAACAACTTTAACATCGACAAATATTAGATCGACGAGTTTTCATGCTTTTATCGAACGTGTATAGATTACACCTATTCAAAAAATTGCTTACTTATTCTTTACAATTGATACAAGTATATATGTAATCTATCAATATGAATGTTGCTTCTCCAATTTTCTAATACATATGCTTGTTAGATCTTTTGTTTTTTTGGATATAATTGGACTAAGATTCTAATACACCGAAATAGCCATTCTTTAAACGAATATATCATTTTCATTTATGTGGAATTATGAGAAATGTTTTTTTTTTTTATAAAGGGAATTATGAGAAATGTTAATTTATGATAAGTTTTGCATTGCAGAGTCTTCGTGTTTAAAATACGTCATGGAAACATATTACCCTACATTAGATCACAATTTCTATATATTTTGTGGTTGAATCAAAAGCAACAAAATTTCGGATTTTGTGGGCTCTAAGAAATTTACAAGGGTTTAGAATATGAGTGAAGAGCCAGAAGCCATAAGAAAAAAAAGGATAATAAGAAAAACAATCTTTTTCATTTTAAAGTGCTCAAAGAAAAATACAAAAACTAAAGGAGCATTAAGGAGACAATGTTCATAAACATCACCGAGTTAATGCCAAGCTGCATCATCACCAATTAAGCATGTCTCTTCTTTATTTCCCCGTTCATTTTTTTAACTCTATTTAATTAACCATCATGATCATTATTAATATTTGTCTAATTGGAATCTTATAGATCGTGAGCACTTTCATTTTATTTTTCGGTACGTTGTATCTCATAAACGACAACTTTTTTCCTTTTTTGTTGGTCTGTATGTTATTTTTTGGTATGTTGTATTTGGTTCTAATCGGAATCTTATATATCATTTATCACTTTATCATATTCATCTCGCATAATTATAAATCAAGTATTAGTTCCCATATAAATTCTCCTTGTAAAAAATGAATTAAAAATCGATTCGGTAAAACAGTTCCTTAATTGAGTAAGTTAATTTGTAGGAGAGATATATAGTTTTTTAATTATGAAAACTTTAATCCTATAGAGATACTTGTATATGTTAAATAAAATAAATGTCTTTATATTTTCTTTTACTGTCAAGAACCTGTTCTTTTGTTAAAAACGGTCAAGAACCTTATCTATTGTAAAATGTTCAAACAAAAAGCAAAAATTGCGGTAAAAGCTGCAAAAGTTTAAAACATGAGAAACATGTTTGTTGTTGATTAGTTTTGTTATCCTGAGAATCTGAGAATTAAGATCCTAAACGATTTGTGTGTGGATACATTAATCCCGGCCCTTCTTTAAACTTAAATTTACAATAAGTAATATTTCCAAATTTAAACAAGTCAGTCTGTCTAACTCAAAAGGATCTCTCAATCATGAGTCCCTTATACTCTTAATTGAAGAACAATATTATGTCCAATCAAAATGGTCTCGCATAAGCAACATGATAATCATGTACCGTTAGAAGAAAACAATGTCTTACATTCTCTCCCACCAAAACGTTCTCATGCACGGAAAGAATCATCAAGACAGTACGTTATGTCACTGTGGGATATATTTTATCCCACTCAATTTGATGACTCAACCCCCTACCTTAGTCTTTGTGCGCATGAATCATCCTAAAATGCTTAATCTTTGATCCTGAAGCAATTGGTCTGGGTTCAACACTTAACACTTTGCCCCCGACTATTATAACAATTAGGCTCCACGCCTACCTGTTTTGAGCACTGAATACATACAATACACAACATTCTTGACTCATATAAGACTTGTCATTGAGTTTATCCCAGCAAGACCGTGCGGTGATGGATAATATCAACAATTAACGATCCAATCTTCATCTCACAGACTATCTTCGACTAGTTTCCATCTGCATAGGGCTAATCGAAGTACCGGCTCCAGATTCCGACTAGCCCATGCAAGCATGACCTAATCCATTCCTCAAAGTCATATCCACAATTATCGACATTCCTTGAACTCAACTAAGTCGGTTTCTTAACTCCAAAAGTTCCTTCCACCCTAAGTCCTTCACTCTTCTCACCGAAGTACGAGACCATGTCCAGTTAGAATAACTCCATATAAGCAACATGACATTCATGTACCATCTCAAAAAAATGGTGTGACATTCTCCACTACCCATAAAAGTGCATGTCCTCATGCACATGAAGAAGCCTCAAGATCGTACGTTATGTCCTTATTTGTTAAATCTTACCCCCAACCAATTTTATGAATCAGCCCCTTGCCTTAGTCTTTTGGGCATCTAGCTCATCCCAAAGTGTTTACTCTTCACCCCTTAGATGCTTACTCTTCATTCCTTAATGCAACTGGTCTGGGTTCAACACTTATCATTTCTTCCTCGACTATTATTGCCACCAAATAAGACTCCCTCCTTATCCATCTCGAACACATATAATCAAAACAAACATGGCTTTGATACCACTTGTCACATGCTTTTCCTTGAAGATCATGCGATTATCGGCAATATTAACAATTGACAATACAACAGTTGTCTCACACAACATTTTTAACTGGTTTCTCCTTTCTTAGGGTTTATCAGGGGATCGACTCCAGATTTCGACCAGCTTGTGGAGAGATGGCTAATCCCTTCTCTAAAATCATGTCCAAGATCAATGAAAGACTCCCTAAACTAAAAAAAAGTCAGTATGCATAACTCGAAAAGGTTTATCCACCCTTAGTCATGCACACCCTTTACTTTACTAAAGCACGACACCCCCACTTGTCATAGAATTCTCTCAAAAGACTGTATGTGTAGTGATTGACATATCAACAATATTGACGATCTAACATTCATCTCACTGACCATCTTGACTGGTTTTACACTACCTAATTAAGGCTCATCAAGGGATCGACTTCAGCTCCCTACAAGTTTGTCCAAAGATGGCTTCATTCCTTCTTCAAAGTCAAATCCACGACCTGTAAAAGACTCCCTAAACTCAACCAACTTAGTCTGCTAACCTCTAAAGGGTACGTCCACCCTAAGTTATGCATATTTTCACTGTATCACGACACCCTACCTAATCGGAATGACTCCCCCACCCATCAATGTGTGCATTCTAGTACATAAAATAATCTTTAACATCGTACATTAGTGGTTGTTCTCTTAGTGTTCGTTTACTTGATGTGTATTATTTGCTCTCTGCTCGAACAAAGATAAACTAGCCGGTTTAATCAATACTAAGTATATAATCGTGTTTTATCCATAATCGGAACCAGTTTATTCTTCGCACTTTACTTTTAAAAACTACATGTTTAGCCCATATAAAACTTTACATCTACTATAATATACTGTTTTTGTAATTTTGATTTGTTAGCAAACTACACTAAATTAAAACGATCTAGATATTCAAATTGGTGGTATATATACCTATATATGCGATATATTCCTCCAACGAATTTGTCCGGTAGGATCTTAAGGTTTTGCTTCGTAGACTTTATTTTGTTCTGTCAAATGAATCCTATACAAAATTTTCCTCTTAACTTTTGACGACAATCGTATAAAAAATTAATAGTACCACATTGAAATAATACATTTATGTAGGATTTGACTGATAAAATTATAAGAGTAATAAGAGAAAATAAAAGTACTTGACAAATAAAGAGAAGAAAACAAAAGTAATTTTAGAGGAAAACAAAAGTTTATCAAAAGTAAATTTCAAGATAAAGTGTGAAAAATCCTTTAATAATAAAGAATCCGAGCAAAACAAATGTAATTATTGGCGATATTCTTTTCATCAAGAGTTTTATAGAAGAAAAAAACTTCCCTTTTACTATTTCTTTTGTACTTATCCAAACTAAAAATTGTTCTCTCGGTTTTTACTAGATTAGTGAAAGTAAAGAAAAATCTAAAGTAAAACTCAATTTTGCTGGAACAAAAACTACTCTACTAAATAACAAGACAAACCAATCAATCGAACCCAGAGACAATAGAACGAAATATATACAATACTTATCGACCGACATCGGAAAATTCACACACTAAAAGTGTGTACACAATAATTAGTTTTGTCCATGATAGATAATTCATAAAAAAAATAACCAGAAAAAGGAAAAACAAAACAACCTAAAAAAAAAAAAAGCAGATGCATTACTTAAAAAAAAAAAACAAGGTGAGAAAAAGATAGAACACAAAAAGCTACTGCTTTTTTTTTTTCTTCCTAAATAATCATAACGGCCGTCTCAATCACACAGATATCATCAAACCCTATCATCCGCCGGCGCCACGTCATCTTTAACCTTACCCATTTCCACTTCCTTCGCTCCCTCTTCTCCGCCGTCTTCCGCCGTCTTTACACCGGAATATTCTCCCTTCTCTTTTTCCTTCTTCATCTTCATGTACATCCCGTAGACGTACGATGAGAACCCCCAAATACATAGCACCGTCGACACAATCTTCACTCCGCCGAACTCATCGCCGTAAACCACCACTCCTCCGATCACATTCATCGCAAGCAACGCCGTCATGCAGATACCTCCGTTGATCCCAGACGTCAAGTAAACCATCCCTGACGTGGCGGCAAAACAGAGCTGCCACGTCACCACATTCGCTAAAATCGCAACCGTCCAGTAAATTGTAGGTCCCTTGGTGAAAACTTGGTTCGCTTCCTTAACCATATCTTTAAACCCGCCGTCGCAAGCCATACCGATGGTTGCGAAAACCGTAGCTGAGAATTCCATAACCATTTGCATCTCCATGACCATCGCGTAACAATAAACGCTACGGTAGACCCTCTCCGTCACCGGGAGGTAAAGCGCGAAGAGTAAACCGGCTCCGATCGTGGATATAAACCCGATGAAATACTTGGTTTTAGTTAAACCGGCCGGTTTATCTTGGCTCGAACCGAGAGCGAGCAAAACAGAGCTTAAGGTTAAGAGAACAACGCAATTGAGATTTGAGAAAGTGATCTTCTGTTTCACAATGATCACAGACAAGAGTAAAGTGAAGATGAGTTGAGTGGAGAGGAGAAGCGATGACGTGGACACCGGAAGGTACGAAGTTCCCCATGAGAAGAGGAAGTTGTTGAAACCGAGACCCAACCCGATCAAGACGGAGAAAATGAGATGGCGGCGCGTGAAGAGCGTGAAAGGACGGCGAGTGGTGGTTTTGAAAACGTAGTGAGGGAGATAGATTAGGAAGAGGAGGAGAGGGAAGCCAGTGGATTGGACCCACGTGGAGACCCAACGGCTCGAGCCACCGTGGACGAAGTAGTATTTCGCGAGGAGGCTCGATGCGATGGAGCCGACGAAGAGACAACCGTAAGTGGCGAGGAGGAGGCTGAGAGATCGCTTGACCGGTGGTTTGACCAGGTTTTGTGGTTGTTGTTCATCTGCTCGTTGTTGCTCTGCGTTGACTCGGCCATCACTCATTTTTGGCTCTTTGTGTTTTTGATAATCTTTTCTTATTATCTCTTTTTTTAGTTTTTGTAACTGTGATTTTGCATGAAGAGAGAATGGAAGAAGAAGACGAGTGGAAGAAGGGAAGATGGGTCAGTCTCCAACCCTGCACACATACTTACTCATGTATATATTGTGTAATTTTCGAAATTAAAATATTACTATATTCATTTTTTTTGTTTGTTCATAGTCAAATACAATCATTTTTAATTAATGTGATGCATTGCATTGCCTCGTTGCTAGGAAATTATCTAAATATACTGTTAGGTAAAAAGAGGATATTAAAGATTACCGAAGTTTTTAGTTACGATTTTTAGCATGTCATTCATATGATACTTTTATTATAAAAGTTTTATATTTCAAGAAAATGATCCCAAAATGTTTTTTTTTTCATTTTTTCATAAAAACAAAATTTAAGAATGATAAATGCAAAATTTCATTTCTGGAAAACTTTTAGCGGTTTGGTTATATATATATATTTTTTGGCTCGACCTAGAAGTTTTTCTTAAGTGAGCCCATAAAAAAAAACTTCCAATTGCTTAAGGATATATACTTATCGTTTGTAAGCAAATAAAAGGTTCTTTTGTTTCCGATAGTCTATATTTCTATGATTTAAAATTTAGTTTAGATATTGAAGTAATTATAATATATTTATCAATTATTAGTAAGGATAATATAGTAAATCATTTAAGAAAAAATATTAGTTTTCCAAAATATTTTTAAAAGGTGTAGTTTTCACACACGTTTTGGGTTAGTTTAACAAAGTTCCTCTTTTGTTAAAGTATCCTCTACTTTCAGAAATAGAGTTATAAGATCTATTGAAAATGCAAATAAAATCTAAAAGGGTTAAATCCAACAAAAGAATAATCTTGTTTAAACTAATACAAAACAAATAAATAATTTTACCATATTTCTCGTCTGTACACTTTATCTATATTAAAATTTATTTCTATTTTTTACCTCCTTAAATGTTGACTTGGTGGCTGTGTCATAGATTTAGACAAGTGGTAAAATCGTTTTACTAATGCACAAAATTTCTACACGTGTTAACAAATTTAACCTTAGTAAAAATATTATAGTTTCTGAGATGGAAAATAATCAAATATTATATAATTTTTTTTTTTACCTTATTAATATGTTTTCCTAATTATTTGGTCAGACCTTATCCAAATAATAAATATATATAAAAAAACATTTTTTTCTATCCGTTGCATTAATCTAAGAATTTAATACAATAAGACATTTTTAGATTCAAATCAAATATTGAGTTGTAATTTTATTTTTCCTTGTTAAACATGTTTTCTTTAATCATTTGGTACTCTCTTCACAGAAATAATGTACTATCATTTTCTTGTTCTTTGTTTTCGACTAAAATAAAATTAGTGAGGTAAAAGAGAAATCAACACTATAATAACACAAGTGCCTCTCCTTGTGTTGACACATCAGATTTTTTAATGATTTTGGTGTTGACATGTCAATAAATGAAAAAACTTTATAATCCAATAAGAACATTTTAATTAAACACATCATATTTAATTAGACACATCATATTTAATTCTTTATTTTATAAAACACAAAGTCATTTGACCAATAAAAACATGTCACATGCAATTTGTATTATATTTAAAAAAAATTAATAAAAAGTTAAAAAAAATACAACTTACTCATATTTTATATTTTTCGACAAAGTTTGAAATAAAAAATTAAGCAACAAAAAATCGGGAAAACAAACAACCAACTAATCCTAAATTTTCTTACACACGACACACCACTCCATGATTATATGATATTTGAAAATTTGACACTCTATCAAGATTTTTCAAGTCTTTTTATCTTTCTCTAAAAATTTAATTCACGTTAAATTCAGATCCATAATAAACATAAATCTGAAATTATATAAAAAAATATAATTGTAGTCGATCCAAGCCCACGTCACTTTTCTTTACTTTAGACTCATATTTTTTATTTCATATTCATTATCTCTTTATCACGAAAAAACACCAAGTTTAATCTCTACGGATTCGAAGAACAAGATGTGAGTTTCACTCATCTGATCTATACTAAACATGAAGCTCAAAGTTTGAAGCTGGTGCAACGAATAAAAAATCAAATGCAGAAAAAATCGAACTGCACATTCTATTATTGAAAGCTTCTTATCAGAACCATAACACTAAAATGTCCCACTTATAATCTCTTCTACATAATAATGTATGTTTATCTATCTTGCTTTAAGTTCTAAGCATGCAATACAAATGTTCATAAAATCCATTTGATGGTTCAAGAACTTCAATGCAATATAAGAGAACCACACAATATCACTATTCAGAAGATTTATTTATTTTCTTTCGGTATACGTTCATTTGTGTATATCTACATGATCTTATGGTGAGATATTCATCAGAACTATTTGTTTTCTTTTTATATTCTTTTATTATAATTGTTTTGGTATAAATATCATCATTGTGTTATCACTAATATACTAATTTCACGAATTAATTTAATTTATTATTATCTCAAACATAGAATAATTTAATATTTTTTATATTGTTACTGAAATCATTATAATTTAAAATTTTTAATATGTCATAATATTTTAATTTTACCAAAAAAACTTACTTTAAATACAAAAAAAAACATTTTTATGTTGTTTTAACAAGTTTTAACAAGTAGTGATAGTTCACTTGATTTCAAGGATTCTCTTGGGAGAATATTTGTTACCAAAATTTTTTTTCCAAAATAATGCCCATAAAAAATAATTTACTAAATATAATAAAAACCAAAATTATTGAAGAAAAACCCCGCGACGTAGTGCGGGTATTTACCTAGTTAGTATAATAAGAAAATTAAAATTCACATTTGAAAATGAAAAGAAAAAAAAAAAGTTTCAGAAATATGAAAACAAATAAATATTTTATACAGTAGTGCGTTAAATATTTTTCAACCACATTTTCAAATTTAAATTTGTGTAAAGTTCAGTCTCCAGACTATGCACGTAATATATACACACACTGCTGGTCAAAATACTTGTATTTTTTTTAAATAAAGATAAGATACTAATATATTCATACTCTCATATATAGTCAATTAAACTATTTCTGATAATGTGATGTACGGAGCTAGGTAGCATGGAAACTCTCTCCAAAGTCCGTTTTCCGTTTCAGAAACGTTTTGGAAACGGAAACTCTCGAAAACACGGTGGAAACACGATAAAAGCATGTAATTTGGAAACGCGATGGAAAAATCTATTTACGTTTCAGAAACGCAATGGAAACATCTATTTATGTTTCGAAAACACAATGGAAACTCACTTTTATTTTTTTGGAAATTTATTAAGTAAATAATTGAGAAAGATAAGATATATAGGATATTGATATTTTTTATAACCTAAATTATTTAGAAGTTTAAAACTCTGATATTTTTCAAATATCTATGTTTCAAATATTTTTTAAAAATATGGTTTTATTGTTTTGTTACATTTTTAATTGATTTTAATTATATATAATTAATAAAAATTATTTACTTAAATATAACTAATTTTAATATTATATATATATATGTGTGTTCACGTTTCCAACACGTACCCGTTTTTTAAATTTTTGAAAAAATCGTTTCCACGTTTCCACACGTTTCGCTTTCGCGTATCCGTTTCCGTTTCCGTTTTCATGCTACTTAGGTACCGAATCTTTCAAAACAAATTTCTTAAAATACAGCTTATAAGGTTATAGCCTTATAGACCTAAAGTCAAGATATTATACAAGTTTTGGGTTAGCATTTTTGATATGTTTTTTTTTTAATATAAAACTAGATATGTTTTTTGAATTGTTATATTTCACGAAAATACTCAAATTTACATTAAAATTTAATTTTAATTTTCTTAATATTATAAGTGCGAAAATAAATATGTAGATTTCATAAATAATTGGAAACTTTTACCTGTTGGTAAAGAAAAATTAAGATTCATTCACTACTCCTATGTAGATTATGGTGTCTATTTGTGTTTGTAACTTTGTATACAGGAAGGCTAATGGTTTGACTAGATTAAACAATAGAATATTCTTTTACAGTTATCTTAACTAGAAAAATAGAATATATTTTTCAGTTAAACTGATTTATACTTTGGGGTTTTCCTTTTCACCTATCAAAAAACATGAAAAAGAAGAGTAAAAACAAAGGAATATTGTTCCTTATATTTTTTTTCATTGAATACCCTAACATTTTTACCAGTCATACAAAAAAAAAGCTGCTCACATTTAATTACTAGGAAAAAACCCGCTCGTTTCGCGGATTTGATATATATATTTTTATGCATTACATATTTAGGCGTATTTGTATACTGTTTTTCTTTAATGTTGTTTTTATTGTTGCATTTTTCATGTATTTTATTATTCTATTTTTATTATTTTATGTGTTTTAATTGTTATTTTTTGTATGCACTATTATACATACACAATAAACTATTTCATGATTTTTATTTGCGGTTAGTTTTATTAAGTTTTTTTTTAAAATTTAATTTTTAAAATTATTATTCTTATTCTTATTAGTCTATTTTTTTCCTTTGTTATCCAACTATTCTACTAATAATTTTTTTTTGTAAATATTTAAATAGCATAACATATTTTCACTTATTTTGGTTTTTGACATCACACATTATTTAAATTTTTGTAGTTATTTCTTTCAAAATTAATATTTAATATTACTCAAATATTGATATAAATATCTAAATTATTCTCTTCTAATTTGTAGTGGAGTAAAGTGTTGATGTTCTTTGACCCCTTTAAAATTTTAGAGATATGGAGCAATAATTTTTTTTCTTTTTTTGTTTAGCTAGTGTCCGAGAACTTTTAAGATCTCTCATTAGCACTTCGACTTCTAATCTTGTTGGAGCATTTGGATGGAGATCTTCGATTTAGAAAAAAAACTTTGTGATTATATGTGTGGTATGTTCTTTAGTTGAAAATATCGATGTACAAATGAAGTTTAATAAAACTTCACTCTCTCGTGCGACTCTAAGGGGATTAGTATCGCTTTCGATGAATCTGAGGGAGATCAGCACGACGGTTATGATGTTTGTTTTTTATTGTTTCTCGGTGATCAATACCTTACATCGTAAGTATACTTTTAAACAAAACAAAACAATAGATTTGGGTAGTTAGAAATTGTTCTTTTGTTGGTGGTTTGATTAGAGAAAATAAGAGAAATTTTATATAATAAAGTAAGATTTTTTTTAAAAAAGTTCTGATATGTTGATACGTGTCACTTACAACTCCTTTTTATATTTTCTTTAAACGCTGACATGTGTCATTTACAACATATTCTCTAACATATTCTATAAGAAAATATAGAAAGGAGATGTAAGTGACATGTGTCAGCGTATTAGAAATTTTTTTTAAAAAACTTTATTTTATTATATACTAGAGTATGCGCGGGCAGTAAATTTTTATTAGTTTTTAAGAATCTCAGGATTTCAAAATCATTGAATGTGGTCAGTCAGACAATAGAGTAAAATTTTTTTTGAAAACCCAAAACCACCTTTAAAGTACTGGTGCTTAACAATAATTATAAAGATGAATAAAATTCCTTCTAGAGAAGAAAAAAATACAGTCACGAGATTCGTGCCTTTTCAATTTTACATCCCCAAATATTGAAGTTTTTATTTAAATGAAACCTAAATTAAGTAAAGTATAATTAGAAAGAGTATCGCCAATGATGGAGTTGATGCCGGCCGGTGAACGTTGAAGAAAAAAAGTAAGAGAAAAGTTTATTTGGAATATTGCCTTTGGAGAGAAGAAAAATGGTTGTAAGAAAAAACAATTTTTTTTTCTTTTCAGAAAACTCCAAATATTTATATTATAGTAGAATATTATTATTTGATAGAAATTATCCACCCAAATTTTTTTGTTTTTTGAGAAATAGAGTGTATCTTTTGATACCATAAATTTGGAAATTGAGAAGTTGTGAAGTTTTGGAGTTTATATAACTGTATATACAATGAACTTAATGTTGATGGTGCAATGAATATCTCTAAGGTTATGTGGATTTTATACACTAAACCAAAACATATTGTGTAAATAAACGTAACTTTTGATTTTTTTTTCTACAAAAAAAAAAGAGGACACGTGTAAATCACACAACAATATAACACTCATCACAAAGCTGGGGTTGACACTATTTTCACCAATTCGGAACAGTATGTTCCAAAAGCGACCATGGTTGTTAAGACTTATTTATACCCATGAAAAATACAATTTAGACATACGTCAATGAGAATATGAACTATGACGGCAAGTATTTTGTATTTATGAATTTTTCATTTGTTCAAATTTGTCATTGTCTAACACTTTTATTCTTATATTTCATAGAATTTACTAATTAACCAAACTCTACTTCATGATTGAATGATCCCTCATTTTTTCCCCATCATTGGTTTGTCTATTTGTCTTTGAATTCCTTCGCTTTTGTTACTATCACCATTTCACTGGCATCTCATCACTATAACAACTGGTGTAATCTGAGATGAAGAAAGTATGATCACCATGATTGATATACCATACACTTTTTTGAAATGGCTTAACTGCAATTGACAAAGTGGAGTTATTCTTTTAAACCCTAGAACAGATGCATCTTTTGGAAAAATACATAATTTCTTGTCAAAAATGATAAAGCACTAATACAAAATTGCAACATTTGGTTTTATTTTCTTACAAAAAAGGACAACACATATCAATCATACAATAGAGTTAAAATTTGTGGAAACATATAACCATAGCTAAAGTACTGGCGTTTAACAATAATTATGGAAATTAATGAAATTCATCAAGAACATATGAAGATACAGTCGCGAGATTCGTGTCTTTTCAATTTTACATCTCCAAATATTGAAGTTTTTATTTAAATAAAACCTAAATAACCTATAATTCGAAAGAATATGGCCAACGCCGGAGTCGACGTCAGCAGATGAACGATGGAGAAAAGTTTATTTAGAAGATTAGTTTCTGAGAAAAGAAAAAAAAATTGTGAGAAGAAATCAATTTAAAAAAAAAAAAAAATTCATATGTTTATAATAGAATATAAAATTATTATTAAATAGAAAATATCCATAAATATTTTGAGAAATAAAGAGTATCTTTTTCTACCATACATTTGGAAATTGAGAAGTTGCGACTTTTTGGAGTTTATATAACCGTATATACATTGAACCAAATATATGATACATTGAATATCTCTAAGGTTTGTGTATACATTGAACCAAATATACGGTGTATTCAATATCTCTAACGTTTGTGTATACATTGAACCAAATTATTGTCTAAACCTAAAAGACCTAACATTTCGTAAGAGGACACGTGTCGATCATATAACTCATGATACTCATCTTTTATAATATATAAAATATAAAATAAAAATAAAATTGAGAAGTTGCAACGTTTTGGAGTTTATATAATCGTATATACATTGAATCAAATATACGATGCATTGAATATCTCTAAGGTTTGTGTATACATTGAACCAAATATACGATGAATTGAATATCTCTAAGGTTTGTTTATACATTGAACCAAACATATGATGCATTGAATATCTCTAAGGCTTGTGTATACATCGAACCAAATCATTGTGTAAACGTAAGAGATATAACTTTTCGTTTTTTTGTCTACAAAAAAAAAAGATACGTATTGATCATACAACCCACAACACTCATATTTTATAATATATAAAAAGATATCCATTTACAACATTTTTTTTTTGATAAAGACACATAAGATTCATTTATAACAAGCTAATCAAAATATTTTGTTGTATGACCCCTACTTTTAGAAGTAGAGTACATAGTAGAGATTAGATTTTGAGGCTTCGATGATCTAGGAAAACTAGATGTTACAATAATGCGTTGAAACTAAAACAAATGGGAAAACTATTAGTTCGAAAATGAAAATTAGATATAATAAAAGGTTGAAATCGAAAAGATGAATTAATTTTACCATATATTTCGCCTTCCGTAACAATATATAATCTTCATGATTTTTAATGAATTAGTTTGGATATCAAAGCCTTTTGACTTTAATCGGTTAAAAGAGATCATGTTGTTACGATCATGATACTTGACTATTGGATAACTATAAATTTTTTAATTTTTTATCATTATATAACAATACCTATTGATCATTATCAAAAAAAAAAAAAATCAATAATTGTGGAAGTGAAATGTTGGAAGAAGGAAGATGACAGTGACAGCTGCTACTGCTGGGTTAATATAGGGAATTACAAATTAGTTTTTTGATAAAGGGTTATCATTTCTCTTTTTTGATTTTGGGTGAAACTTTCAATGGAGAGTTACAAGTTAGAGAAAAAGTTTTGCTGGAAAAGTTGATGAAGAAACAAAAACAAAAAATTATTTTGAGTGACAAAAAAAAAAAAAAAACAAAACAAAACACAAAACATTTTAGTTTTTTAAGTGTTTTCAGTTTTACTTTGACTTTCTCTCTCTTTAGCATTAATTTGAATGTTTTAAATTTAATTTTTATTAGTTTTTACTATCTATTAATTATTAACACATTTTCCTGTATAAAATTTAAAGCCATTGTAATTACAATTAATTCACAATGATCATTTCTCGTACTTTTGTAGTAAATGCACAAATCTTTAAAATTAACATATCATTAATTTATTTTACTTTATCTAAAAGAAAAGCTCTACAATTGGTTAGTGATATCAAATTTAAGTTATAAATAAATATAATATATCAATATTAATAATTTAATGAGGAAAATTAGCCAATTGAATGATACCTAGTAAAACAAAAGTTGAAATACAAAATTTAAATTGAAAATAACAACTTACTACAATAATGGTCGGTTTTATATTACTGATCATATACGTCTGTAATTCTAATAATTTTATGTCAAAAATTGTCAAATTCTTGGTTTTTGGGTGAAATTTCGCATAAAAAAATTGATAAACAATTTTTTATTTGATGAGATCATTTGACCACTTTTTTGTTTCATATCAAATGAATTCATGTTCACAACTAATTGTAGATTTTCTTCAAGTTTGATTGCTTCGCCTATCATATCTGATAGTCGGGGGGAGGGGTCATGCGGATAAACTCTATCACAAGAGAGCGAATTTGTGCTATATGCTAGATATGTTATCTTAGCGAGTTATTCTTCTTAGAAGTTTTCTATTTGCTTTTATTTTTGCATCAATAGCATGGTCAAATAAACCTTCCAGAAGATGATGTTTAAGATCTAATATGATGTTTGGTGTAAGGGTGTGGAAGAAAAAAAACTTTTTGTCGAAGTTGGATTGGAACTCACCAGTGGGATAGTAAAGCGCCTTGTTCTTCTAGGTGTCGCTGACACATTTCCGCAACCACAAATTACAAAGAAAAATAAATAAAATATGTCACAAATAAAAATAGTCTTCAACGAGATTCCGACTGAATGAGATGTCTTCTTTGTTTAAAGTATGTTATATATAGAAATTTTCGTATAATATAACTAAAAAGTTTAATGTTTTTCTCCTGAGATTTCCAAGTAAGTAGGAAATAAAGATTGCGCCAAAATGAATATGTTTTTATATATAGTTATCCTGGCTAAAATTGATACGAAATTAAGTTCATGTGGATAAAAATGTTGGTGTGCATCCACATCCACACCACTGATATTAAGCGGAAAACATAAGGCATCCGCCTTTTTTCTTAGTATATATTTACAGGAAGTATATATTATTTTTTTTTGTCATCTGATATTATATATTGAAAATGATAGAGTAACCACATTACAGACCTCGAAAACTTCAAAGACATAGTCCGCAAGTTTCAACTGCCTTAGCTCGGATCTTCGGGAGCCAAATTAACAACATAAACGCGCTAAAATGAGATCATGCTAACTAACAACAATCAAACTTCAAACACCGATCTAAACCTAAGAACGGAAACCACTAAGACATCACCAGGATCCCGTCAATACCTAACTGTGACTTCTACTCTTCTTGTCCTCGCTTGATGATGTTTGTAGACTTCAGAAATTAGAAAAATTGTGTTTCCTTATGATGGGCAAGGCGGAACCCTCATATAGAAGACAGAACCGCCAAAACTATCGGAGCCGGTTGAACCTGTAACTAACTGGATCCAAAAGTAATCAGCAAGGCCCCAAACGAAGCCCACCAGAGACTTTAGCAGTCGTTGAGCCTACGTCACCACCTTCAGCCATCGTTAGTTTGAGGTAACTTTGTGGCTTGGTCTTGGATTTATAAGCTTAGTTTTGTGGTCTGATTGGATCTAATCAAGGGTGTTAATGAATCATAACAGCACCACCCCAGACCACCGAAGGCCCTTGTTGAATCCCGCTCCGTCGTGTGAACCACCAAGCTCGCCGGAACTGTAAGTCGCGAGTCTCTTCCTTCATGAATCACTGGTTGTTAATTGTTAGATATGGATTTGAAACTTGTTGTTGGGACTGGATGATGCAGATTTGGCCACCGTTGAATCACCACCATCACCTCCAAGCATCATCGGCGAGAGTCGTCGTTGAGAGAGGTACGGTCGGCTCCTTCGTTCGTGATGTTGATTGTTGGGATTTAATTAATAATTGGGTTGACTTGAACCAAATTAAACCAGCTGGAATTGTGAGTTTACGTCACCAAACCAAACGTAATATTGTTACGTAAGTGGAGCATTGTGGTGTAATTAAATTAGTGGATTGGTTTAGTGTATTTATTAAATCAAGTCTAATTAATTTAATTAGGGGAAAACACCAAGGATTAATTTAAACCAAGGCTATGGAGTGGATTGGATTAGGGAATTAAATCATGATTAATTATGGGTATTAATTATGGATTTAATTTGTGACCGGTTAATTTAACCCGATGCAGTTGAGAATTGTTGTTGAGCCGGACCTCCATTTTGCTAATTTTAGACCGAGATTTCATCCGTAATTGCTAAGGTGAGGACAAGTTCGTGTTTTCTTTGTATATTTATATATTTAGATAATTACTTAGTTTAAGGTTAACCCGAGTATACCTGCGGATTACGTATAAAATGAGTAACCGTATTTGTTTGATGCGTGTAGTAATATTATAATAATTACGCGTATATTTTTTTATAAAGGAAGAACTAGTATTTTAGGATTGAAAATTAATACGGGAATTTTACTGCGTGTTGTGTGGTTCTGTGAAAGGCATGATTTTGTGATTAAATAAGTGATTGTGAAATGGAAATGCGGGTAAACCGCGAAGTTATGTGCGAGGAGAGATCCTTGTAGTTGTGTGTTGGCTTATGGACGCTGGGTTGCGGGTAAGCTAGGATTGGCTGACGAGCCAACGAGGAAAGTGCGGGAAGACGTGCCGTGGGCACTAGGGATCCGTAAACGTACAAGTGAGTGGTGCGGGAAGACGTGCCGTGGGCACTAGGGATCCGTAAACGTACGAGTGAGTGGTGCGGGAAGACGTGCCGTGAGCACTAGGGATCCGTTAACGTACGAGTGAGTGGTGCGGGAAGACGTGCCGTGGGCACTAGGGATCCGATACGCACGAGAGTTGGCCGCGTCCTCGCGGAATTGATTGATGTTTGTGTGTCGTGGACACGTGATTGCCTGCTTGTCTTAGGTTTAGACTTGGTGATGGTTTAGATATATTTGTGTATGGAGAATTCGTGAGCCCTAAGGCTCGCCCCACTGAGTAATCCCCCGATTACTCACCCCTCTCTTTTCGTTGCAGGTAACCAAGATGAGTAGTCATGGAGTGAGCAGTTGGTGTCGGACTAGGAGCTAGAGTTTTCGTTTATTTTAATCTTCGCTATTGGATTTATTGGGTTATTTATGTATTTACGCTTTGACGATGATTGGAAGACGTTCAGTTATTTGCGGAAGTATTTTAATGGTTAAATTCATATGGGTAATGAGTTACTTGAGTTGCAAGTTGTTGAGTTATGCCGTGTTAAGAATCGGGTGTTTACAATTTGGTATCAGAGCTCTAGGTTATGTCAAACCGGTTCTGACCCGGAAGGCAGTCCTGAGGAAGAAGACTGATTCAGTTGTTTTTGTGTCAGATGCCGCCAAAGAGAGGAAGGGGAGGACGAGCAAGAGCTGTGGAAGTTGAGCGCCCAGTGGCAGCAGATGCTAATGTGGCTCAGGCAGGAGCAGTACCAGTAAATGGCATTGCAGCTGAAATGACCTTGTTCGAGGAATTCCAAAGGTTTCGGGAGTTCATGCAGAGGGAACCAGCTGTGAGGGATGCACCAGAGGGGAACGCACCACAGCCGGGTGCACCAAATGGGGCAGCCCAGCCTCAGCATCCGCCTCCACCACCACCACCACCACCACCGGTTCAGGTTAGTCAGTGGGTTGTATTTAAGACGGGGGTTTCATAATTTTGTAGGCCCAAGTGCAAGTCCCAACGTACTGGGAAGCAATGAGGAGTTTGAAAGAAATGAATACGGAGTCATTTGGTGGTCGATCTGACCCTATAGCAGCTGATAATTGGAGAAAAAGGTTGGAGAGGAATTTTGACAATGCCAGGTGCCCGCATGAGCACCGCAGAGATTTAGCGGTTCAATACCTTAAGGATGAGGCGTTAGTGTGGTGGGACAAGGTGGTAGCCCAAGCACAAGGGCGATATGTGCTGACTTGGGAGGATTTTAAAACAGAGTTCATTAGGAAGTACTTTCCGAGAGAGGCTATGGATAGGATGGAGAATGAGTTCATGGAACTGCGTCAAGGAAACATGACGGTGAGGGATTAAGAGGCAGAATTCGATCGACTCAGCCGGTTTGCCGGTAGGTTTATGGATGAGGATGAACTTATTCGCAGGTTCTTGAGAGGTCTGAGGATTGAGCTAAAGAACCGCTGTGAGATGTACGACCATCGCAGTATGATCGGGTTGGTGGAGAAAGCCGCAACCTTGGAGATTGGTTTGGAAAGAGAGTTGAGCCAGACTAAGGCGGCACAGGCGAAGCTGCAAAAGGGAACGACTCAGAAAAGGACTTGGGATGCAACGAATGTGAGAACTCCACCTACTTGTTTTAACTGCAATCAGACGGGACACATTCAGAGGGATTGTCCTCGAGCTAGGACCACTACGAGTTGTTTTGAGTGTGGGCGACAAGGTCACATTGCCAAATTTTGCACGCAGAGGACTGGAGGGCGGCAAGAAAGGGATCGCCCAAGAGAGTACCCACCGCCACCACCAAAACGTCAGAATGTGGCGCCTCGGGTGATGATGGCTGAAGAGCATGAGGATGACGAGCCGATCACTGGTACGTGGTTATTAATTGCGCAAAGTTTTCTGGTTTGTGAATTTCAATTCTTTACGTGTATGAGTGCGTTGTCTGCTTAGTGTTAGTATAACCATGTAGGTTCGGTTTTTGTGGGAGGATGGCCAGCTTATACGCTGTTTGATACCGGTGCTACACTCAGCTGTGTAAAGCCGGGAGTGACTAAGAGATGGACTTTTGATGGTAAATTTGATCCGAAAAACCAGACGATTGGAACTGTTGGGAAGGAACGTTTAGGGTCTACAGGAGTGCATCGAGATGTGCCTATCATGATCAACGGAGAAGCCTTGCTTGGAGATCTAGCAGAAACGGAGGTGAACCATTATGATGTGATTCTTGGGATCAATTGGTTAAGGAAGCATCATGCGGTATTGGATTGTCGCCGATCCCGGGTACATTTTACCAGGCCGGAAGGGAAGTTGGTGTTCCAGGGTGTAAAAAGTGGGGAAGGGTTTTCTATCATATCCATGATGCAAGCAGAGGAGCTTATAGAGAAAGGAAATGATGCTTTCCTAGCCACCATTTCTGTTGCGGGAGAGGAGATGGAATTGGGAGTTGAGAGCGTTCCCATTGTGGAGGAGTATGCAGACGTATTCGAGCCTTTAAAGGGACCGCCACCAAGTAGAGGGGATGCTCTCACGATAGAATTGGAGCCCGGGACCGCTCCTGTATCCCGAGCACCTTATCGCTTGGCACCTGCGGAAATGGCAGAACTAAAGACTCAGTTAGAGGATCTTACAGATAAAGGGTTTATTCGGCCGAGTAGTTCACCATGGGGAGCACCTGTGCTTTTTGTGAAGAAGAAAGACGGGAGTTTGAGACTTTGTATTGACTACCGAGGACTGAACAAGGTAACCATCAAGAATAAGTACCCGTTGCCACGAATTGACGAGTTGTTGGACCAGCTGCAAGGAGCTTCATGGTTTTCAAAGATTGACTTAACCTCAGGGTACCACCAGATCTCGATAGCAGAGGAGGATATAAGGAAAACCGCTTTTCGGACTAGGTATGGACATTACGAATTCGTAGTAATGCCTTTTGGGTTGACTAATGCGCCAGCCGCATTCATGAAGCTGATGAATAATGTATTTCGGGAATACTTGGATAAGTGTGTGATAGTATTCATTGATGACATTCTGGTATACTCAAAGAGTCGGGAGGAGCATGAGAAACATTTGCGGATGGTATTGGATAAGTTGCGGGAGCAACAACTGTATGCAAAGATGAGTAAGTGCAGTTTCTGGCAGAGAAAGATTGGGTTCCTCGGGCATGTTGTCTCTGAAGAAGGAATATCTGTGGATCCAGAGAAGATATCCTCAATAAATAGTTGGCCAACACCCAAGAGTGCTACTGAGGTCCGTAGTTTCCTGGGATTGGCAGGTTACTATCGGAAGTTCGTGGAAGGATTTGCAAGTATAGCTAAGCCGATGACGCGACTTACAGGGAAGAATGTAAAGTTTGAGTGGACAGAAGAATGTGAGGGTAGTTTCCGAGTTTTGAAGAGGCATTTGACAGAAACCCCAATGTTGGTACTACCAAGACTTAGAGTGCCATATGTGGTGTATACTGACGCATCAGGGACAGGATTAGGATGTGTGTTGATGCAAGATGAGAAAGTCATCGCCTATGCCTCTAGACAATTAAGGACCCACGAAGTTAACTACCCCACCCATGATCTGGAGCTAGCTGCGGTTGTTTTTGCTTTGAAGATTTGGAGGGCATACTTGTATGGGGAAAAAGTTCAGGTGTATACTGATCACAAGAGTTTGAAATACATTTTCACCCAGTCGGATCTCAACCTCAGACAGAGGAGATGGGTTGAGTTGTTAGCAGATTATGACTTGGAGATTACCTATCACCCGGGAAAGGCTAACTCGGTAGCTGATGCCCTGAGCAGACGTAAGAATAGTGTCTCGAGAGAAAAAGAGGTAAGCGAGCTAGAGGACATCTTGAGTACACTGAGTATTTGCGCCACTTCGGCCGGGGAGGACGTTGTTGGGTTAGAAGCAGTGAATCAGGCTGACCTCTTATTGAGGATCCGCGAGGCACAAAAGACTGACGCTGAATTGAAAGGGATGATAGAGAATAGTGTGGAGGGGTTCCACACCGCGGAGAATGGTACGTGCATGTATAAGGGACGAGTTAGAGTGCCAGATGATAAAGGTCTGAGAGACGAGATATTAGCACAAGCTCATAGTTCACGGTTTTCAGTTCACCCGGGAACCACTAAGATGTATCACGACTTGAAACGGTATTACAACTGGGGTAATATGAAACGAGACGTGGCTGCGTGGGTATCAAAGTGTCAGACATGTCAGCAAGTGAAAGCGGATCACCGAGTCCCAAGTGGTTTACTTCAGACTTTGCCGTTACCGGAATGGAAATGGGATATGGTAACCATGGACTTTGTTACCGGGCTGCCAACAACCACTGGCGGTAAGAATGCCATATGGGTTATTGTCGATCGACTTACCAAGACTGCTCATTTCTTGGCCATCAAGAAAACGGATGGTGTGGATGTCTTAGCACGGACATATATGGATGAGATTGTTACGAGGCATGGAGTACCAGTCAGTATTGTGTCAGATCGGGATCCAAAGTTTACATCAATATTTTGGCAGGCCTTTCAGAGAGCCTTAGGCACCAAGGTACGACTTAGCACAGCGTATCACCCCCAGACAGACGGGCAGTCAGAGAGGACAATTCAGACGTTAGAAGATATGTTAAGGGCGTGTGTACTGGACTGGGAATGAAACTGGCTCAAGTACCTTCCTTTGGTGGAATTTGCGTACAATAATAGTTATCACTCCAGCATAGGGATGCCACCGTATGAGGCCCTATATGGTAGACCATGTCGTACTCCGCTCTGTTGGACTGAAGTAGGGGAGCGCAAGGACCTAGAGCCTGAAATGGTCAATGAGACTATAGAGCAGGTGGAGTTGCTTCGAGATAGGCTTAAAGAGGCTCATGACAGACAAAAGAGCTATGCAAATAAGCGTCGGAAGGATCTGGAGTTTGCAGTCGGTGATGCGGTATACTTGAAAATGAGAATATTCAGAGGGGCAGATAAAAACCGAAAGTTGAAAAAACTTAAGCCGAGGTATATGGGACCATACGTCATTACAGAGAGGATTGGTGCGGTAGCTTACCGCTTGGCATTATCGCAGGAGTTGTCTAACTTCCACGACATTTTTCACGTGTCTCAATTGCGGAAAGTTGTCAGAGAACCGGAATTGATTCTACCTAACCCGCCAGCAGATTTAAACCGGAACTTAACTGCAGTGAGTAAACCCGTGGAAATCTTGGACAGTCAGGAAATGGAAATCCAAGGCAAAATGAAACAGTCAGTCAAGGTATGTTGGGAAAGAGACGGAATTAGAGAAGAGACATGGGAATTAGAAAATCAGATGCAGACGGATTACCCTGAACTTTTCAAGGATCAAGGCGATGGTTCGAATTCGGGGACGAATTCCTCTGTAGTAGGGGAGAATTGTAACAGACTGGATCCAAAAGTAATCAGCAAGGCCCCAAACGAAGCCCACCAGAGACTTTAGCAGTGTGAATAAAAGGAGGACACGAAAATCGAGGCAAACCCTAGAGGACTGCAGCCATCGAGACCCCACCGCTATCACCGTCGTTGAGCCTACGTCACCACCTTCAGCCATCGTTAGTTTGAGGTAACTTTGTGGCTTGGTCTTGGATTCATAGGCTTAGTTTTGTGGTCTGATTGGATCTAATCAAGGGTGTTAATGAATCATAACAGCACCACCCCAGACCACCGAAGGCCCTTGTTGAATCCCGCTCCGTCGTGTGAACCACCAAGCTCGCCGGAACTGTAAGTCGCGAGTCTCTTCCTTCATGAATCACTGGTTGTTAATTGTTAGATATGGATTTGAAACTTGTTGTTGGGACTGGATGATGCAGATTTGGCCACCGTTGAATCACCACCATCACCTCCAAGCATCGTCGGCGAGAGTCGTCGTTGAGAGAGGTACGGTCGGCTCCTTCGTTCGTGATGTTGATTGTTGGGATTTAATTAATAATTGGGTTGACTTGAACCAAATTAAACCAGCTGGAATTGTGAGTTTACGTCACCAAACCAAACGTAATATTGTTACGTAAGTGGAGCATTGTGGTGTAATTAAATTAGTGGATTGGTTTAGTGTATTTATTAAATCAAGTCTAATTAATTTAATTAGGGGAAAACACCAAGGATTAATTTAAACCAAGGCTATGGAGTGGATTGGATTAGGGAATTAAATCATGATTAATTATGGGTATTAATTATGGATTTAATTTGTGACCGGTTAATTTAACCCGATGCAGTTGAGAATTGTTGTTGAGCCGGACCTCCATTTTGCTAATTTTAGACCGAGATTTCATCCGTAATTGCTAAGGTGAGGACAAGTTCGTGTTTTCTTCGTATATTTATATATTTAGATAATTACTTAGTTTAAGGTTAAGCCGAGTATACCTGCGGATTACGTATAAAATGAGTAACCGTATTTGTTTGATGCGTGTAGTAATATTATAATAATTACGCGTATATTTTTTTATAAAGGAAGAACTAGTATTTTAGGATTGAAAATTAATACGGGAATTTTACTGCGTGTTGTGTGGTTCTGTGAAAGGCATGATTTTGTGATTAAATAAGTGATTGTGAAATGGAAATGCGGGTAAACCGCGAAGTTATGTGCGAGGAGAGATCCTTGTAGTTGTGTGTTGGCTTATGGACGCTGGGTTGCGGGTAAGCTAGGATTGGCTGACGAGCCAACGAGGAAAGTGCAGGAAGACGTGCCGTGGGCACTAGGGATCCGTAAACGTACAAGTGAGTGGTGCGGGAAGACGTGCCGTGGGCACTAGGGATCCGTAAACGTACGAGTGAGTGGTGCGGGAAGACGTGCCGTGAGCACTAGGGATCCGTTAACGTACGAGTGAGTGGTGCGGGAAGACGTGCCGTGGGCACTAGGGATCCGATACGCACGAGAGTTGGCCGCGTCCTCGCGGAATTGATTGATGTTTGTGTGTCGTGGACACGTGATTGCCTGCTTGTCTTAGGTTTAGACTTGGTGATGGTTTAGATATATTTGTGTATGGAGAATTCGTGAGCCCTAAGGCTCGCCCCACTGAGTAATCCCCCGATTACTCACCCCTCTCTTTTCGTTGCAGGTAACCAAGATGAGTAGTCATGGAGTGAGCAGTTGGTGTCGGACTAGGAGCTAGAGTTTTCGTTTATTTTAATCTTCGCTATTGGATTTATTGGGTTATTTATGTATTTACGCTTTGACGATGATTGGAAGACGTTCAGTTATTTGCGGAAGTATTTTAATGGTTAAATTCATATGGGTAATGAGTTACTTGAGTTGCAAGTTGTTGAGTTATGCCGTGTTAAAAATCGGGTGTTTACAGAACCCATATAGCAAGATATGGAACCGGAATGATGGACGCAAACACTAATCATATCTCGACCGAACCTGATATTAACTTCTAGTGGAGGAGACTAAACAACCGCTTAATCGACACACCAAAACTTTCGGAAGGAAGGGTTGATGAAGGATGCGATCCGATTAAGACCAATGGAAACATCAACGAAAGAAATTGATGAAGTGGCAACAAAATCTCATAATCAAGAAAGCGCAACATAAGTAACCTAATCAAAAGACCACAATCGAAGATAAAAAGGATCCGGAAGCACTAAAGAAATCAAGAAGCTTCACCTTGACCTCAGAAAAAATTGCAGGAAGTATATATTCATATGTAAAAGAATACATGTATTGAATAATTATTTGAAAATATGCATGTGTGGATGTTTCAATTTATGATGCGTATCCTCGCTTAAAGACTTTGTTTTTTTTTTTTTTTTTTTTTTTCTTTTAGGAAGGAAGAGTTTGGACTTGGGTTTAAAGTTTTTTATGGCCCGGATTTAGCTTTTGCTAATATATAGCAGTTCTCCAACCAAAAATCAAACTTGAAACACATCGGACAAATCTTTGTGCTTAACCACTAGCTCAAAGCAACCAGTGGTAATTTGATGGAATTGTTGGTGATAAAAGACTGACCGAACAAGATGAGTTGCCACTCGGATTATTATATAAATTTTTATGTAACTGTTACAAATATTAAACGTGATATACCTTAATTTTTAGGAACAAAACACTTCGTGTTTTTGTCATTTTCTGTTATGTAATTGGCTTTCATGTTTGTAGGAATGTAAGAATCTTATTTCTCTTCTTTAAAAAAACATATAAATAAAAAATAAAAAATGCAGCAACTTTTGCCAAAAAAAATCCAGGTGTTTTTGTTTTCATTTTATGTTGTGCTTGAGATTTTATTAAATGGTATCGGAGCATTCTATATCTCAATTTCTTCCACTTTCAAATTCATCATTATCCTCCTACTCAAAAAAAAAATAGAAAGATTAAAAAAAAATTCTTCACTTGGACAACTTTCGTGGTGTCAAGCATGGCAAACAACAAGAAGATAATCATTGACAAGATTCAGAAGATGAATTTCGGAGTCACTGACAAGTTTTGAAGCATTCAAGATTCACTAAATCGTTTGATGGAGGCAGTGCACATCATCAAAGACAAAGGTGGAATTGAAGTGCCTCACGATCTTGACGATACGGAGAAGGTAACAAACGCCACACTTACTCAAATCAATCGAACGAAATATATAGATATAGTTATCGATCGACATTTGAAAATTCACACTAAAAGTGTGTACACATAATTAGTTTTGTCCATGATAGATAATTCATAAAATTAAGCCGTGAGAAAAAAAGAAAGAACACAAAAAGCCGTCTCAAATCTCAGTCACACAGATATCATCAAACCCTATCATCCGCCACCGCCACGTCATCATTAAACTTACCCATTTCAACCTCCTTCACTTCCTCTTCTTCGCCGTCTTCCGTCGTCTTTACACCGGAATATTCTCCCATCCCCTTTTCCCTCTCTTCCATCTTCATCTTCGTGTACATTCCGTAGACGTACGATGAGAATCCCCAAATACATAGCACCGTCGACACAATCTTCACTCCGCCGAACTCATCGCCGTAAACCACCACTCCTCCGATCACATTCATCGCAAGCAACGCCGTCATGCAGATACCTCCGTTGATCCCAGACGTCAAGTAAACCATCCCTGACGTGGCGGCAAAACAGAGCTGCCACGTCACCACATTCGCTAAAATCGCAACCGTCCAGTAAATTGTAGGTCCCTTGGTGAAAACTTGGTTCGCTTCCTTAACCATATCTTTAAACCCGCCGTCGCAAGCCATACCGATGGTTGCGAAAACCGTAGCTGAGAATTCCATAACCATTTGCATCTCCATGACCATCGCGTAACAATAAACGCTACGGTAGACCCTCTCCGTCACCGGGAGGTAAAGCGCGAAGAGTAAACCGGCTCCGATCGTGGATATAAACCCGATGAAATACTTGGTTTTAGTTAAACCGGCCGGTTTATCTTGACTCGAACCAAGAGCCAACAAAACAGAACTTAGCGTTAAGAGAACAACGCAATTGAGATTTGAGAAAGTGATCTTCGTTTCCACGATGATCACAGACAAGAGGAGAGTGAAGATGAGTTGCGATGAGAGGAGAAGCGATGACGTGGACACCGGAAGGTACGAGGTTCCCCATGAGAAGAGTAAGTTGTTGAAACCGAGCACGAACCCGATCAAGACGGAGAAAATGAGATGGCGGCGCGTGAAGCGCGTGAAAGGACGGCGAGTGGTGGTCTTGAAAACGTAGTGAGGGAGATAGATTAGGAAGAGGAGGAGAGGGAAGCCAGTGGATTGGACCCACGTGGAGACCCAACGGCTCGAGCCACCATGGACGAAGTAGTATTTGGCGAGGAGGCTCGAAGCGATGGAGCCGACGAAGAGACAACCGTAAGTGGCGAAGAGGAGACTGAGAGATCGCTTGACCGGTGGTTTGACCAGGTCTTCTTCTTCCTGTTGCTCTGCGTTGATTAAGCCATCACTCATTTTTGTGTCTTTGTGTTTTGATAAAAAAAAAAAAAAAATTAATTTTTTTTTGTAACTGTGGTTTTGCATGAAGAGAGAATGGAAGAAGAAGACCAGTAGAAAAAGGGAAGATGGTTCAGTATCCAACCACACATACACTTACTCATGTATATATCGTGTAATTTTACAAGTTAAAATATTACTATATTCATAGTCAAATAAATTCATTTTCAGTTAATGTGATGCAGTGCATTGAGGCGTTACCAACAAATTATCTAAAACTAGGGTTCGGTCTAACGAGGATATTAAGAGATGTCGAAGTTTTTAGCAAACGTTTTTAGCATGCCTGACATTCATATGATATTGCTATATTTCAAGAAAATGATCCCCATATGTTATTTTTTCTTTTTGTCAACGATCAAATTTACATTAATTTTTTTTTTTTTTTTTTTTGAGAATTTTCTAAGTATGATAAATGCAAAATTTTATTATATTGGAATGGTAGGTTCAAAAGATCATCAAGATTTTTAATTCACTTCAACAAATAAAAGGTTCTTGTATATATATATTTATAAGGATAATATAGTAAATAAGTTTTCAATAATATTTTTAAAAGGTATATTTTAAAAAATCAGTCATATTCTGGGTTAGTTTAACAAAATCCTCTAATTTCAGATATAGAGGTAAAAGAGCTTTTGAAAATGCAAATAAAATCTAAAAGGGTCAAATCCAACAAAAGAATAATCTAGTAGTTTAAGATAAGACAAAACAAATAGGTAAGTATTACCATATATTTCGTCTCTACACTTTATCTATATTAAAATTAAAATTTATTTATTTTGTTTACTTGCTTAAAATCTTGAAAGAAGCTGCACAAAGAGAAACAAAGAGATTTATTAATCATTAAGACATGCGGTTAAAAAAAAAAGATTCATTCACTTCTCCGTTTGGTTTTTTTTTTTTTTGTTTGTTAAACACTATTCCGTTGTACGTTCCTAGCTACCAAATTGTGGTGTGTATGTGTTTGTAGACAAGAAGGCAACTGGGTTAGACTGGATTAAACAATAGAATATTCTTCCCAGTTAAACTGAGAGGAAACAAAACTTTTGTTGGAAACGTAAAAAAAGAGGAGTAAAACAGAAGAATATTTTTCTCTCGTTTTTCCCCTTCTAATTCCATTGAATACTTAGCATTTTACTAGTCATTACGAGAGAAAAAAAGCTGGTCACATTTAATTATATCTATTTATACAATTTTATCAAAATATTTCGTTGTAGACCCTACTTTCAGAAATTGATAGAGTACATAGGGATTTTGTGGCATCAGTGACAGTGATCTAGGAAAACTAAAACACATAAATTTTCAAAACAGATCTGATGATGCACAAAATATATAAGCATTAACAGTAACCTAAATAATAGGATGCCAAAGGCAAAAAAAATTGTAAAAGCATTAACAACAAGCTAAATAATAGGAGGTCAGCTTTTGACTTAAATTTGTTAACCAAGATTTTGCAGTTACGATACATTATTGTTTACTTTGACTATTGTTAGTCTAAAAGGTATACCAATAACTGGTTTAAGATCTGTTTCAATCTAAAAGCTATAACAATAACTGTTGTTCTTTATTCAAGAAAAATAAATTTGCCTATTGGATAGTTACAAATATTTTGAAATCAAAAGTTTGTTTTCAAATTTTATCACATATAACAAGAATGAAGATGACAGGTCCTTCTGCTGGGCTATTATAGGGAATTACAAATGTGGTTTTCTATGTGAAACCATTTTTCTCTTTTTTTTTTTTTTTTTTTTAATTTGGGTCAAATTTTCAATGGGTAGTTACAAATATATTTTGCATGAAAAATTGATAAAATACAAATTAAATAAAATAAAGACAAAGCACAAACCATTTTTGCCTTTTAAGTGTTTTAAATCATACTTTGACTTTCTCTTTCTTTAGTTTTAATTTTTCTTTAGTGTTTTTGTTTGTTTTCTAATCAATTGATAAGTGATTTTAAATTTAACTTGTGAATGAAAATAATGTATCTATACTAATAATTTACTGAAAACATTAGCAGCAAGTCAATGAGTTTAATATACATAGACAATTGAAAAATTAGTTATGTAGCTTTTGAAGTTAGTTATTTAGTTCTCTTTACCCACCAGATGTAATGATAGTTATTATTAGTACATGCTATCTATCTCCTAAGAATATTACAAAGATACCATTGCTTAGAACAATATATTATGTAGATGATGACTATGTTAGCGAGGAAAGCATATTATCCAACTACTAATGTGGTTATTACCAAAAATACTAGAATGTTACGGTTATCAATATCTAGAGTTAACTCCAGTAAAAATCTTATTCGAAAAGTAGTTATCATACTTTACTCAGTGCGTTGTTATCGACTTTATCTCGGTTTAATGTTTACAAGAATACCAATGTAACTATTTTCTTAGCGTGATAACGAATACTAAAAGAACATAATATGTCAATTAAACAAACATGTATATTATAGCGAAATACAGATGGATGAACACATTTAGTTTTTGCATCTTAATAACTCAATAGTTACAACGATAACTCTTTGGGCTATGTAACATCTATGCATGTTACCTCATCAATACATTTTCTACGATAACTCTATGGTTATCTCCATATCTTGCGAACGCGTAAAACTATCTTACCTTGATATCATAATCCCCTACACCATTCTATGTTATTTCTCTTTCACCACATGCTTTCTCTTTCCATCTACAATAATTGTTTGCATTCCGTAAAACTAGGGGTATTGATGTAAAAAAAATGAACTGTACATTGTTAGAATCTTCTTATCGTTTATCACTTCATTGATTTCGAAAGCGTCATTGCTTTTGTGAGAACTAGCGTGGGGGTAGCACGCGCACAAACCTTTTCTCTCCAGTCTGTACGTTTCAAGAAAACCAGATCTGCTTGTTGATTTGAGGCCGAAGCGCGGTGGCTCCGGCAGCACCGGCTTCGGTCTTCACCTCCTCTGTTCTTTTAAGCTTCTTCTTCAGATCTGGAGTGGTGCGCCGGTGGTCTCGGGTTCATCGGAGTTTTTGAGGTTAGTTGTCACGGACGCTCGACGGGGATCTCCGCCGCTCTCCTCCCCTTCTCTCTCATCTCAGGAGCACGCATGCCGCTTCCTTTTTCCTTCTATAGTGAGGTTTCCGCTAAAGTTTGCTACGGATCTGGTTGGGTACTCAACATGTGGTGATTTCTGGTTTCTTGCCGGTGTTAAAAGACGACATTGGTGGCTACGAGGGCTTTGTGGGTCGCAGTTCAAGAAGTTCTAGTGAAATCGACGATTTGGTCCATCGGATCTACTGTCTTCATTGTTGCGTGTTGACTTAGTGGGTTCCCTTTTGAGCTTCAGTGACTCTCTTACGGGGATGGAGGTTTTCAGTGGTAGATTTGCTTTTGTTGATGGAGATATTGGTGGTAGGGAGTGTCTTCGTCATTCCAGTGGTTTGGTGGCAGAACTCTGGCGTGCTCTTTGATTATGTTCGGTTGGTTGGGAGTGAGTTGGGCTTTGGTGATGGTGGTGTGGCCCATCTTATGGAGTATGATTAATATTGGCTTGTGTGTTGGTTTGGGGAATAGCTAACTTGGCAGTTGGAGGAGCTAGTAAGACCTTAGGAGTGCTTAGCGTTGTTCATATCGTTGGATTTTTGCTATGTGCTAGTCGAAAGAGCTTTACAGAGTGAGCGAGCGTTTTCGTTCTCTTTGGTTCATGTTGTTTCGTTCTGAAAGAGTTCATGAATTGTTCAAAGAGTCACTCTCACTTGATGCGGTGGAGTCGGTGATCGAGTATTTTGTGTTCTAAGCCGTTGACGGCTCGGTTTCCACAGCCTATCGGTGAAAGGCTTCCAATAGCTATGGTTAACTATGACTTGGCCATCACCGTTTAACAACATGTATCTATCTCTTTGAAATGGTTAGAATCTTCAGATCGTTTATTACTTCATTGATTCTAAAAACGTAAAAACTTCGACGAATTTTTTTTTCTTCGTTTGGAAAAGCGTACTTATTGGTAGTGGTCTACTAATCCCAAGTATAAAATCGTTAACTCGCCGGTTATGTGGCATGAAATTATACTATAACTATACGTTATATGGCATGAAATTTCAAGATAACATATTCAAATTGGCTGATATACGTTAATAAATCAATTAATTTTATGTCATTGATCGTTGAGTTATTGGTATGTTGAGTGATATGAAAGCATTAACAGCAAGCTAAGTCAAAGGCATTTGACTTGAGTCTGTTAAAAGAGATCTTGTAGTTACGAAGATATTTAATTCGACTATTGGAAAATCATAATCTTTTTCAATCTAAAAATTATACTTTTATAACAACAAATGTTAGTCATTATCAAAATAATAAAAGGTAGACTTTATCCAATAAAAAAAAAACAATAACTGTGGAAATGAATATTAAGAAGATGTTTACTTTGCCAATGCCGGGGAAATGAATGTTGAACGAAACAAGATGACATTGTAGCTGCTTTTGCTGGAGTAATATTAGGGCATTACAAATAAATTTTTGAGTTATCAATGTTTTAATTCTTTTTTTTTGTTAATGTTTATATCAGTTAATAATTATTCCCTCTGTATCATAATATAAAAGGTTTTAGGTGAATGCACAATATTTAAGAAACAAATTAATATATTCTTTTTTTTATTGTTTCTAAACAATTTGACCAGTGAAAAAATGTACTACCCAATATAAAATAATTATAATAGTTATATACATTTAATTGCTTATCTAAAAACATTTTATATAATGAAACAAATTTTTTTTCTCTAAAACATCATATAATATGAAACAGATGGAGTATTAACTTTTCTGTGTATTTAACTATAAATTAATTACAACTAATGTCACAAAAACCCATGATTTCTTTTAATTATGTACTAAATGTACTAATCTTAAAATAAACATCATTATTTATTTATTTATTTACTTTTTCAAAAAGATTAGCTAAACAATTGATTGTTGATATTAAATTAAAGATTTTTTTGTCAACAATTGTAAATTAATTAAAACGGTTTAGAAATTCAAATCAACGGAACAAAGTTTACATGAATAAAAAATTGCAGATAAAATCTGGCACTCAAAGCTAATTTATCCGCTTTTGAATTTAAAGAACGGAAAAATGAAGAAACCAAAAAAAAATAACAAAATTTTGATCTTTTCGAGATTTTTCATATGTGTCCAGAAAGCATGTTAATCCGCCTGTATAGACACTAACATCACCAACTCAAAAAACCTGTTAAAAAATGTTATTTATGTTTTTTTTTTTTTTGTGATCATACTTGTCTAAATTTTAAAAACATTCACAACAAACTAAATTATCGGATGTTAAATTTGTCAAATGAGATTTTGCTGTTACAATCATGATTCTTAAGTTTTAATTGTTATTATATATTTACTTTAACAAAAGAAGGAAAAAAAAGCCTAATGTAAATACTTTTTTTTTCCTTCAAAAAACGTAAAAAATAACTGAATCATACTACTTGTTATAGCCCATATGAGAGCTTCTACCTTGTTGTCTAAATTTTAGCGACATTCACAGCAAACTAAATTATCGGATGTCAAATCTGTCAAACGAGATTTTGCTATCATGATTCTTAAGTCTTAATTGTCACTATATATTTACTTTAACAAAAGAAAAAAAAAACCTTAATGTAAACATTTTTTTTTCTTAAAAAAAACTTAACCTAAATACTTGCATACACTGATCATACTTGTCATGGCCCAGATGAGAGCTTGTAGCTTAACGTCTAAATTTTAACGACATTAACAACAAACTAAATTAAATCTGTCAAAAGAGATTTTGCTGTTACAATCATGATTCTTAAGTATTAATTGTTATTATATATTTACTTTAACAAAAAGAAAAACGTCTAATGTGTATATATATATTTTTTTTTTCTTAAAAGAAAATGTAACCTAAATACTTGCATACATTGATAGATATACTATTGACTAACAAAGTTACACGTATACATTTATATGCCATGTTGAACTTGCCCCAACGAAAATGCAATTTACAGCAAGATTATATAGATTTTCGTATAAATAATAGATTAGATAATGGATCTTAACTCTTAATTAACAAAAAAAAAAAAACACCACAAATGGGTGGTGATATGATGGTGTCAGCTCTATGATCAAATGTGTAAATAGTGTTTTGGGTTTGATTTTTAATGCGTGCACTGTTCGTGGATCATTTTAGGATTTAATTTGGGACATTGGTGAATTTTCCATAAGCTCTTTATCTAAGCAGGGCGGTCCTAACATTTGTGAGGCCCTAAGCAAAATATAAAATAAGATCTTAATATTTATTAACAAAAATTTAAAATTTAAATTTTTTTAAAGATGACCATCACTATATATATAGAAAATACTCAAAAATAAATAAACACAAAATATATCATGAAAAATAAATAAACACAAAAATAAATCATGAAAAGTAAGACTCACACAACTCACACTTACTAATTTAACCATGTAAAACAAACTATTTATGTAACTTTTTTATGCATAGAGTTTAGTGGGCCTAACGACGAAAGAAAAAAGATGTGGGGCCTTAAGCCGTCGCTTCCCTCGCTTATGCTCGAGGCCGGGCCTGTCTAAGGATATGTTTATCTACGAGATTAGTCAGACGGTTTGGCGAAAAGAAATGGAGTTTGTTTGGAAAGGGAGATAATATTCCAGCTTAATCATCAAATAAAGAAACCATATATATAGTTCTTAAGAGCTTAATAAATGTTTTGTTGATATGATTATACACCATGGTTTGCTAACGATGGTGATCAGGGAACAAATACAGTAAAAATATTTAAATAACTCAGAGTGAACAAAAAGGTTTCGTGGTGTAGTTGGTTATCACGTCAGTCTAACACACTGAAGGTCTCCGGTTCGAACCCGGGCGAAGCCATAACTTTATTGTTTTTTGAAGTTTGATATTTTGATTAATCTAACCAATATATAAGGGATCTTTGTATATGGACCTCAAAAGTATACAAAGGAATCGCATTTCTGGACTAAATTACCAAGTTTTAATGTCTCTTATCGTGTGGTTTCAATCGACCTTTGCATCTTCTGATCACTCAAGATGTATCTGTGTTTTAAGAGTTGAATCAAATGTTTATTTTATATGAAAAATCAGCAATTTTCAATTTTCCTTGATACGAATGTTCCAACAGTTTCTTTGATATTCTGAGAATTTGAAAAAATCTATGTTATAGAATTTTTTTTATTTTTTTTTCGTTGAAACACCATGTTTAGATAAAAGACCCACTATAGTTCATTTCAAGGTGAATTTCTTAACAGTTTTAACATTTTACATTTGTTAAAATATTTAGCAGATGATCAGATATAATCTGAAAGAATTGTAACTAAAATCCAAATCTGAAACAAAACAAAAAAAAAATAATATCAAATGCAGTAAAAACATGTCTCAGCTACTCACAAGATTTTACAAAATTGCTTCTTGAGAAATCAAAACTACTTCGAGTTGGTATGGTTGACATCGTTGAGTCCCTGAGTAAAGGAAGAAGAAACAAAGCTCAAAAACAATTCTACCAAAAAAAAGAAAAAGAAAATAAAAAAGTCTGCGAGAAGAACATAGTTTTCACAACTTACAAGCCGTTTAAATGACTTGTTGTTCATTGATTTTGTTTTCTCCAATGGCTTAGCTTGATCCAGAGCCTAAAACAATACTATTATGTTAGCTAATAGCAACTACTAAAAGAACACATATTCAAGTAGAACGTATTGAAACTTGAAACCATTCAAGCAGTTGAAGTGAAAGAACAAAAGATGAATCTGAGTTTGGTGTTTTTACCTGAATCATAGATTCAACTCGACGCCGCATCCTAGTGTGCATAAATCCCTCTGAGAACTGTGATATTAACAACAACAAACAAAAAGACTCGATTTTTACGAGAGTGACTTAAAGTTTTCGTATTTAGTGAATATGAAAGAAAGACTAACCTTGACATGGTAACTAACATAAGCATGAAAGGTTGATAAATTCCAGACAGTACGATCGAGCTTTTTCCCTTCCACATGCCGAGGTAAAATGACTGCAGATATATCGATAATCTTACGGTTAGTTTCTTTCAGCTTGGTACTACGAAATTCAAATTGAAATAAAAACAGAATACTTTTTAAGTGGAGATCATACCAAAAGTTACAAAACCAGCATTAGCAGATAGTGTTTCTTTAGGAGCTCCTTCTAATTCCTGCGGTGCAGTTGGAGACCACGAACAAGAAGGAGCAGTATTAAGCGCAGCAGCACGCCTCGCCTCTACAAATTCCTATATTACAAGATATATTCATTACTCAGTAAATTACATAAAATCAAAATCCTGTTCCAACATTTTTTTAAATTTGATCATTTTGTCACCTTTAAGAAAGAAGTCGCTAGAATTGTATCGACAGAGTCTTTAAATCTCATAGGAAAGGCCACAGTGACTTTATCCGCCTGCGATGCAACAGTTAAATTTATCTATCACTCTCATAAGAATCTACTTCAACGGCTAAACATGAAAGTCCTATAGATTCTATATACCTGAGGTACGAGGAAAAATGTCTCGTTAGGTCTATGCATAATTGCTACAAGCCTATCAAGCTCAGGAGCAACCGTTCTTGAAGCTAAATGCTTAAAAATGATTTTTAACGGCGCACCCATCACAACTTCTCTAATAGAAGCTACCTTCGTTAATAACTCTACAAAATAGATATTACAAACCAACTTCCAAATCAAAACTAGTATCATTCGACGATCTTTTATCGATTTAGAGTAAGAGACTTGTTTATAAACCTTCATCTGGACGAAGCTTAGAGAAATTGAGCTTCAAGGTAAGACTAAAACCATCTCTTGGAGGATCAAGAATTTGAAAACCTGTCCCATAAGTGGTTTTAATAGCTTCTATAGCTCCCAACGGAAGTCCATCAAAGGACATTGCTTCAGGTGGTGGATTTGGTAACGAAACTGAAAGTAACAATAGATTTGGATTCTTCATTGTCACCTATCAAAACAAATTCATATAAAATCAGAAGAAGAAAAAAAATTGAAACAAGATCTCAAACAATGGTTAAAAATGTTGGTATAATAAATATTCACCTGAACATGGTAACGAACATCATCAAACTCAATCCATTGATAATCTAGCTCCACTGCTTTATCAAGACTGAGAATACCAAAAAAAAAAAAAAGCTAAGAAATTTAACCAAAAAAAAAGAGGATTAAGAAAGTTGTAAACTTTTATACGATTTCACAAAACCCAGTTCTTAAATTGAAATGGGTCTAATTGAAGATTAGCTAAAACTGAACATTTAACAAGGAAGATGAGATTTAATGACGAAAGGACTCACTTTTGAGCTCGCGTCAATAGCGTCTGAAGAAGAAACCTTGAATGTGACTGCAATAGTATCATTGATTACTTTTTTCGAACTATCTTAAACAGTTGATTGGAATCTAAGCGAAATCCTCTAGAGTCTTTTGAATTCTCTCACGGGATCTAATCGGAGAAGAAGAGCTCTCGTCGGAAGACAAACAAAGACGACCGAGATTCTCTGTCGCGACTTGAACGTTTCTTTGATAACTTTTTTGGAAATTTACTAATTTTCTTCCCTTTTTTTTTTTTTTAATTGTCAACTCAGACATTGAAACGACGACGTTTCTATTTTTTAAATAATAGGATTGAATGGCCCAATATGTAAAATTGGGCTTATTATTAGCGTGACTGTTAGATATAATCATGTACGTGCGTGTATAAGCCAGCCCAGTTCATGTGATTAAGTATGAGCTTAAACATTCATGGATGTTGCAACTTTTAGTGGCAAATTTAGGGTTTTTCTAGATTTTTATTTTCGTTTTTGAAATTTTGTTTTTATCTCTGTTCTTTTGCTGTTTATTAAACCTGGTTCTGTTGATTGGAATGGGACAAGTTTTTTTTTTTTTTTTTTGTTAAGCACTATTCTTTAGCATATGCTTTAAAATATAGTTTTGGATTTCAGATATATGAGTATTTAATTGGAAATAAACGACAAAAATTTAGTGGAGCAATGTTTTGTATTATCTGACGTCTTCGCTATATTATTATTTAATTAATAGCTTATAGCATAAAGTTAATATATAATTTGGAAATGACTGTTTAATGTGTGCTTATAAAATTGAGAAATTGTAATTTGGATAAGATACTTGTTTATGATTACAGAAAGAAAAAAAATGTGGCCCTTTTTGTCGTATACTTTTAATGTAAATCCGAAATTAAAACATGTTAAATTAATTTTTCTTTCATTGATGATGAGAAGATAAGATATTAGATCAACATGTATAAGTATAATGATATTTTCAAAATTTTCAAATGACTGAAGAGGGAAAAAGACAAGTAACACATGCATGTGAAATGTTTTTTATATTAATATTAAAAATAGACTAGTATTAAATGTATAATGACTATAAATGCAATCTAAACGAACACGAAATGTTTCTACGAACAACTTAGGTTTTTTTTTTAACAGCATACGAAATTTTTTAGTTATTTTCGGTTTTCAAGCTTTAACTAAATTCCTTAAATGTTTTTACGACATCTATTTCTTTAGGTTAGATATGAAAGCTACATTTATCTATATTAAAAAAAGTTAGTTTATTTTGAGCTTTAAAATGTCTCTATTGAGCTTGATCGTGGCCCGACGTATGTGAGAGATGAAAGAGCCTCAAAAGCAAAACTACATCACGTATCTATACGCACACATATATACATACGGCCCTACTGTATCGACATAGATTTATTAAGACATGCGAAGATATATATATAACAATAAATATATAACAATAAATGTAATGTATTATGTATATTATATATAGCAAAGTGAGTAACGCTTGTAAGATAGGTCGCGACGTGGTCTTGGCAAAAAGAGGAGCGGCGAGTAAGTAGTGACGTATCTTAGCCCTTGGATATTATTGATCTACAAGACTAAGCATGATTTCAGAATATCTGAAAAAAACCAGAAAATAAAACAGTTTTAAGTATTACCCATCTCAAGTATATACGGTTGTAATTAAATATTAACTAGAAAGTGTTGTCAGAAAAAGGGGTGCTAGAAAGCAATATCGAAAATGGATAAGGTGAGTCATTGCCACGCATGTTGTCGAGTACGTACAATTACGAAGGCCCATCATTTTTTTTTATCTTTCTGTGAACGTCACTAAATCGACTAAAACACTATATACTTGTATTGTATTTGTATGTATATGTATATTAATTAAGTGGAAGATTCTTGGAGGAGAGTAAAAGGCCAATGGATAAAATCTAAACTTATGAGTCAATTTTAATTTATTGCGTCCACTTGTTCACCATAAAAATTTACATTGCATTGTAGAATCGAGGCTAGTTCAAAGCAACTCACCGGTATAAAAATTAACTCGTGAAAATTGTTGATAACTGCCTAATAATGTTAAATAAAGAAACTATAACTGAATCAAATTGGCGGAATAAAATTTTGTTATTATCGTATTGTTGCTCTTTAAAAAATAAAATAATATAAAACTTTCCTAGCAAATGTGAGTGCAGTTCCAGAATTTCAGATGCATAATTAACAAATAACACTTACAAAGTGTTGAAATAAACAACTCCTAATATACATAGGAGGATATACATAAGTTTTGATAAATAAAAATCGGAAAATGGCTAATTTAATTAGCCAATTAATAGTAAGTATGTTTTAAGAATTGTGTTACAAAATGCAACACGCATGGATATACCAAGTAAAATCACACGTCACATGCATGTGCTAAATGTGTGAAACAGATATATTCATTATGTGAATTCGAGAGAAGATCACATGGGCTATCTTTAATTTCAAACCTTGTAATTTTGTCTCATTACATGTCGGAGAAACCACCGAATTTCTAGTTTGCCCATCACGGGATGCTCTACTCTATGTTCCAACTCACACCAACGCTATTCCTTCGATATTTTAACAATATTTGCTACGAAATTAAAGTATAAGTTTTTATAGCTATTAATACAAGTCGGCCAAAGTACTTGGATGTATGAATTATTTTAGAGAAATTCCCTCGAATAACACCAAATGTTTTTGTTCCATAATTAGCACACATTTTTATTTAAAACAAAAATAACATTTTATAAAGTCTATAATTTAATATTTTTTGTTCAGGTTGATTATACTAGTATTTAGGGTATAGTTTTTAGGAGGTAGAGATAAGATTTAGGGTTTAGGGCTTAGGGTTTAGGATTTTTTAAACCCTAAACCCTAAATCCTAAACCTTAAAAATGTGAGTTAAAAATATCTTTTAATTAAAATGTTATTTTTGTCATAAATGAGAATGTGTGCTAAATATGTCACAAAAACTATAATTTGTGTTATTTTTAGAATTGCCCATTATTTTATCCTATATCTTTACTAATTCAGATTTTTTTAAAAAAAATTCTATTAGTAATCCAGGTTCTAACTACTAACTAGATATTGGACATAATGTCCTACATCGGAAACTGGACAAAGATCTTAAAAAAAATTATGGGTCTGTCCACTCATTGTCAATTGGTTTTGAGTTGGAAGCACATAGTCTAATATAATATCAGAGCCTGATCCACACATTGTCCAATCCGATCCATAATCGGTCTGACCCAAATTTGATCCACCGATCCTTGTCCAAAATACTGAGATTTATGGCTAGAATAACCATCATCTCGAGTGAGCATATTGAACATAATGTCTCATATCGGAAACTGGACAAGGATCTTAAATAATATATAAAAGATATGCGCATCTTCACTCGTTACCAATTTATTTTGAGTTGGAAGCAGGTAATCTAATATATATTCATTAATTTGATTACTTTATATACACTCATGTTCGGCCAGATAATTTGTCGTACCAAATATGAATATTCGTCAATAAATATTCCAGTTTCTCTCATGGAGGTTGCAATCATGACTCATGTGTGACGTCCTTGGACAATTTGTTTTCTTAAGAAAAAAGAACTCTATGAAAGGATACCAAAAGTGACAATGTGACTATATAAGACGATGGGGTTTATACCATCATAGTATATAGTGTTATTACACTGATTAGTGACGAGGATAAATTATTGTGAGAGTATCTTTGAAGATGCGGTGTATGTATGTATACATGAATGCGTTTGGCAATATTTGGTCCTATTATCGAATTCGAATATATAATTTATTATCACTTTCACATGTTCATATGGAACCAATAAAGATTTCTAAACTTCTAATTAGCATATCATTATTAACTGCTGACAAGAAAAAAAATGATTCCGCCTAAGCTATGATTTATCATTTCATCTTGTTGACAAATGCATATTGTTCAAGATGTTTATCATATCAATCACTCGCTAAGGCTCTAATCGAGACGTTTATCAAGCAAACTTTAATTAGTAGATGAAATTATATTTTCTCAATAGTCAAGAAAACTTGTTTTATTGATTTTGTGGTCCCTTTGTTATCTCATTTTCACCACAAACTAAACTAGATTATGTTTGATTCGGAGATCTTGTAAGCAGTGAGTGGTTAAGACTTAAAGCTCTCACGTGACGATGCATTGACTCATCAACACGAAGTTGACACGGCTCGGTTTTATCATAAACCATGACTTCAAATCTAATTAATTAATTAGTGTACAGCGACCACGTACGTAATTATTTTAAGACAAAAAATAATAATTAGTACTCCATACAAACGAATTTTGAACAATTACTGTAAATAGAAGATAGTCTTTTAGTCTTTTTTACAGAAACATAACCTAATGATCTTTGCTAATACTATTCCCTATGGGTGTCAACCCATTTCAACCATTCCCTCCTACTCAAACTAAATCGCGTTTTACAGTTTTTTTTTTCTCAAAGTATACAAAAAAAAAAAAAAAAAATATTCTTTCAATTTAAGATGTTCACAATAATTAACTATAAATAAAATTGCAATGAAATGACTGAAACCCTAGTCTTCATTGAAATGATTGAATCCCTAGTCTTCAAATCCTACGATAAATATTTTTAAAACCATAATAATATTTTTTTTTAGTTAACGGGAAGAATTCCAAACCAAACTCTAAATTAAGGTTTTGAGGGTTGAACCCTATAGAAATTCAGGGGATTTTTTCTTTTCTTTTCTTTATAAGACGTTTAAAGATGATTAAAATTGAAGTAGAAGAGTTGTAAATCAACCAAAGAGAAACATCTAGAGTGAACTATACTTATATTTTTAGAACAAGATATATAAGTATAAATATATTTTATATATATAATCACACGGCTTAAATCTATAACTAATTACAATTTTGAATCCTAGTCTAATAAGTTATGGAATTATTTTTGTTTTGTATACGTGTTGTCGTATGACATGTATGACACTAATGACTAATGAGTTCCAATACTTGTTTACATATAAAAGTAACGATTTTTTTCATCAACAGCGATTGAGTTATTTTAAAAAAAAAACTGCCAACCAAGAAGTATTATTTAATCTGTGGACGGGATTTTAAATTTTGGAAGAAGCTAAAAAAAGAAAATTAATTTTAAAAAAGAAAAGAAAAAAAAAAAAGAGAGAAAGAAAGGGTAGTTGTCGGCAAAGATTTAGAAAACGTGGGCCCAATCCCGTAGAATAGAACGGTCAACCGTGACTCTGTCAGTAGGTCAATAAAAAGTGGGACCCATAAGACTATTTCATGAGATGACGTGGCCCAACCGTTAGTAGCCGACACCAACGGACCAACCTCCTTCCTGTATCTTCCGACATCCATTTTGGTTCCTCTCTAATCTCTCTCATTCTTTTTTGTAAATTCGTTCGAGGGTGTGGAAAATACCACTACTTCTAATTTCTTTTCTTTTTTTTTTTAAATAAAAAACTTATAATTTCATCACAATATTATATATTTTCTGTTAATTATTTTTCGTTCATTCAAGAGAAATACTTATTACTTATTCGCATATTCACATATAAGAAAAGAAAATACTGCATACTAAACAATACTACAATTGTTGGATTTCTAATTGTTTGGAGCTTCGTTTATTCTAAAGCAAATTAATCAGTGTGCTAAATTTATTTATTTTATTTTTTAAACTGTTAGCACTATACCAAATTCAATTCATGATTATAGTACTGCTTTTTATCCGTCAAAGTAAAATATTTAACAGAGATTGAGTTGACAAAATGGCTTACATGTTTTTTATCCATTAGAGTTGTTTTCTTATATTTGAACGTTTATCTTTGGAAAAATGAGGTTTTGCTCTAAATACAACGTTTATTTTTGGAAAAATGAGGTTTTGCTCTAAATACAAAGTTCCGCTGAAATTGAATCGTATATGACTTTGTAGGTATTGTTAAAAAGTTTATTTCAAACCAAGATATATTATAAACCACTATATGTCGGTGTACTTACACCTCTATTTATTTATTTAGATAAGATAAAATCATAAAATGGTATTATATATATATATATATATATATATATATTATTTTGTTATCACACAAATATATATATAATGGCTTTTATCTTAGGAAATTAATAATTTCCAAAAGCAATTCTGTCATTTTCATTTTCATTTTCATTTTTGGAGTCATTTTGATTTTAGGATAAGATTAATCTTTTCAAACAGACAATTCCACATGGTATTTAAATTTCTAAATTCTAGTCTAAATATAAACATCACGACAAAACAAAGAAAATTATTTTGTTAGTTTACCCACTAAGACAAAAAAAAAATATAGTAAACATATATTCCCTCTGTTTCAAATTAGTTGTTGTTTAAGATTGTTTTACACATATTAAGAAAATATTTAACATTCATATTTTAACTCTAATTAATATTTATTTAGTTTTATTTGATTAGTTATCAATATGAACAAAACTGAATTTTTTTATTAAATATTTGTATTGAAAACTTAAAATGACATATAATATGAAAGAAGTTTTAATTTTTAAAACGATAACTAATATAAAATGGAGGAATATGTATCATTCTTATTTGGATATTATAAGAGAGTATTAATATATATCCTTATGATAATTTGAGATCGCTAATTAATACCTACAATTATTGAATTTTATTTTAAAATTTTGATGTCAATTCTTATAAAAATCATATATAAGTTACTCTTTGATATTTGATAGTATCAATTATTAACTACACTAAAGTCTCTAATACTGTTATATGTTATATCAGGACTTTCTTGGTTCAGAGTTCAGACAAATCTCTTTCAGACGTAACAACATGGAAAGAAGCAAATGACGAGTTTGATTCCCTTACGTGTCAAGTACATACATACACTCAACGAGTGAAGTTTTTTTTTTTTTTTTTTATGTATCTTAATCGTCTCGGTTTCATTGAAAATCATAAATGGTATGATTGGATGACATAAATAAAAATTAGTTGAAACAAATTTTCAGCTCAAATCAGAATATTTACCAATCAAAATAAAATAAAAAGTAAATATATGTTCTGCGAATTTCAGCTGCAAAATAGAAAAAATGGAGTAAATTTTACTTCAAACAAAAGTGATTTAATTTTAAAATTTATTTATTTTTACTCTATTTTTGTCTTCCCACTTATTCTCAATTCAACTAATGTCTATATTTTTTTTTATTAATTATCTATTTAAAATGTCTTGGATTTTTAATTAGATTATATGTAGTAAATAGAAATATTTTTAAAAATATCTTTTATTAATTTTAAAATTAAAATTATTGCCATGTAGCTAAGTTTTAGTGGAAATTTTTTTTTCTTTTAACGGAATTATCTTGATCCATTAAATTTAATAACGATCCGAACTCGGAAACCACATTAAAAATTTAAAGTAATAAAGTAGTCATTTTGATTATTTATTGTGAAAATCTAAAACATCTAAAGTTTAAAGAAGAAGTGGATATCACTTTGAAAGTTTTTTAAAAAAACTTTCCCATAAATTTATCTATTCAAAATTCTATTTTAATCAAAATTAATATAATATCGTTTTTACTGTCGTTCACTCTTATTGACTATTATTAAATGAAAATCTAATAAATTTTTAAAAATAAACAGAGAAATAATAAGGGAAAATTTCTTAAAAAAAATTAATTAAATCTTTAGAGAAAAAAATGCATGAAAAATTGTGTACTCTAAATTCTTCCATTTTTTCTAGACAAAAAAAAAACAAAATCTTTATATTATAAATTTTTATTTCCTCTTCTTCAGCTTTGTTAGTATTTTCCCACTATTTTTCAACCTTTATCTAAAAAAAATGATCATATGGGAAAACAAAAATACTGGAAACATATGAATACCTTTCACCATCTGACATTGTATTCTTCTTCATAAACATTTAGAAAAGTAATGGATAGCGACAAAAATGAAATACATCACTGATTTAAAAAAAAAAAAAAAAAAAAAGTTAAAACACACGGAGAAATTTCATTAAATTATGTACATTGATTATGTTTGACCAGCAATAAGTTGACATGTGGAGCTGACGATGAACCGACACGACGCTAACTAGGCGCCACACTAGACATGGCTCTTCTAGTCACCACCACGTCACCTTCTCCTTTTTAAGAAACACAAATCCCACGTCACATTTCTTTTTCATTGTTCATACAACTTTTGTTTTTGGGAAACTCATTGCCCTTACAACTTTATATAGGGATATATATATATATCTATTTGTTTTTTTTCTTACGTGTTTTGGACTTTTCTTTTGTAATTTTCAAGTAAAATACAAATAGGGTAGTACATTATTTTTGTAAGTCTCAAACTAATTAAGAAGACATTTCGAATGATCCAGTCATTTCTCACTAGCATACACTCATTTGGTGGTTGCTTATTACTAATGCAAAATATCAGTGTATTTCTTTTTTTTTGATAACCGTAAAATTTTGACATTTTTGGCTCATTTTCTTTCGAAATTTAGGATCAGTTTTTGATAATATTGTGACGAATCCACAAACATAAATCATCTTTTTCAATTACGGCATTGAGAATTTGGATTCGTATCTGACATCCCTATAGGCTCTTACCACTTGAATGTACTATATATATTTGGGTAACTGGATTTGAGGTTGAGGGATATAAATGAGTCGCTAAATCATTCAAAAATTAGTGTATTAGCTAGGTGTGCTAACAATTTTACGTGTATTAATCTAAAATTTTAGAAAAAAAAACATTACATAATGAAAATAAGCTATGAACGCAAACAAAATCCTAAATATAACATCGTGGCATCTTCCAACATAGAGATTTAAATAATCCAATTGCTGATTGTGCAGATCTCAGTCCTTTGAAAATAAAAGCTTTTGTAACGTTATCCATGACCTTTTTAAAATGGATTACGGGTCAAATTTGGTGTGACGTAAACCAACAAACCTGATCCATAGAATTTAATGCAAAATATGTTTTTAAAAAACAAACCATCGTATAGTTTATTACTATTTTTTTGTCGGAATTGTTTAGTTTATTATAAAATGTAAAAAGAGCATGGACTTTGTTATTCTGTCTCAATAGAAGAAATAAGATAATTCAAACTCCGAAACAAACGCAGATGCAACATTTGACCAGACATAAGAGATATGCCACGTGGAAATACAGTGGGACACACTGATAGGTTTGGTGAGTGACAGACCCACCGGATCCACTCAGAAGGTCTCACATTCGTGGCTCGTGGGTTGCAATGTCATGTCCCTAATAATATAATATTAATATTAATAATAATAAGGAATAATTAAATATATTGACGAAAAGCCTCTAAGAAATGAAGTACGTGATTACAAGTGTTCGATCGATGAATTGTTTTGGCCCCATTTTAGTACATTAAGCAGGTATTATAACTAATTTTGGGTCATTGTTTTAACTGCAAATTAATTGTAACTCCGTGGAAATTCTTAAAAAGAAAGAAATAAATTAGGTTTCCAACCATATTCCTCCACGTACGTAAAGTATATGCAATAGAGATAACCAGACATTTCAAGAAAATTAATATTCCAGTATATATCTATTATATAAAGACTGAGTTAGTCTCACAAGAGATTGACACCTCAGCACCCCTCTCCATGACACATCATCATAATTTTTTTTTTTAAAATAATTTATGTTTTATAAGAAATTAATACATCATCACTCTTTTCTATGACACATTTAATCATTTATTTATTATTTTAAAATTTTCAAAATTTAATTTGTTAAGTTTTTCGAGAGTTAAAGTAAAAAGAATTTTTTTAAAAATAATATATATATTCTACCATTCTAAATTTATGTGTTTTATAATTATCGGTTAATAGAAACATATGTACGTTTTTCTAAATACTCTAATCTACTATCGGTTCTCATCTATTAACGATAATTATAATATATTTTTTCGACAAGATGGACATGGGAATGAAAAAGCATACGTAGACTGGGTTATTAAAGTTTTGAAATTTTTTTTATTATTTTTCATGGTTGGTGTCATTTTCTAAAGGCATTGTGAATTATGATATTTTTACAATAAAATAACAAAAATCTAGATACTCATTATATATGTGTTAAGCTGTTTGTGAATTGATATATTTTTATAATGATGTTAGAGGATAAATCGATTAATTCACAAGGACCCTATCTTCCAAAGAAACAAAATCAGACATGTATCATATCTATAATAATAAAAAAACACTATAACGAAGATATCATTTAGAAAAATATTACAGTTCATTTCTATTTTCAGGACAAACATGTTAGGATATTTTTTCTAAAAAATTTCCAATGTTTTTTAAAACTTAAGTTATTTGAATTTTTTTTAGAGAAAATCCCTCAAATAGCACCAAATGATGTTTTTGTTCCATAATTAGCACACATTTTTATTTAGGACAAAAATAACATTTTATAAAGTTCATAATTTAATATTTTTTGTTTGGGATTGATTATATTAGTATTTAGGGTATAGTTTTTAGGGTGTATGGACTAAGATTTAGGGTTTAGGGCTTAGGGTTTAGAGTTTTCTAAACCCTAACCCTTAATCCTAAACCTTAAAAATGTGAGTTAGGATTATCCTTTACTAAAAATGCTATTTATGTCATAAATAAAAATGTGTGCTAAATATGTCACAAAAACTATATTTTGTGCTATTTTTGAGAATTGCCCTTTAAAAAAAACATATTAAAATATAACAAAAAAACTATAAAACTTATAATCAAAATAATATATATGTTATTTAAATTATTATATTAATTATAATTTAAAAATATATAATAAAATGCATCCGCGTGTCCACGCGGGTATCACCTAGTAATATATAATAATATTCTGAAAACAGTTTGGCACCAGTTCAAAAACTAAACGTCTCATGCATGTTTTGTAGATAATTTATTTTACTTTTGATTGTGTCAAATAGTTCAAATGGTTGCAATAATAAAAATTATTGTCAAGAGTGAATTAAGAGTATAATAAGAAAAAAGAATCCATGTTGATAGAAACTCATTGGACAGTAGAAGATAGGATCATAAAGTGTGCATATGCATGTATGAACGTTAGTTGGTAGTTATTAATAAGTTTGGTGGGTTTCTTAAAAGATAAACTATTAAAGATTACTCCTTTGACCCTTTCTTTAATATTGTTTAGTTTACCTTTTTTTTTTCTCTAATTAAGCAAACTAGGTTTGTACCCGCGCTACGCTGCGGGGTATTTTGTTATTATTAATTTTTTTTAATTTTTGGTTTTTGTTTGTTTTTTTTTGTTTTGTTTTTTTTTCTAATATTGTAATTAATTTGAAGAATCTTTTATTAATTTTAATGAATTTGGTGTTTCATATTTGGTATATTTATATTAATTAATTATAAAATAATTATTTTTAAATTGCTGATGTTGATATTTTTTTGGTTTTTTTATTTGTTTGTCAAACTGTTTTTTTTTTGTGTGTGAAAACAATCATATTAAGTAATTTGTTTATTTTTTCACTTTCTTTATCCCCTACATTCCCTTCTTCTCTATCACCGGCTGACAATTTTTTACGACCCCTACCACCACCCCCACTGCTTCCACCAATCTCTTTATCATTTTCGACTTCTCCAAATAATGTAGGACTATTATATTGCAACTTTCATCATTCATCTTTGAAACCCATCAACCGTTTTTTCTACGATTCTTCATCATCTCTTCTGCTTCTTCCAACGTAAGTTGCTTATATTATGCAACCTTGTTAAAATTATACCTAACACAATAGAAAAAAAAAACAAAAACAAAAACATAAGCTGGAAAATAACAAACTGATCCATCTAAAGACATTTCCATAAATCAAGAGACGGAAAAACATCTTGTTTGTACTCTACCGCATAATTTTCTAATAGAGAAATATATCAACATAAGAAGCATATAAATTTGTTTCTCCATACCAAGAAATGGCGAAAAACTCTTTGTTCAGAATCACTAAGAGATAGTAAGTAGCAGACTGAGAGCCATCAAGTTGTCTTTAGTACCGAAACTGGCCAGTTTCATCTTCCAAAATCCAGGGTTTGTTCTTTAACTTCTCCTAAGAAAAAACGAATTCACAAAACAAATCAACATTGTTAAAACCTCCAAAACGATTGGTATAAGAAAATAATGATCCAACACCATACCCGTTGTGCATCAGTGAAGTGACGACCTTGTCAAATATCTTTACGAAGAGACTATTTATTCTCCGAGCCATCCTTCTTAAAATTTGGAAAACCACTCACAAATCTACCCAATGAAGTAGTTCTCATCGGTTGGGGTTGCAGCACGAAGTATATTGCTAACATTTCCCAGAAAAAAAAAATATGCAAACAACAATTGATTTCTTCATCGATAAAATTATTATTATTATTATTATTATTACTATTATTACTATTATTATTATTACTATTATTATTATTATTATTATTATTATTATTATTATTATTATTATTATTATTATTATTATTATTATTATTATAATTATTAATATTATAATTATTATTATAATTATTGTTATTATTATTATTATTATTATTATTACTATTATTATTATTACTATTATTATTACAATTATTATTGTTTAGGCTGATTTTTATTAGTTGTTTTAATTTGATTGGTTATTTTATCTAAGTGATGTGTACAATTGAAATAATTTTATTGGATTAAAAAGTTTTTTCATTAATTGATGTGTCACTTCCACAATTCATTAAAAATCTAATGTGTCATCTTTTGGAGAAGCACTTGTGTTATTATAGTGTTGATTATACTTGCCTCTTCTTTCCAATTTAGTTTTTCACTTTTTTTGACTCCGGCCTTTCGGCAAAGATAAGAAAGCACACATTCTTTAAATTAATTATAATAAGAACTAGAGAAATAAGTAACAAATACTGTATTAAACTATTTTTTCACCATTACATGCATAAGTAACCCCACTGAATTGTGTAAAATAAAAGGTTGATTACTGATGAAAATTAACTAGAAATAACCACACAGCGAATTCGACATTTTTTTTATATAAATTTTAAATATGTCACGTATCATATACTATATAATAACAATTAATATGTTCAATTACATGTTTTGGGGAAAAAGTGGACATTTTGATTACATATGTATTTTGTCGTTGTTTTAGTTGTTCATGCTATTACATTTATATGATTATATCATTCAAAATATTCTACTTTAACGATAACTAATTAGCTACATCTTACATGTTAAATTCCTGCGAAGATTTTAAAGAAATACTATAAAATAAGATTAATATCTTAAAAAGTACTATGAGACAACAATGAATGTATCATAATGATTGACTTAAAAAAACAACAACAAAAGAACATGTATCTAATTTTGATTAGGTAATGTGTAAGGGTTAGATGTAAACAAAAAAATAAAAATAGAAGATAACATTTGTTAGGCTCAATGATGATGGACTGATTTCGAATTTGCTATTTCAATTGTTTATTACAACAATTAATATACCGTAGAGTAAAAACATGGTAACTACGTCATTATACGATTCCAATGATCATGGTCATGAATGATTAATTAGTGTTAAAGATCATAAGTGACCAATAATTAATGTTGTAATCTGATTTCTTGATTATAATCTGATATTAGTTTCAGTTTTAATTTGAATTCGGATATCAATTACAGTAAAACCTCTATAAATTAATACTATTGGGACCAATATATTTTATTAATTTAGAGAGAATATTAATTTATCGATAAATTAATAATAGAGAGATTTTCCAATTTTAACAAATTTTATAAAAATCTATTTAAAATAAGATTTTTTTTTTTGACAATTTCACATTATTATAAATTTATTTTATCTAAAATTCCTTTTACTTTATCTAAAATTCTAGAAGTTTTTGATGCAATAAGAAAGATTAGAAATGACTTCCAACAAGAATGCATGTTTAGGAATAAACAAACAACACTAGAGTCATATTTTACTAAATTATCTTAATTATATTTTTAATGTTATATGATTATTAATTTATGTTATCAATGAGACCATATATTTACATAGGGGTCTAAAATAAATTATTATCTTATTATTTTATCGAATTGTGTCATTTTTTATACCGGCCCAACTCGGGACCGGAAAAATTTATTAATTTATAGAGGTTATTAATTTATAGAATATTAATTTATAGAGGTTCTACTGTAGTAATAGTGTTTACAATATATATTAGTGAAAAGATTCCTGGTTTAGGCCAAACGGAAAGAGTAAAAATGTGAACAAAGTGGTTGTAGATTTCCAAGTTTATACGGACAGAGATCAAACCGATGGGTCCAGTACGACCAATGCTCTAACCCATGTGATCACAAAATCTTGCTGCAGTGAAACCTTTAAATCTTAATGTCGTTGTAACATTTTTAAAAATGAATTTAAACAGAACTTGAACATTTATTCTCTTTATATTTTTATATTCTATAAACATAATTTCAAGAATCATCAAATCCAAACCAAAATTGAACCGAAAACGGAATGTGCGTATATATTAAATTTGACAAAAAGAAAAAAAAAAATCTGAATTATGTACAATTTAGATACCTGGACAATATCAAGAAAAAAAAAAAAAGAAGCAAGATAAGATTAGTGATTAGTCGGATAAAAATAGTGATTAGTTAATACCGTTATAGTGGTCCATCGGAATGGTCACACGTCACACTGCTAAAGACAGGCCAATAGCTCATACCCATAAAACCTTTACAAAATTTCACATCCAATAGGCGAAACAGAGCATATAAATATTTTGTAAAGTTACTACATGTAAATCTATTAATTTTTGACATATCTAAACTTTTTTCCTGTAATCTAAGGTTGCCTTTACATTAATCAACGTGATTCTCATTACCTAATTATGTGTACTAACTAACGTTTTTTTTTAATAAAAATTATACATATAGTTCTTCTTCGTATATATTTTAATTACATATTTATTGTTTGCAAAATAATAATTTGAATACATATTTATTGTTTGTAAAATCTATGTGAAGGTAAAAAACCTATGAAGAATAAATTTGCCAAACGAACATGATTAATACATCATTAGATTGACAAAGTCCTATTCATAGCTGAAATCTTATTTTGCGGAATAACACGATTTATTGGAATCAAATTTCAGTGGAAAGGTATAGAGGTAAACTGTTAATCACTTGACGAAAAGCACATTAGAAATTAATAAATTATTTGAAAAATTATTCTGTTTAGAAGAACTAATGAAGAATTATCTTCAATGTTGCAAATGATGCATGCTACTATTCCATGTTTTTTTTTGTGAACAATCAGAATAGCTAGTTTTAGTAAATTTAATTATCTCTAGCTCAATAAGTTCCCAAGAAGAAAAATTCTTAAAACACTAAACTTACAATTTTTTATTTTTAACTTTTTTTTGATAAAATTCTCAATACATTCTTTGTATATTACTAATACTGTACTCCGTATCCATGAGGGATTCTCAGTGGTTTCTGGCGGTTCTCTCTTGAAAACGAAGGCGACAAACTTTTTTCACTTTCAATTCTTGGACCTGCGAGTAAAAAAAAAATCCATTTTCATCAAAAACTCTCTGTATAAACTTAAATCTTAATTCCATCCTGAACACGGTCGATGTTTCTACTTTCTAGGTTTCTTCTTTATCACTTTCTCATAGTAATAATATCTCGATATGTTGTTCTTGATTCTCTTGCGGGTTTGTTATCAATTTCGTTAATGAACGTGTCCAAATTCATTTAAGAAAATCCAAATGATATTTTATATTCGAGAAACCATGGCTTTTCTCTGTCAAAAGACCATTTCTATCTCAAAAACTCAAATAATTTACATAGAACGTAGTTTAGAAAATGTTTTCTTCTTTTTTTTTTTTACCATATCCACGATCATGAACATTGGTTAAAAACTAGAAAGATACCATCTCTTGATGATAGAGATGTTTGGATGGGTGTTACTATTAAAAAACAGATCGCAACCAATAATTTTCTGAAAGTTTATTAGAGTTTAATGAAAAAATAAAAACCAAACAAAAAATAATTTACTAACGTGTAAGACTTACCTGCCAAAAAGAAAAAAAAAAGCATACTAATTTACCATATTTTAATTTATACTACTATTCTTTCTAAATATTGATGATGTATCAATTGTCTTGTATGCCTCATTGATTATGTAATCTTTTTATTTGATGTTAATAAAGTAAAGTATAATGTTAAAAAAATAATACTAGTAACTATGAGATATTTTGTCGTATCCCTAAACATTAATACAAAGATGTAAGACAAAAATAAAAAAGAAGCATAATTAATACTTATATTAAAAAAAAAAAAAAAAAAAAAAATAGGTGGAGGGTTTACATTGGGGTTTTTGAGCTCTCTGCTATTTTGCTTACTGTTTCTCTTCCCCTTTATAAAACCGCTTCCGTCGTCAATGGCGTGAACCTAATTTAAACCATTCTCTCCAAATTTTCATTTTTTCTTTTTTTCTTTTCTCCATCGTTTTCACACTTTTCTCGCCGCCCTTTATCCTTATCCGATAAACCCACAACAAAAAAGACACTTCCTTTCTTCCTCTTTTGTTCTATATTTTTAAAAGAGATCGAAAACTCCATAGCCGCCGGTTAAAACTCAGGTCTGTTCCGAGTCTTCTCTGTTTTTGGGTCTCTGATTATTTTGCGTTCTGAGTTTGGTACATAAGCAAATGCAAGAGCTTTTCCTCTTATTTGAATGAATGAACATGATTTTTGTAATCTTCTTTGATTTTGTTGCTCCTTGGAATGAAGGAGATGTTAAATCTAGAAGAAAAAAAAAACTCAAACTCTTATCTTTAAGTATTTCTAAAAAGCTTAGTGCTTTTTTTTTTTTTTAACCAGTTTCTGTTTTTTCTGTTACTCTCCTTTGCTTATGTTTGTAGATTGTTTTGACTACAAAAAAGAGACTAACTTCTGCGTTGTTTTGGTGATTTTCTAAGCAGGATTAGTTGATTTTACTGGATTCAGAAGGAAGAAGATGAAGTACGTGCTTGTAACAGGTGGTGTTGTGAGTGGATTAGGCAAAGGAGTAACAGCTAGTAGTATTGGTGTTCTTCTTAAAGCTTGTGGTCTTCGAGTTACTTCTATCAAAATCGGTACTTTACTACTTTTCTTCTCTGTTTACTCTTCTCTGGTTTGAGTCAAATTATGTTTTTTTTTTTTTTGCTTACGGAGCACTTTAATCATCCAGATCCTTATCTAAACACTGATGCTGGAACTATGTCTCCATTTGAGCATGGTGAAGTTTTTGTCTTGGACGATGGTGGTGAGGTAAATAAATATCACTTTTTTTTTCTTTGGTTACTTTTCTAAAAAACTTAAAAGACTTCAGCTTTTTAAGAACCTTTGAATCTTTTTTTGAAAAAAGGTGGATCTTGATCTTGGGAACTACGAGAGGTTTCTAGATATCAAATTAACCAGAGATAATAACATCACTACAGGGAAAATTTACCAGGTAAGAAGATCTAGATCTCAACTAAATTAGAGGTTAATTAGTGAGTTTAGTTTTACTAAATCTTCTTTGTGTCACAGCATGTTATTGCTAAAGAGAGGAAAGGTGATTATTTGGGAAAAACTGTTCAGGTAAATAAATAAGCTTTCTTTTTCACTTTATCTCTTTATCATTTCATTTTCTGGTTTAGATTATTTGGTTTTTTTGTAACTCTTTTAAAGTATTTTTGGTTGTAATGATTTTAGGTTGTTCCTCATATCACTGACGCAATTCAAGATTGGATTGAGAGAGTTGCTGTTATTCCTGTTGATGGAGAGGAAGATCCTGCTGATGTTTGCGTTATTGAATTAGGAGGAACTATAGGTTATATACCAAAAAAAAAAAAACAATAAAATTGGATTATTGTTTTTTATTTTTGTTGCTTCTTCTGTGTAAACAAAGATTCTTTATATTTGCAGGTGATATTGAATCTGCACCTTTTATTGAAGCACTTGGCCAATTCTCTTACCGTGTAGGTAAGCATCATCATTTTCCTCATACCATTTGAATCCAAGATTGAATCCAAATGAAAAGAAAAAGCTGTGTGGATTTATTTGGATATGATGAAATTAAAACTATACTGTATTCTTTGGTTGGTGGTTGAGTTTAGGCCCCGGGAATTTCTGTCTGGTCCACGTCAGCCTCGTGCCTGTGCTTAATGTTGTTGGTGAACAGGTAGATAAAAACTTTTTCTTGAAATGAAGCAAGCCATGATGTTGACAGCATTTGATTCTATTTCTACAGTAAACTTCATTTGCTTTGTTGTGTTACTTTCAGAAAACTAAGCCAACACAGCACAGTGTCCGGGGGCTACGAGGTTTGGGCTTGACACCAGATCTCTTAGCTTGTCGTAGCACAAAGGTTCGACTTTAAATCTTTTTTCATCTTGAAATTGTTGTTTCTTGGTGTATTTTATTCTTGTTTTGATATTAAAGTCTCTCAATCTTGAAATTCTTCATGAAGGCACTTGAGGATAATGTGAAAGATAAACTAGCTAAATTTTGCCATGTCCCGGTAAGATTGCTGTCTTTTGTTTGTTATGTTCTTCATTTGAAATCTCGTTTATCTTACCAGCTTTACGGTTCTTGTTTCAGCTTGACTATATCTTCACTCTCTATGATGTCCCCAATATTTGGCACATTCCTTTGTTGCTAAAGGTACTTTTCTCTACTAAGTATGTTCGTAGTCACTTCATTGGGTATTATAAATCATCCAGACAACAATACTCAATCTGCGTTCTCCCCTGAACAGGATCAGAAGGCTCACCTGGCAATCTCAAAAGTGCTCAATCTTGCCAAGTATGTATTATATTTTGTTTTTGACTTTTTTTTTGTATTCTTGGTATGTGGTGAGTTGGATTTATGACTCAAATGGATTTTACTCAAAACAGTATTCTTAAAGAACCTTCTCTAGAGGAATGGACTTCAAGAGCTGAATTATGTGACAGTTTACATGTGCCGGTGGGTTTCAGCTCTCAGTAACTCCTTAAGAACAGTAATCTTAATTTCTATTTTCTTAAACGCACCAAATCATTTTACAGGTGAGAATCGCTGTTGTGGGCAAATATACAGGACTCTCTGATGCCTATCTCTCTGTCTTGAAGGTAAAACTTACATATCACTTCATAGTATTGTCTAGATTAGATTTACTTGCCTCGGTTCTCACATTTGGATAACTTTGTGTAGGCTCTCTTACATGCTTCTGTGGCTTGTCGCAAAAAGCTCGTAGTTGATTGGGTTCCAGCTTGTGATCTCGAAAAGGAAACTGAGAAAGAGGTTCGTGAATCCGATATTACAAGTTCATTACACATGTATGCCTTTACTTGTTGAAAAGTTTTAAACTAGAATTATGTTTTTTCTCTTTCTTTTTTTCGTTTTAAGCAGAATCCAGATGCGTACAAAGCTGCTTGGAAGTTGCTAAAGGTTTGAAATGTTTGCCATTTTACAACTTTGATCATCTAGAAGCCTTGTGTTTTCGCTCATCTTTGTATCTATCTTCTTCAGGGTGTAGATGGAATACTTGTACCTGGAGGTTTTGGAGATAGGGGAGTGGAAGGAAAGATTCTTGCTGCAAAATATTCTCGTGAAAACAAAATCCCTTTCCTCGGTATTTGTCTGGGGATGCAGGTTGCTGTCATCGAGTTTGCAAGATCAGTTCTCTGTTTGCACGACGCAAACAGCACAGAATTCAAACCTGAAACTAAACATCCATGCATCATATTCATGCCTGAGGTTCTTTGATTCTCCCTTTCTTTACTTAAAATGTAGCTTCTTGACTCTCTTCCTGATTCATCCTGCTTAGAGATCTCAATTTATTTTCCTTCTCGGTGGATTTAGGGTTCGAGAACTCATATGGGAGGCACTATGCGCTTAGGATCAAGAAAATCCTTCTTCAATGTCAAAGACAGCAAATCTGCAAAACTGTAAGAACCATTGATATTACAGTTACTCTGTTGTTTCTGTGAATGCTATAGATTTACTTAGCATGTTTCTCTCTACTCGGTTTTTACAGGTACGGGAACAAAAACTTTGTCGATGAGAGGCATCGCCATAGATACGAGGTATGGATTTGAATACAAAATTTCGAATATCCGCCTATTAAAATGGATAAAATAGTAGAGTTCTTGATATAGACATACACAATTCTTGCAGGTGAATCCTGATATGGTCGAACGGCTAGAGAAGGCCGGTCTCTCTTTTGCTGCAAAAGATGAAAGTGGCAAACGCATGGAGGTCTGTTTTAATCTTTTAAACTATTTATCTCTAATTCAAATACATAAGCTGCATATTCAAATCCTTGACTAATCTTTAATAATCATAATTTCAGATTGTTGAACTTCCAAACCATCCTTTCTTCATCGGTGCTCAATTCCACCCCGAGTACAAATCAAGACCCGGGAAAGCTTCTCCTCTGTTCTTAGGTCCGAACCCATTTCTTCATTAGTCAAAAAAATCCAAACTTTTACATCTCTTAAACCAACACAAGTCTTCTAAACAATCTTTCCAAATTTGCTCTCTCTTATTTCAGGACTCATCGCAGCATCGTGTGGCGAGCTAGACACAGTCCTGAATCCAGCCTCGGTTCATCAACATCTGATTAGTAACGGTCCAAAAAACGTTTTCATCAATGGAAGCTCCAAGAAATCTCCAAATGGTTTGGCTGATGTAAGATATAATAAAGGATACTGCAATGGCCTCTACTCTAGATAGCTGCAGTTGCCGCAGCCTTGCAAGGCTCTCTCCATTAGAATTGCTTCGTTTTGGATTTAGTTTGGATTTTGGTTTGGTCTTTATTTATAAACTTAGGATTTTTCCCCTGTACATATGATCAAAGCTTTTTATTCAGGCTTTTAGACTCTTTTTAACAGAATCTATGTTCTGGTAAGAATCTAGAAATGTCTGAAAATGGCGGTTGATTCCCCTGGTTTGGTTTTTTTTTTTTTTGGTCATCAAAAGGGATTTCATATGATCATATGTACCGTTGAAACATTTTGTATCTTGATTTGGTCTGAATGTGAAAGTAGCATTTTGATAAATAAAACTAAAAACAAAAGAGTTTTGAAAGTTACTTTTATGATTAAACCAAATTGAAAGATGAATGAATAAGTGACATTTAAAATTTATCAAAAATCTGATGAGACTATCGTTCGTTGCATCTTTCTTTGAACTTATTCATCTATTATCTTTCTAGTTCATAAGTATGGGAAATTCTCGAAAATAGATGAAAAAATATGTATTCAAAGTTAAATGTATTTGAATTAAATTTTCTATAAACAAAGAGTTATGAAATAACGTACCTTGGTGTCTGTTCGTGGCTACTTAAAAGACTTAACAAAAGCTCTTTATCTCTTCTCATATCATAACTCACATTTCTCATCTTCTTCCTCAGCAAGGTAAAAAAAAAAAACCTTTAATCTTCCCTTCAAGGTTTCAAACTTCATCAACTCTATGATCTTTAAATCTTTTGGTTTGTGTGTTTACTTAGAGCTATGCAGCAGGACCAATACGGTAATTACATACGACCAATTAGCATTTTTAATGAGCTTGATACAGGAGGAAAAATAGTCGAATGTCCACGTTGTCACGTTCCATTCACTCCTCACCTTGGTATATACATATATATATATATTCATATTTCTCCTTGGTTGTTGTAACAAATGTTTTTTTGGAACTATTCTAAGGCTTCTTTTTATTGTTTTTTACTATAGGAAATTTGATTGCAGAGAAATTTCAATGTGAAAACTGCAAAGGTTACTTATATTATAGAAACAGTCCAGCAAGAACACCGAGTATGTTCTTAAAAGTTGAAAGTTCTGACTCTAATTATTATTATTTTTATACTAATTTTTGTTTCATAAAATTCTTTTTCAGACAATCTTATACTACTTTATTGTGGCGGATGTAATGTGAGGATCATATATCAAAAAAGTGATCGAGCTGTGAAATGTTCTCAATGCAAACACATCACAACTCCACCTGTAAATTCTCTGTTTTTCTCTTATCATTTGTAAGTGAGAATTTTTTCTTGCCATTTCTCAAATTCTAATGTCTGTTTTTTTTTTTTTTTTTTGGTTTAGAATGGGACTTATGGTGTTCGTCCAGCTAACCGGGTTGTTCCTCCTCAACTTAACCGGGTTTTCCCTCCTCGTGTTAACCGGAGTAATGGTGCAGAAACTGAATCAACTGCGAGCTCTTCTTTCACTGTGAGTAAAATGTTAAATGTTACTATTTCTCTCTTTTTTGTATAATGATATTAAGAACGATTTGACCTTTTTATTGCAGCCAAAGCCAGAGATTACTGTAGTTGAATACCCTGATGATTCTGTTGCTGAAACTGTAATTATTATCCCTTTTTTACTTTTTCATTGTTACATTTCAGAGTGATTATATACAAAAAGTAAAAAAAAAAAGATTAATTTTCTTTTTTTTTTTGTGGATCGTATTGAAACATTATGCTTTTGTTGTGTGTTTGTCAGGTGAGGAATGTTGCTGTTGGGATGAGAACAATTAAAAGAGAAGGAGTAGAAGACAAGACAGAAGCATCAGAAAGCAAGAAGATTCGTCTCTGATTGATTAAAAATGCTGCAAATTTTACTTTTTTTTTCTTTCTTTATTATTTATTTTAGTCTTCCTCAGTTGATCAAACTTTCATATGGATATACAGTATATGTTTTTTCTTATCCTTTCTTTTTATTTTTACTTTTGCTAAACTTTTTTAGTCAAATCTACCTTGAACTAATTGGATTACACAATCAACTTATCAAGAACTAAATTTTGATTCTACTCTTTGGGACTTTTCTGATCTATTAAAAAACAATAGTTTAGAAATATAATAAACACTAAATTACGGGGATGAAGAGAAGAGTGAAATTTCCATCTTCGTTAACTCTGAAAACGACGCGTTTTGAATAAAAAGAATCGGTCAAACCCTTTACTATTTCAGACGCGGAGAGAAAACAAAAACCCAAAGACGACGTTCGACGACGGAAGATAAAATGGCATACAAATCGTAAATAAACAGAAAGATTGAGGGTAATATAGTAAATAATCAAAACGTACGGTACTGTGGTCTTTGCTTTGATCCGTTAAAAACTGTGTGCGTTTCCTTTGGCGGGTGTTCTCTAACTTCCTCGTTTTTCCAGAAACTACTTCAAATCATTTTCTTGTCTTTCTCTGTCTGATTTTTTAATTTTTCAATTTACCAATTCGAATTTTTGATGGTTTTTTATTTTATAAATATCCGATAGAATTAAAAAAAAAATAAAGGAAGATTCGTGGCATCAGAGAAAATCGCAAAGACACTTCTTCTTCACTTGAAATCTCAACCGTTCGTTTGAGGTCATCTCCATCTCTTTTCGACCTTTCCATTTTTTTTTTTTTTTTTTTTTTTTAACTTAGTTTTCATTAAAAAAATAAAATATTTTTTGTTTTTGTTTTTTAAAAGTTCCTTTTCTTGGTTTAAGTTCGGTTAGTTTTTTTTGTATTTTTTTCTCTGTTCCTTCTTATTCGTTACTAGGTCAATTAATCCTATTCATAATAAATTTTCCCAGATTTGGGTATATATCTGTTTTAACTGCGAATTCAATTTCTTTAGCATTAATTGGGAAAAAAAACAGGAATACTCTGAACCTTTTTTCGTTTTGTGATTATTAGGTAAAAAAAGATCTGCAATTTTATTTTATCTTTTTCTTATGAAATTCCCAATCTTGTGTTGCTGTGATTGATTTAAATATATGTGATATTGATGTTCTTTGTTGTTGTTGATCTCCTCTGTTTGTGAATTCTATTAGGGTTAGGTCTCTTTAACTTCTCTTATTTGATATTGTTTTCGTCTTCATATTTTTTGTTTTGTTTGTTGATAATATCGTTTTCTTATCTTTTGGGTTTTCTCAGTTTCTTTGGCTCTTATTGAATTTGCTTTGAAGAGTGATTATAATCCTTATGGAACATCTCAGCGTTTCTCCAGAAGAATCTGAGATCAAAGAGGTTAGCTTTTCATGTTAATTCTTATCTGAATCCATTAATCATCATCACTTACAATTAACCTTTTTTTTTGTGTGGTTTATTGTTAATTACTGTAGACCATAACCTTATATCCATAACCTTGAAGATTGTAGATTTGCTCTGTCTATGATTTGGTTTCTTTTATTCATCATAGATTTGTATTGAGTACATTTAAATTCCGGATCTCGGATCATAGATTATATTAGATCCTTTGTCTTTGTTTATAATTTGCTAATGTTGAATTCTATATTGGTTTTTTTTTTGTAGTCTGTTTATCATTCATTTGTTTTGTTTGATTTGATGATATTGATCACAGTTTCTACCTCTGTTCATTTGAATTCATTGGGCATAAATCATAATCTAACACAAATCTACACATATGTTCAGTTTTTTTTTTTGTTCTTCATCTCTAAATATATTTATTAATTTGAGAACTGATTATTATATTCATGAACTGATAAATTTATGTGGTTTCTTTTGCAGGATATGTCTCTGAAGAATGATCCTATAGACAAGGATAAAGACAAGGACACTAACATGGAACCACCTACTAGTCCACGTCATCGGAATGTAAGAATATATTTGTTATGTGATGTAATCTTAAAGCAACTTTGAGCTAACATAATGTTTTTGTATATGTAAAGGTTCTTGCTAGATGGTTACCAGATGAAGCACAGAGGCCAAGCATTGATGACGCTCCAGTGTTTACCCCATCATTAGAGGTACTAACTGCTTGTTGTTTCCGTGAAATCGGTTTTTCGAATGTATTTGCGGTATTTTTCTCGTTTCTTTTATTGATGTTTTGAGTTCTTCTTCATTGATTTTGGGGTCATCAGGAGTTTGAAGATACGCTTGCATATATCGAGAAGATACGTCCACTAGCAGAGCCATTTGGTATTTGTCGGATCATCCCACCATCGACATGGACACCTCCTTGCCGGCTTAAGGAGAAGAGTATATGGGAGCATACAAAGTTTCCTACGCGGATTCAAAACGTGGACCTGCTTCAGAACCGGGAGCCTATGAAGAAGAAACCGAAGAGCAGGAAAAGGAAACGAAGAAGGAACTCGAAAATGGGTTCTTCTAGGAGGCGATCTGGTTCTTCTCCTTCTCAGTCGGTTTCATCTCCTGAGGCTGAGGAGAAATTCGGCTTCAATTCGGGTTCAGACTTTACGCTCGATGAGTTTGAGAAACACGCTCTGCATTTTAAAGACTCGTACTTTGAAAAGAAAGACTCCGATGGAGAGACAACAAAATGGACACCGTCTGTGGAGGATATAGAAGGCGAATACTGGCGGATTGTCGAGCAGCCGACAGATGAAGTGGAGGTATACTATGGAGCTGACTTGGAAAACGGGGTTCTTGGAAGCGGGTTTTATAAAAAAGCGGATATGTTAACCGGTAGCGATATAGATCAGTACACAGCTTCTGGCTGGAACTTGAACAACTTACCGCGTCTGCCTGGCTCTGCACTCTCTTTTGAGGATTGTGATATCTCTGGAGTTCTAGTTCCATGGCTCTATGTGGGAACGTGTTTTTCATCATTTTGTTGGGTAAGCACACTTTCACACTTTGATTATGAATTTTATATACCTATGCTTGGATGAATGATATATTTTTCTTTGGGCTTGAACAGCATGTGGAGGATCATCATTTGTATTCACTGAACTATCATCACTTTGGGGAGCCAAAAGTATGGTATGGTGTTCCAGGAAGTAATGCAACCGCTCTCGAGAAGGCGATGAAAAAACACTTACCTGACCTGTTCGACGAACAGCCAGATCTACTTCATGGCCTGGTTAGGAAGAAAACATTTACATGATTTGTTATTTTTTTACTGTTTACTCTCCTCTGTTTACAAACCAATTTTTTTTTTTTGGATTCAGGTTACTCAATTTTCTCCTTCAATCCTGAAAGATGAGGGAGTCCAAGTTTATAGGGTGGTTCAGAATTCAGGGGAGTATGTATTGACATTCCCGAGGGCGTATCATGCTGGATTCAACTGCGGTTTTAATTGCGCAGAAGCGGTTAATGTGGCTCCTATTGATTGGTTGGCTCATGGACAGAACGCTGTGGAACTATACAGTAAAGAGAGAAGGAAGACTTCTCTATCTCATGACAAACTTCTCCTTGGAGCAGCTTATGAAGCTGTTAAGGCTCTTTGGGAAATCTCAGCTTCTGTGGGAAAGGAAAATACAACAAATTTGAGATGGAAGAGTTTCTGTGGGAAGAACGGAACACTTACAAACGCGATCCAGGTAATAATGCAAAACTGTCACTACTTGAGTCATGATATAACATATGGTTTCTACTATCTAATGCTAATTAGTTCATTTTTTTCCGAAAACGTTGATAGGCTCGGTTACAGATGGAAGAGGAAAGAATTGCAGCTCTTGGAAAGGAGTTTTCGAGCTTGATGAAGATGGAGAAGGACTTTGATTCAAACTGTGAAAGGGAATGCTTCTCATGCTTTTACGATTTGCATCTCTCGGCTTCTGGCTGCAAGTGCTCTCCCAAAGAATACGCGTGCCTTAAACACTCGGATGATCTTTGTTCATGTGATGAGAAGGACGGATTCATCCTTCTCCGTTACACCATGGATGAGTTAAGCTCCTTGGTTAGAGCATTGGAAGGGGAATCAGATGATTTAAAGATATGGGCTTCCAAGGTCTTAGGCATTGAACACAGTGATGAAGATCAGACAAAGACTAGTTCAGTTATCAGCGAGGAGAAGAAGCTAAAGAAAGGTTCATTTGATCTGAATATCGACTTAGAGATGGATTATCAAGATGACTTAAAAGAAGAAGTTAGCACAAGTGGAGAGTTAACCATCTCAGAGAACTTTGGTGTATCGGTCGAGCCTATAAACCTCGGGTTCTTGATTTTTGGAAAGCTTTGGTGCAATAAGAATGCTATCTTCCCAAAAGGTACAGTCTCTTGAGAAAACCTTTCGTTAATGTTTACTTAAATCAGAAAATTTCTCTAAAGGTTGTTGAGGTTTTTCGGGTTTTTATAACTTTTACAGGATTCAGGAGTCGTGTAAAGTTCTTCAATGTTCTTGATCCAACAAGAATGAGCAGTTACATCTCCGAGGTTTTGGATGCAGGACTCATGGGACCATTGTTCAGGGTAAAAAGCCTTTGCGTCACAACATTTTTCTACTTGATAAAAACCAATCTTGAAAAGTAATAACACCACCTTACTTTTTTCTCTCGCTTTCTCAGGTTACTCTAGAAGAATCTCCGGACGAGAGCTTCTTCAATGTCTCAGCTCAACAGTGCTGGGAAATGGTGTTACAGAGAGTTAAAGATACATCCACAAGTCTAGGTCTTCCTACTTCACCGCAGTTTGAGAGTATCAACGGGCTTCAAATGTTCGGTTTCCTCTCGCCATCTATAGTTGAGGTAAAAAAAAAAATCTAAATCCAAGCCTTGTTCTTCTTCATTCAAAACCTATCCATGATCTTTATACTCTTTTACTTAACTTAATCCTTTTTCTACAGGCCATTGAAGCTCTTGACCCAAACCATAGACTCGTTGAGTACTGGAACCACAAGACTTCATCAGACTCAAAAGATCATCACTTCATATCATCAAACTGTTCCGTGAGTTTAACCAAAGGAAAACTTTTCGGAGTAGATTTGATGTAAAAGCTCAAGACCCAACAAGACTTATACCAACTCCAAGAAGAAGAAGAACAACAATGACTTACCTTTTAGATATATAGATAGAAAAAACATTTTTTTTTTCTCTTTGGTAAGCAGCATTTTTATTCAGAATCTTTTGTTCTTTTCAGTGAACAATAATCTAACGTTAGCGTTAGAAGTGTAAACTAGAGAAAAAAAAAGTTCGATTCTTTTGCAAATGCGAATCTCATAATAATACAAAATACAAAATTCATTTTTAAATTCATGAAAATTTCTCTATTTCATTAAGTATTTATCAGTGTGAAAACACTTTACAGAAGTATATTGAGATCATATACAGAATTTCACAAAATCTTGAAAATGACAAAAAGATATATTTTGACGGTTACTACGCGGGAAAAAGTCGCCGGAATGTTGACTCAGAACAGTAACAGAGGCGTCAACGGAAGCAAGAACGTGGCTGTTGAGAGATGTGAAGTGAACAAAGAAGCAGAGGTTTCATTGGTTTTGGATTCTTCATCGGTGTTGGATCCTCCATGGTTGTTGTTGGATCCTTCTTCATTGGTGTTGGTTCCACCACGACGACGACGGCGACGATAAGGACGGAGACTATCGGCTAAAGTAGTATCACCGTCACCAGAATCGCCGTAACGAGAGAAATCAAGCGGCGAAGCAAGACCGTGAATAGCAATTGAGGAAGAGAGGAAAAGATCTGGTTCGGAGACGATAACGCCGTCGAGTGTGAAATCGGAGACTGAACTGTTGGTGACGACGATTGAGTTTCCGGGGAGGAGAGTCGGAAGACGAGCGAGAGGTTGTAAGAGACGGAGATCGGTGAAGGAGAGACGTTGAGGAACGATGTGGTAAGCGACGGAGAGACGACGAGGATTAGAGGGGGAGGAGGAGGAGGAGGAGAGGTCGGCGGAGTCGAAATCGGCGGGGATGAAGATGGTGGCGGAGAGAGGGATTCCGAATTGATCGTCGACGGCGGAGAGGAAATCGGCGGCCCAGTCACGGAAATCTCCGGCTCCGATCATTGCTTCGATGATTCTGTCGGCGTGTTGGTGATCTTGTGCGGTTAGATATTGAGGAGAAGCGGCGGAAGTGAGGAATGTGACGGTGGTGATGAGGAAGAGGAAGAGGAGATGGAGATGGCTTGAGGTAGCCATCGGAGAATCAAATCGGCGGCGAGGTTGTAAAAGAAAGAGAATCTTTAGAGTTCGTTAGGATTCTTTGTTACTGGAACAGAGAAGAAGAAGTGAGTTCGTTCTTTATATAATAACTAGTATTGAACCCGTGCTATGCACGGCACAAATTCATGATATAATTTAAAAGTTTTAAGTAATTATCATTAAAATTCATAATATAAAAAATAATTTGTTTACTTAGATTTTTGCCAACCAAACAATACTAAATTTATTTGTATCTATGGATGAGATGATATATGATATCTGTATTGGTTCTGCACACATCATAAACAATTTTTTCTTCTTTAAAAATAATAATAATTTATGAATAAAAGAGAAATAAATACTTTTTAACCAAAAAAATAAGTATAGTTACAGGGAATACAAAACAAAAAAAATAAAACACATGACAGAAAGTAGAAGAACATACCTTTCATCTTTATATGATTTCTGAGGAACAAGAGCTCGTTGCAATCTATAAAAGGTAGAAAAAAAATTTGGATGCATTATGAAAAAAACACAGAGATAGATGAAGAATAAAAAAAAAATTAAAAAAAATTGAAGATTCTGAAAATAATAAGTTTCTAAGCGTGTATAAAAAGAGAGGCAATGGAGATCGTGGGAATGTGGGAGTTAAAAATCCCTAATAAAAAGGAAAAACAAATTTAAACAAAAGAAAATCTGAAAAATAAAGATTTTGTGGAAGGTTTTTTAAAAAATGTTTAAATTACCAAGAATGTAGAAAATTTGTGAGAATGACACATATGCAAATGATAACGTGTCAAGCATAGGATGTTGCAGTTTTTGTTAAAGTGACTTGTGATTTAGTATAATAAGATAACTCTTCTCGTAAATAAATCTTTTTGGAGGGAAGGATGAGTTATACCGGTTTGGTTAAAGATAAACCGAAATTTTGGATATTGATGTACCAGCTGAGTTTTGAGGTTATATGCTCAATGGAACAAATTAATAAGCAAACACAAGGCATCTTGAAGCAAAGATTCGCGTACTCACAACCTTACTTTGTTTCCCTAAAATGGTTTAAAGCAGTTGGATTCTAGAATGTAGATTGAAACACTTTTTGTCTCGTTATTGTTGCAACATTGTGATGATCATCAAAGTTTGAGCATGGTCTCAAAAGTATAACAAATATGTGGTTTTCTTCCTTTATCAAATGTTTTCATGAATATGAATATAAATTTGGAATCTTTTGATGATTTAAAACGAGGAAAATAATTAAAAAGGCTTTATAAGCCAATGAAGGTATTCAAATATTCATCACTTAAAACAAAAAACTTACATTATAAAGGTAAGGAATCACAGATTTGCATGTATACTTAACAATTTACATTTTACATCACTAAAAGAGGAATTTATTACCAAAGTTTTGGCCAGTTCACAAATTTTTTTGGTAAGTTGCTTTCAAATGATCTCTAGAAGAAAGGCAAAATCTATAAGTTTGGTGTGAGTCATTGGTTGCAGTTGGGAGTTCTTGATGGTGGTTCTTTTTAAGTCGATTTTTGTTTTTTGTCGTCTGTATTGCAATATAGGAGATTCAAACATTCGTTACAAAGCAGAGAAAACTTAAAACAGAGCACGTAGGCTCAGGGAAACAGAGCATTTAAAACTCGAGACTGACCCGACATCTCGAAAACAAGAACAGATCCTTCACCCATGGAGCCAAAGTACTTACGATCCATTTTCGTCGTTGATCAGATCCTGTAACCATGCTGAGCTTCCTCTCGTGATGTAGGACTGTAACCTTCCATCCTGCAACACGCTTGTCGCAATTCTTTGGGCAACCAAATTTGCTTTCACCGAAAAGCTATTAACCACACACATTCTAAACTCCGTCATCTCTCTGTGGATCTTACTAAGTAGAGATCATACCGCTGCCACTTAGTCGATTTTTGTTATGTTACTTACATGTATAGGTTTTTTTTTTTTTTTTTTTTTTTTCATAGCGTTTGGTTTTCCAGTTTTATGTGCTTTTTCACAAGGCTTTGTTTCTGAAAAAATCTCATTTTCTACCGGTTTTGTATATGATTTATTGTTCGCCGGCTTTGTGTTTTTAAGATTCTGATAAAATTTCAATTGACAAAAAAGAATTGATTTTTATTTTTGAATTTTCTAAAAAGTTGTTTAGGTGATATACAAGCTTTGCAAGCCAATGAAGGTATTTAAAGTATTCATCACCTAAACAAAATGGTGACACTGCCTTCTACTCTAGCTTAAACTTGAGGGTTAACATTTTAAATGAAAATATTATGTATAAAACTAATAATTCAATTTAACTAGTGTATAAAGATGGGTTCATGCAAGTGCTTACAAGTTTTCTGTTATTCTTGAAAATATTTGATTCTTATTCAAATTTTACGAATATATGCTACCGTAAGTTATTTTCATTTATAGTCTCGTGGATTTTTTCTATTAAAATATAAAAAGAAAAAAAAGAGAAAAAAGAGAAAAAAGAAGAGAAATGGAGAAAAATCCACTAAAACACTTGTCTTTGTATTATTGGTTCAACTGTTTTTTCTAATTTAAAATTTTTGTATTAACAATAATAATATATATTAATTTGGTCCATACATTTGACATCCTATTTTGATTTTTGCAAATAATTCAGATAGATCCTAATACGACGTCGTAGGAACTCCTTTTTTTTTTCTTAACCCTAATATATAAAAACTCAACATATCTCTCTCTGGCCTACACTTTCCACCCTAACACTGAAGCCGAGAGAAGAGGAATCGTGTCTGCGCTAACAATTGTCACTCTTATACATCATCTCCATGGTCAAATCCCTATATTAAAATTAATCTCGCCATTTCTATCGTTTGTTTTTTCTTGCTTTTGGGGTTAAATTTTTAGAAATTGGCAAAATGCGATTGATCTTGACCTAAATTTGATGAATTCTCAAATCTGGGAAAACGAGATTTCTCTCCGTATTTAATATTAAATGGATTGACTTTTGTGTTTCTGGATTGATTTATTCCCATGTCTGAAAATTGGTTTAAATATTCTAGAGTCTTGATGTAAGGTTTGGTGTTTCTTTGCAGCGAATGTAGAGTTTATTTGTATTGTGTAGCCTTAGGTGAATTGGGTTCTATTGGCTGAATCTTTGATTCTTTTCGTGATGGAATTGGGTTAGTTCTATCTTCAATTTTAAAGAATCCATTACTCATAGAGAAATTATGACATTACTTCTCATTTTTTTTTAATTCTCTAGAAATTTAAAACTTATCATTCAAGAAGATAGTTTTTGGTCTCACTTCATATTGTCCTTTTTTTTTTGGGTTTTCTTCTCCAGGGATTTCGTTTACTGTTGTCACAAGTAATAGCTGATGCCAATATGGGTGAAAGTGGATTTAAGGTTGACCCTTTTTCTGCCAATGCTTTAATGGACCCTATGCAGCTTCTGACAAGTGAGCATTTCTTTAATCTGCTTTAATTATTATGGAAAATAATATAGCTTTTGTTTTCTTTAGATATATGTTCAATATTTGGAACTTATCGAGCTTATCTAATTCGTATATCGTATACCTTTTACCAGATTCTATGGATGCTAAAAACGCTAGGGAAAGAAGAAAGAAAATTGTGGCGGATAAAAAAGCAAAACGGTGTCTAGCAAAAGGTAACAAAACTTTGAGTTATACTTTAAAACCTGTTTAAAATGAATTTATCATTATGGAGTATACAAGTGTGAAGCATCTAATTCCGAGAAGTTTTAAATTTTGTTAGGGTTTTATTATATACTTAACTCTAATCATAAGTGAAAATATCTTTGGTAGTCATTGCAACTCAATACTTTAATGTCAGCCATATAATTTATGGAAACTCTATACTCCCTACATTCTCTAATTCGTATATATCATCTGACTTTTGCAAGAATCTATGGGTACTCAAGTAGCAAGGGATAAAAATAAATACTACAATTTTTAGCGACTACAAGAACAATGACATATCCGAACTTGAAATGAAGTCACTTCATTCAGTGTGGACTTGTCTGAATCATGTAGTCCGAGGAATCTAAATTATATGTGTGTGTGTGTCTATATGTGAAGTAGAAAGATATTCTAACATTTACTGTAACCCATAGATTTCATAGCAACTGTTCTCCTTTGATTCTTTAAAATGTTATTTAGCAATAGTTACTATACATTAAATCTCCTTTACTATTACTATCTGACTCTTATTAAGTTATTAACTAACACATCGTTTTTCACATATGAATAGTTCGAAGAAGCCTACAAACAAAAACCAAAACGAAAAAAAATTCAAGGTCTACTGGTGAAAAACTACAAGATGGTAAGATCACACAGTGTTGAAAATGTAAAGGCAATTAGATTGCTCGTAAATATCTTAGTCGTGGGTTTCCTACATCTCTACTTATGTTGCTCATTTCTTTTTTATAGATATAAGTGAAGCATCGGTGCAGAAACCACTAGCAGAAAAAAAAATGACTTGTGGATATGTTTAGTAGGTGCTAGTCATTATCTATATATGGCTTTTACATTCAATCCGTATTGAGAACCTCAATCACTTAAAAGACACGTTCATGAGAAAGGTACTCGCTTTTTTTTTTTTTTTGTTATATGATTGGAAAAAGGCTAGAAATAATCCTGATAATTTTTAAAATGAATATATCATTATGGAGTATATACAAGTGTGAAGCATCTATCCGAGAAATTTTAAATTTTGTTAGGGTTTTATTAGTATATACTTAACTCTAATCATAAGTGAAAATATATTTGGTAATCATTGCAACTCAATACTTTAATGTCAGCTAATTTATGGAAACTCTATACTCCCTAAATTCTCTAGTTCGTATATATCATCTGGCTTTTGCCAGAATCTATGGGTACTCAAGTAGCAAGTGATAAAATACTACAAATTTTAGCGGCTACAAGAGTAATGCGATGACCTGTAAGAAACTTTCTTTTCTACTTTGACATCCGAATTTGAATTGAACTCACTTTATTCTGTGTACCTATGTGTGGCACGTCTCCAATAAAATAACCAAGCACAAACTCCTCCATAAAGGAGTCGGATCATCAACAACTATGTTTAATTTTTTTTTTTTTTTTATGATAGAATATATGAAATAACCAAGAGGAAAGAGAACATGCCAGGTAAATAAATATTTTATACACATTTAAAAAAAAAAAGTACGCATGTATTGTAATTTGTAAACTGCATACTTTCTCGTTTCATGTGTTTTTTTCTTTGACTATGTTTATTTAATTTTAACATAACACATTACATTCATAATATATGTTATTTTTTTTTGAATAAAAATACACACACATGTAATCTGATGGCAGATGCATCAAATTTGAGGGATAAACTGACAAAGAAAGTGATTTGGCAGCAAACTCAACTACACCTTCGACAGTATAAACATCTTCAACAAACTGTTAACTCTTTTCAAAATAAAAAAAATGTTGGTATAATAGTTGACTGTTGTTGATGTATGACCACTTAGTTTTGTTCTTTATCAAAAGCAAAAAAAAAAAAAAAAAAAAAAAACTCGGTTTTCGTGAAATTGTTTTTTTTTTTAACATAATTTCATGTAGGCAAGAAGATGATGCATAAGAGTATAATTGCAAATGGAAAATCAGGTAACAAGACTAATGAAGATTCATCCGAGTCTGTTTATCAATCTTTAAGAGTAGGAATACTTCACATCATTTAAGGGAAAGAACACTTACTCTTGAAAATTGATATTGAGACTTGCATGAAACTTCATTAGCATTGTTACTTGATTCTCCATTTACAATTATCCTCTTGTGCATCTCATCTTCTTGTCTACATGAAATTACTTTAAAAATCAATTTCACACAAAACTGAGATTTTTATTTTATTTTTGTAACGAACAAAACTGAGTGTTGGTATATCAATATTAGTCAATTATTATACAAATGTTTGTTGATTTTGAAAAGAGATAACATTTTCTTGAATACATTAATACTGTCAAAGGTGTAGTTGAGTTTGCCGCCAAATCACTTCCTCTGTCATTCTATCCTTTATATTTGATGCATCTCCTATAGGATTACATGTGTGTATGTATTTTTATTCAAAATAAACATATAATATACATGTAATGTGTTATGTTAAACTTAAATAAACATTGTAAAAAAAAATCATAGAGCGATCGAGAAAGTAGGCAGTTTACAAATTATAATACATGCATATATTTAAATAAAAGTGATGTATAAAATATTTACTTACCTTGCATGTTCTCTTTTCTCTTGGTGATTATATATCTTGGAAGGCAACAAAAATTGAAAAAAAATCCACATCATTTTCAACCAGTTGAATTGATTCAACACTAAAAACTCCACATCATTTAAACACCCATATTCAACAACCACATTACACTTATTCAAGTGTTGGATTTTTTTATTCAATACTTCCATTGTAAATGGTCTACGTTGTTTGTTACCCCTACTTTCTTTACTCTATCCTTAACCAGCTAAAATATGTTGTTCCCATATTATGTCTATAATTTACTTTATATGATAAGCGTATTATGCAGCTAACTCTCTAATTTAAGTACATATATATACACTCTTAGATTATGTTGGTTTCTCTAATTTGTACATGTAGTATTAGATCAAGTACTTGGTTAGCATTATTAGATGATGCATAGTTTTCTTGGTTGGTAATATATAACCATATAATTAATAACTAGCATATAGGTAGCATGTAATTATGTTTGAGCGACTTGTTTTGGGGAGTGTCAAATTTCTCAAAACTGCCATATAATTAACTTTATGTTCTGTCTAGTTAGCGTAGGTTTTGAATGCACTATATGATAAAACGCTTGATACACTTTCATCAACTCCAAGCTTAGAAAGTTATTAAACAAATCGTTTACCTAAATAATAGTTCTGTCAGTATGTACAATTATTCAATGTCCGTAAGCATCAAAGTTTTTCTGTAATGACCTAGTTTGTGTCTATTAGTCTATATAGATATGTGTTGGAGGCACATTGTAATTTGACTATCTTGATTGGTGTATACATGATAAAAGAGTTATGCAGCTAATTATATAGTTAACACACATTCCAACTGTCATCGATAAATCAAATTATACCATTTTCTCTAGTCCTTACATACATATAGTTATTGTGGTTAGTATATTCAAAACGATACATATTAATTTTGGGTTAATATAAATTTAACATGATTTAATAGTACTATATATATATATATATAACATATATATTTACTTCAACTGATAATCCACTCATATTAATATGGCTAGCTATAATTAGCATATGAAAATTACATGGTAAGAGTATTATCATCTGAAATGCTACATTATTATCTTGATAATTTACTTTACTTAACATGATTCAAGAGTTATTTTGCTAACTATCTTGTTAATATATATATACATACATAGCCGTGTTGTCTGTTTCCTACCTCAAAGAACTATGTTGCCTCATGTCCAATGTCCTCAAGACATTCAGTCTTCCAAGCAAACTTCCACCGAAGCTGTACAAGTTTTGGTATCTTGGACTGGAATTCTTCTACTTGTTTGTGCAGTGACTTATGCCGTTTAGTTACCTTTATGGCTCAATGCCTTACCTCAAATCTATGTAAGTCTTTGCTCTCAAGTTTATTGTATGTTAAGGAAGTAAGAAATGCATCTGAAGTTACCTGAAATGTTTCTCTGCATCTCTCTTTGCGCAAACAGCTTATTAGAAGACACTCCCAAAGGATTTGGGAAGTTTATAAACCACACCTTTAGTATGTTTTTACTTACCATTGTTTTTGGGGGAAGAAACAAATTCATGATTTGGTGACTCGATTTTGCTTTGCTAACTCCAGAGGAATTTCTTCCAACCAACTTGTCGGGTGGCCTCCCAAGACATTATCAAGACTAACAAAGCTGACTAACCTGTAAGATCATCTTTCTCTTGTGGATTTTTATTACAAGATATCAACTTGTGATGTTACATTTCAATGTTTTTCTGACTTTTGTGCTAATTACATTTCATTGCACTTTGTGCTTTCCTTACTGCTGAGTACAAATAATGTATGGCCAATTTTGTTCTATAAAAGTCATATATTGTCAACAGATTATCTCCTTTGTTTCTTGGTTCCAATATTCATTTTTGCAGTGGTCTTTCCTATAATTATTTCACATGGCCATATGCAACGAGAGGAAGTATGTTCTTTTAATGTTATCTTAAAATACCGCCTTTTTTCTTGTAAAAACTTTATGGATGCTTACATTTCACTTTGTGTATACAGAAGCGGACTTCTTTCCTTTAAGCATTGATTTGGGAGGAGTTCAGCATCAGAGAGGAAGTTATAAGAGAAGTTGGTGATGGCACACGAAGACCTGATGGTTTCATGGAAGTTAGAGGAACCGAACCGCCATTGATAGAGTGAAACTCGTTTTGTGCCTTGTAAGGGTTACTGGCAATGGAAACTGGGTACTTGAAGAAGGTTTTGCTGACAAAAGATAGACGTAATTAACTAACTAGTTTTGGACCAAATGACATCCATGTCTTCTACCAAGCGGCTCTTGTGCTCTGTTTTTTTTTTTTTTTTTTTTTTTTTTTTTTTTTTTTTTTTAAATTCCAAATCAATGCTCTGTTTCTTAACATTGTTGTAAATTATATTTTTTCAGTTCGAGTAAATTTTACATTCAATAATAAGAATTTAATATATTTTTGGTTTAACGGTTTGATTCGAGTAATTTAGTATGAAATCTTGTATACCTCTTAGATTATTTTTAAATTTGATTTTCATTCAGTTTGATAAATTTTGATTCGATTCGGTAATACACTATTCGGTTCTGTAAATTTGCCTAATCCGGTCTATTCATTTAAATACATCTATAGAAGATACAATTTATATCTTTCTAGTGCCTTCTACTCTAACTTAAACTTGAGGGTTAACATTTTAAATGAAACATTTTAAATGAAAATATTATGTATCAACTAATTATTCAAATTAACTAATGTAACAAGATTCATGCAAAAATGCTTACAAGTTTTCAGTTCTTCGATTCTTATTGCAATTTGTGAATATATATTACTTTAGGACGTCTCCATCAATAATCTCGAGATGGATCTTTTACTATTTGAAAATATTATAATAAATTAAAAAAGCTAGAGATGGAGAGAATTATCTCTCGAATCTATAAGATAATGGTGAAACCCCCACTCAGACATTTGTCCTTGTATGATTGGTTCAACTGTTTTTTCAGTTTAAATGTAATTAAATTGTGTTAATAATAATAATATTATATTAAAATTAAATAGATATTCTAACCCAATTCATAAATTCTTCGCCATATAATAAAAAACAATATTTTCACAAATCTACCCCCACAAGTAAAAAATTATTTGTTGGAAAAAATTGGTCCATATATCAATTATGAGATGAAAACAAGGCTTGGGTGTAAATAATTGACAAGCTATTCTGCTTTTTGCAAGTATTTTAGATAGATCCCAAAACGACATCGTAGGAAATCTTTTTTTTCCTAATATATAAAACTCAACATATCTCTCTCGATCTGGCCTACAGTTTTCACCCTAACACTGAAGCCGAGAGAATAGGGATCGTGTTCTGCGCTACAATTGTCACTCTTACCATCATCTCCATGGTCAAACCCCTATATTAAAATTAATCTCGCCATTTCTATCGTTCTTTTTCTTGGTTTTGGTGATAAATTTATAGTAATTGGCAAAATGCGATTGATTTAATTTGACCTAAATTTGATGAATTCTCAAATCTGAGAAAAACGAGATTGCTCTCCGTATATAATATTGATGGATTGTGTTTGCAACAGTAGTAGTTCAAGGAATAGACTTTTGTGTTTCTGGATTGATTTTTCCCATGTCTTAAAATTGGTTTATATGTTCTATAGTCTTGATGTAAGGTTTGGTGTTTCTTTGCAATGAATATTCATGTCAACGAATATAGATTTTATTTGTATAGTGTAGCCTTAGGTAAATTGGGTTTTATTGGCTTAATCTTTGATTCTTTTCTTGATGGAATTTGGTTAGTTCTCTTCAATTTTAAAGAATCCATTACTCATACAGAAATTATGACATTAATTTTCATTTTTTTAATTCTCTAGAAATTTAAAACTTATCATTCAAGAAGATAGTTTTTAGTCTCACTTCATATTGTCCTTTTTTTGGGTTTTCTTCTCCAGGGATTTCGTTTACTGTTGTCACAAGTAATAGCTGATGCTAATATGGGTGAAAGTGGATTTAAGGTTGATCCTTTTTCTGCCAATGCTTTAATGGACCCTATGCAGCCTCTGACAAGTGAGCATTTCTTTAATCTGCTTGAATTATTATGGAAAATAATATAACTTTTGTTTATAACTTTTGTTTTCTTTAGATTTATGTTCAATATATGGAACTTATCAAGCTGATCTAACTAGCATCTCGTATACCATTACCAGATCCTATGGATGCTAAAAACGCTAGGGCAAGAAGAAGGAAAATTTTGGCGGATAAAAGGGCAAAACGGTGTCTAGCAAAAGGTAACAAAACTTTGAGTTGTACTTTAAAACCTGAGTTTAAAATGAATTTATCATTATGGAGTATATACAAGTGTGAAGCATCTAAATCCGAGAAGTTTTAAATTTTATTAGGGTTTTATTAGTATATACTTAACTCTAATCATAAGTGAAAATATCTTTGCTAATCATTGCAACTCAATACTTTAATGTCAGCCATATAATTTATGAAAACTCTATACTCCCTAAATTCTCTTCTTCGTATATATCATCTGACTTTTGCCAGAATCTATGGATACTCAAGTAGCAAGGGATAAAAGACTACAATATTTAGCGGCTACAAGAGTAATGCGATGTACTACCTGTAAGTAACTTTGTTTTCTCCTTTGACATCCGAATTTGAAATGAAGTCACTTTAATTATTCAGTGTAGACTTGTCTGAAGCATGTAGTCCGAGGAATCTAAATTATATTAGGCTAATATATATATATATATATATATATATATATATATATATGTCTATAGATTTCGTAGCAACTTTTCTCCTTTGATTCTTTAAAATGTTATTTAGCTATATATAACCCTTTTTCTTACAGTTGAGTAATTTACGATACATTAAATCTTCTTTACCATTACTATTTGACTCTTATTAAGTTATTAACTAACACATCGTTTTCACATATGAATAGTTCGAAGAAGGAACATAAACTCAAGGTCAACTGGTGAAAAACTACAAGATGGTAAGATCACACAGTGTTGAAAAATCAAAGGCAATTAGATTGCTCGTAAATATCTTAGTCGTGGGTTTCCTACAATCTCTACTTATGTCGCTCATTTTTTTATATAGATATAAGTGAAGCATCGGGGCAGAAACCACCAGCAGAAAATCCTCCAACGAGTGCCCAAAAAAAAATGACTTATGAATATGTTTAATATGTAATGTAATAGTCATTCGCTATATATGGCTTTTACTTTCGAGCCATATTGAGAACCTCAGTCACTTAAAGACACTTTCATGAGAAAGGCACTCGCTCTATTTTTATGTTATATGATTGGAAAAGACTAGAAATAATGCTGATAATTGTTCTTGTTCTTGGAACCTTTTGAACAAGAGCATTGCAATTTTATTTTTTTTAATAAATTGAGCTATAAGGGGAAAAATAAGTTTTATATTTCCTTTCTTTTCTTTAATTGTACTTCTTTGAAAAAAAAATATTTTGGTTTATTTGTGGAAGCCATAAGAGCATCATTATCGTTAATACTATGAGTGTGTGTCTTTAAAATTAATTAATGTTAAATTTAATAATTTATAATTATTAGGTCCCACCACTAAGTAACAAATTGCCAGGTTGTAGATTTTTTGGGTGTCTTCCGTGTCTTCCTAGAGACACCAATCTGTACTGTTTTGTGATTTTTTTTTTTTAAGTTAAGATCCCCTAAAAAAATGTCTGTTGGAGGTGGTCTAACGAGCTCTGAACTTGTTTTGAAAACATAGTGTCCCTATTTTATTCTATGCCTTTTATTTTTCTTAATTCCATATTAGGCTTTTTAGGTCAATATACATAGACGAAATTAAAAAAAATAAAAATAATACAGTGATTTTTTAAAAACAAATTCTCTCATATGTACTCACGCACATCGTGGGGTTAGAAATTGTTACGAAAACCGAATGTTGTTTGACACGATTTTGGTTTCGGTTCTTAAGCACAATTTATTTAGTTTTTTTCTTTAAAAATTAAAATTCTAATCAGTTATTCTTTTTCATGTTCGGGTTTGGTTTTGGTTATGTAAAATTTATTTAAAAGGTTATTTTTCCTTGCCGTTGACCTAATAAGGAAGGATGAATGATTTCGAGCTGATCTATATCGTTCTTGGTCAAAACACTCCTCGTTGACATGACGTTTGACTTTAATTTAGCACATGCTTTGGTGAAAAGTAGGAACACAATGCAAATAAAAGCAAATATTTAACCAATCGCCAACAAATTATTTCAAACCTATAAAGTTGAATCTTCATTAACCCGTAAATTACAAAGAGGACTAAAACATACTTCTAACACACAATGGCATCACTTTCACTTGTGCTTAGATACGTCGTCGTTTTAAGTTTCCTCATACTCCTAAACTCCAAAGAAACATTTTCTTCGCGAGTAGTGAGATCCCCAGCTAAAGTAGCTCAAATTGGAGCCGATGATTATCCATCTTCAGGTCGTAATTCACCTGTCCACGACCTCGGATTCCCTGAATTTCCATCTTTTCAAGAAGCAGTGGCGCCACCGCCGCCTCCGCCTGATATGCCTCTCCTTCCACAGCCGGTGTTTTCCGATCCTGAGAGGCCTAGGTTTCCAGTTCCGGCTTGGCCTTCACTCCCCGATTTCCCGCCATTGCCGTTCGTAGATCAGTCTGCTCCTTCCGAACCCTTCGCTCCGAGTTTCGACGAGTCCAATAGTTGGATGCCTTCTACCCCAAGTATCCCTCAAGGGTTTCCGTAAACCAATGACACTTCAATGAAAAGTTTTTGTATGATTTAATAATTTGAAAACTTACGTATGATTCAAGCAAGTAATAAATAAACGAAGTTACCAAAGACAAGCCAAGTAAGAGAGGAATGTCTGTTTTTTTTTTTTTTTTTGATAAAGAGAGGAATGTCTTTTTGTTCGTATACGGCAGAGGACTTTTTCTATTTATTATTATATATATATATGAATGGATTTGGCGTTTTGGTTTTGTTGGTGGCTGCTTCAAAATAAACGATGGTTTATTGAATATCATATTAAATATACCTTACATATTAAACTTTTGTGACTGTAGATCAGATTTGTTTTTGGGTTTGATTCAACATGGTGTGTATTATTTGGTTCTGTTCGTTAGAGATTTTGGTTTTAGAAACTCTTTGACAAATATCTGATCATGATTCCATTTTCTACTTGTTTTGCTGAACTTGAATGGTAGATTTGTTTTGTACTTTGGTCAGCACCATAGCTAAAGAACTCTACAATGCATTAGATAGAGGAAATCAATTTGGGGTGATTTGTGTTCTTCTTCATTTGTTGATGCGCACGATACTATTATGTATATCACAAAAATTCACCATTCCCTTAATTTATTACACAACAAATATAAAGTCATAGTCTTAGATTTCTGTCTTGTGCTCTCATTTTTATAAAACAGATCAAAGCAACACACTTGAATTTTTAAAGCAAAAAATAAAAATAAAACACACTTGAATTTAATTAAAACATGAACAAAAATAATAACACAAATCTCACGAGACATCATAACATGACAAACTAGATTGTTAGGTGTTGAAAAAAAAAACAAGAGTCTTCCGTGCTCTCTTTCTTACATTAGGAATCTTCAAAAATTGTAGGAGGATCCTTGAACATTGCAATACTATCGATGTGATGAGGTGCAATACGGACATGACATATACCATTGTCTATGAATCCATAACTACGCAGAAACTCTTCATCATCTCCAATTCCTAGTAGCCTAACTCTTCTTATGTTTTTCGTTTCAACATTGTAGTAAAAAATGTAAAAGGGTTTAACATTGCGTGACAGATACTTTGAGGCCATAATGAGCTCACCATACTTGTTGGTGCCTGGAAAACACATTTCCATAGACTCAACCCCAAAAGAATCCCACACAGATAGAGGAAACACACATTTTTGCTTTGACCATTTATGTGTTAGAACGTCCTCTAGTATCCATAAATCAAAACTATCGAAACGATTATAAGGATATCTCACAATGGACGCTAGCTTCCCCTTGTATTCTATAAATATTGATTGAGGCCCATAAACCACAAAAGCCTTGGGTGCTGTGATATAACTTAGCTTCTCAGATCTAACATCAAAACACACAATACCTGGATTGTGAGGTTTCATTGGGCTATAAGCACCATAGTAGACAAAACCATTGATGCATACTCCCGTTGATACTGCGGTGTATTCCATTTCTACTTGAATCCGTCTCCATCCTTGACCTCCTCCAAGTGTTAACACCTTGTGCTCTCGATGTAAGTTATGATTTGGAGACGTCATGCACACGGACACAACTTTGTGTTGATCATCAACCGGATCGTATCCAAACAATCTGATGGGACAGGGTGGTAACTTAATGGCTTGTTCCGTGCTAGGGTTACATAAGATCAACTCATGTTGAGCTCTAACAGCGAGAATCCCATGGACAGACTCGCAAGACGAGGGGTCAAGAAAGTTCATTGAAGGTATTGCCATCTCGAAATTGGGTACCAAAGAAGAAGACTCTTCTCCCTCGTGTGAAAAGGAGAACAAGAATGTAAGCTTCTCTTCAGGGTATCCGGAGTAACCATTGGTCAAAGAAAGTATAAACCGCGATTGCGTCGAGGACATAGAGAAGAAGGAATCGATGAATCTTTGGTTTCGGATGATGGAAGAGTACATCTTCGAGACGCGTTTGGCATTCATTAGAGACTTGGCAGGCACTCTAGTCAGTATAGCCATCTGTAGATCAAGAGGTAGCGAATCTAACTTACTTGGGATTGTGTCTTTCTCATCGTCCTCGTTACGATCTACCTCTCTCCGTTTCATGGCCGATCGACGAAACCCTAAATCTGAGTCGGAGTCGGAGAAGTTAGATTGGGGAAATCAGAGGGTAACAGTTTAGTTGGATATCTTATATATATATATATATATATATACAGTATATGAGTTAATTATGATAAATTTAAACAATTGATTTCGATATTATCTAGTTGGATAAAATTTTCATTTTATTTTTAAACGTTAAAAAAGTATACAGTATCACATTAATCAACAAAAGGATAAGTTTTTGGGAAAAACACAAAATATACACAAAAATAAATAGATTTGAATTCATAAACAAAGAAAATATTTTAATAAGAACTCTAAAACCAAAAGTACTCTGAATATCTTATTTGAGATTTAATTTTTAAACTGTTTTTGTATTATTTTCTACTCAGGATAAAACTGGATTTTTAAGGAGGACGGGGAACTGGAAATGAAAATCACGTGACATCAATTGTGATATTTTTATAATTATATAATTAGTAAAGAAGTCTTTCAAACTGTGATTTTATTCATCCGTTCGTTCATTACGCATATCAATTACAATAAAAACTAGTAAAATATTTCTAAGAAGCATACACACAACTACCAAAACTGGGATCAGTAGCAGCAAATGTGCCGGTGTTTCCGAAACTACACGCCCCTGGGGTACGACCGTGGCTTTGATAATAAGAGTTCATCACAAACGATGCATGATTTGCAAGATTATTAGGGATAAAGCAGGATCCACCAGGTTGGATTGGCCTACAATCAACTCCTTGACTACATGCATAATTAATATTTGATTGTAGTTGCGCATTCGTCGCGGTCAGAGTTGCTATACACCATTGTTTGGAACTCACGACATGGAGGTGGTTGATCATAATGGAAGAGAGAACGATGAAAAGGAGTGTGCAAGGAGAAGACATTTTGGCCATTGTTTAAGATGACAATTCAAATGATAATCAAATAGTTTTTTTTTTTTTTTTGATATCTATGTGATATACGTATATGTGTCTATATATATAACCAAGTGATCTATTAATTATAGTATATCTGTATTAAATCAAGTAATATATATATTCTAGTCAAACATTTGAATAGAATTAAACATTTGAATAGAATTGGATAAATAGTTTAAAATGAAAGTCAGAGATTTTAAAATATTTAGGGAAAAGAAATCTATTTTTATAATTAGAAATGATATGTCTATAAAAAAAATTATTCTAGATAGAAAGTCAAAGATTCTAAATTTTTTAGGAAAATAGAAATATATCTTTATAATTAGAAATATATATTTTTAATTTGAAATAATATGTCTGTAAAAACTTTTAATCACTAGATATTAAAAAGTCAAAGATTTTAAAATATTTAGGAAAATAGAAATATATCTTTATAATTTGAAATATATATTTATAGTTTGAAATAATATGTCTATAAAAACTTTCAGTCACTAGTTAGTAGAAAGTCAAAGATTTTAAAATAACTAAAAAATAGAAATATATCTTTATAATGTGAAATAATAGCCGTCAAAAAAAAAAATGTGAAATAATATGTCTATAAAAACTTTTGATCATTTGTTAGTAGAAAGTCAAAGATTTTAAATTATTTAGGAAAACAGAAATATCTTTATAATTAGAAAATATATCTTTATAAATTGAAGATAGATCTTTATAATTTGAAAATATATCCTTATATATAGAAAATATTTCATACCTATGACTCATGATCCATTATGAATTCAATCTCTGAAAAGGCAGTCGAGTTTGAGCTTTGTTAGAATCAAAGCAAAGATTTTACGATCAAAGATTTTACGATCGTTACCAAATGTACACAACCCTATAAAGTTGAATCTTCATCAACTCTAAAATTACCGCACAAAAAAAAGGACTAAACATATCAACTTGACCCACACAATGGCTTCACTTTGTCACTTGTGCTTTTAGATACATAACTTTCTTTATTCATACTCTTAAACTCCGAAGAAACACTTTGGTAGGTGTCTAAGGAGTAAAAGTTAGTAACATTTATTGAGAAAGAAAAAAAAACATTCCTCATCATGGTCTTAAATATCAAGATCGGAGAAAAAATATATATTATGAAAATGTATAATTTCAACCATATTCTGGTGGCGGTGATATATAGTCTATAGACACTATAGACACTATAGACACTATAGACATGGCAATTACCATTATTTTCTATTCCATAAGACGCCTAAAATCTTCATCTTTTGCAACTCCTTCAACTTGAACCTCTCTTTATTTTTGGCATCCTAAACTGTAGAAGAAAATGTAAAAACAATTCGAAGGTTAGGTGGCAAATACTTTTGGAGAAATAATAGTTTCGTCGGTCTTGTTGTTGCCATGAAAAGACACTGGAGCTCCTCCTAAGGACGCCCATCAATATCTCAGAAAGGAACATGTTATGCTTGACCATTTATTTCTTGGCATCTTCTAATAGATCAATGTCAGAAAATAATTTGTTATGCGACCGGACATTTAGACTAGCCAACTTCCCTTTGGTGTTTATCAAAGTTGAAGTACCATTCCAATCGACGGACATATACTATGATGCCTATCACAAAAATCACCATTCCCTTAATTTATAACACAACAAATATAAAGGAATAGTCTTAGATTTCTGTCTTGTATTCTTATTTTAAAAAAAAAAAAAACAGAGCAAATGAACACTCTTAAAACATGGACACAAATATTAACACAAGACATCATAAGATAACAAGCTAGGTTGTTTGAAATGTTGATAACAAAAACAAAAAAAACAAAAAAAAACAAGAGTCTTCCATCTCTTTCTTACATTAGTAATCTTGAAGAATTGTATAGAGGATCCTTGAAACTGGCAATACTCACTCTCGATGTGATGAGGTGCGATACATACATGATGTATGCCTGATGAGTCTATGAATCCATAACTACGCAAAAACTCTTCATCATCTCCAATTCCTAGTAGCCTAACTCTTCTAAAGTTTTTTTTTTCAACATTGTAGTAAAAAATGTAAAAGGGTTTAACAATGGGTGAGAGATACATTGGGGCCAAAATGAGCTCACCATACTTGTTGGTGCCTGGAAAACACATTTGAATATACCCTGGCCCAAAAGACTCCGACACAGAGAGAGGAATTTCACAATTTTGATATGACCATTTATGTGTTTCAACGTCTTCTAGTATAAAAAAATGAAAACTATGTAAATAATTATAAGGGTATCTCGCAATGGACGCTAGCTTCCCCTTGTATTCTATAAATACTGATTCATGAAAACGACGATGCCCACAAACCACAGCCTCGGGTGCTTTGATATAACTTAGCTTCTCAGATCTAACATCAAAACACACAATACATGGATTCAGAGGTTTGGTTGGGCAATAAGCACCAAAGTAGACAAAACCATTGATGCATACTCCCTTTGGTGATTCCTGGGTATAGTGGAAATCTACTTGAATCCGTCTCCATCCTTGACCTCCTCCAAGTGTTAACACCTTGTGCACTAGAGGGAAATCATGATCTGGAGACAATCTTTGCCCGAACACTACTTTGTGTTGATCATCAATGGGATCGTATCCGAACAAGCTGATAGGACAGGGTGGTAACGTAATGGCTTGCTTTGTGCTAGGGTTACATAAGATCAACTGACCTTGAGTCTTAACAGCGAGAATACCATGGAGAGACTCGCAACACGAGTGGTGAGAAAGACTTATCGAAGGTATTGCAATGAAGAAGACTCTTCTCCCCTGTGTGAATAGAAGAAGAGGAAGATAAGCTCGTTGCCGGCGAGACCATTATAAAAAGCTAACTATAAACCGCGATTGCGTGGAGGATATAGAGGAGAAAGATTTGATGAATCTCTGGCTTCGGATGATGGAAGAGTACATCTTCGAGACGCGTTTGACATTCATAAGAGACTTGGCAGGCACTCTAGTCAGTATATCCATCTGTAGATCAAGAGGTAGCGAATCTAACTTACTTTGGCTTGTGTCTTTCTCATCGTCCTCGTCACCATCTACCTCTTTGCGTTTCATGGCTGACAAAACCCTAAATTTGAGTAGAAGAAGATAGATTGGGTAAATCAGAGGGAATCACTAAAAACTAGATTTGTATAGTATATAGTCGAGAGTTTTCCTTTCGATCTCCCATTCCCATCTGTACCGTCCGATGCGTAACATTCCATTTATTTCAATAGTATTTATGTTTATTTCCAAAAGTTAAAAAAACGCTAACCAGCGGAACAAAACCAACTATCATATCAAAAACATGTTCGTTCTGTTTGGTGGTGAGGCTTAACAGAATTTACCACTACTTCTATTTACCAACCAAGATGAAAGAACGCTTCAAGTGAATCTTAAGTTTGGAGAAAGTTGCTTAAAATCCGTGAACAAGTGACTCTTAAGAGGATTCACCACTCACACATTCTTATTATTATCTAACTCAAAATTCACTCAAGATTTATAGAAATACTTTGTTCATGTCTGAAGAAATTCTCCGGATCAAACTTAGCTTTAATCTTCACCACCCTTTCGAAATTACCCTTGAAATACTTATTCCCCCCATTCTCTTGCATCACTCTCTTTACCATTCATCCCCAAATCAAGATCTCTATAGTTCACATACGCGGCTCTCGGGCTTTTCGATGCATACTGCTCCATGTAAGTATGTAACTATACATTTCCCTCATCCACTCCATATGCTTTGCCTCGCTTGCTTTCCCGTCTTGCTACAAAATCAGCAATTGGATCTTGAACAATGTCCCACTCCTATAGTCAATGGTGAATCCTCTGCTAGAAGCTTCTCCCATAACCCTTCTATTGGAATTGGCTCTTCCACATCGTCTGACTTGGCTTTGAAGTACTGATGGTGGAAACTGGCTTAAGACGCATTCAGTTTCTCCATCTATTAGTTTCTATTAACAAGATTTTAAGTAAAGGAATTTAGGTACATGTTACATTGTATAAACGTAAATCATTGTTTTGATAAAACAGAGCAAAGAAACTTATGAAAATAATAACACACATCTTAACAAAAGCAAGTCCTAATAAGATAACAAAGTAGCTTGTTTAGTGTTAAAAAGCAACACTTAAAAGTGTTTGGGGAAGAAAAGAAAAAAAACAAAAGAGTTTTCCAGGCTCTCTGTTACATTAGGATCCTTGAAAAGAAGTTAATTTAAGAGGATCCTTGAAAAAGGCAATACTCTCAACGTGTTGAGGTGCTATACGGACATGACATTCACCATTGTCTACAAATCCATAACAGCGCCTGAACTCTTCATCATCTCCAATTCCAAGGAGCCTAACTCTTCTGATGTTTTTTGTTTCAACATTGTAGTAGAAAATGTAGAAGGGTCGAACATGGTGTGACAACAACTTCGGGGCCATAATGATCTCACCAGCTTTGTTGGTGCCTGTAAAAGACATTTTGATATCCCCAACAGAATCCCACAGAGAGTTGGGAAACACACATGTTTGCTTTGACCATTGATGTTTTTGGACGTCTTCTAGTATCCATAAATCAAATGTATCGAAACGAGCATAAGGGAATCTGACAATGGAAGCTAGCTTCCCTTTGTAGTCTATAAAAATTGCATCACGGCCATAAAGAACGACATCATTAGGTGCTTTGATATAACTTAGCTTCTCAGATCTAACATCAAAACACACAACACCTGGATTCATTGGTCGGTCAGGGCTATAAGCACCATAGTAGACAAAACCATTGATGCATACTCCCTCTGATACTGGGCTATAAGGCGCAACGGTATCTTCAATGTGTCTCCATCCTTGACCTCCTCCAAATGTGAACACCTTGTGCTGTAGATGATGTTTTCTCGTGTGCAAGGATAATGCTTTGTGCTGATCACCAATAGGATCATATCCAACAAATCTGGTATGAATAGGTAACTTAATGACTTGCTCCGTGATAGGGTTACATAGTATGAGCGGATAATGAGCGGTAACAGAGAGAAAGCCATGGACAGAATCACAAGACCCTGACCCTGAAAGATTACTAAAGCTCGCTGAAGGTATTGTCATGTCGAAGTTGGGTACCAAAGAAGAAGACTCCTCTCCCTCGTGTGAAAAAGAGAATAAGAAGATAAGCTTCTGCTCAAGCTGGTTGTATATACCGTTACTTACAGCGACTATAAACCGTGATTGCGTCGAGGACATAGCGTAATAGGAATCGATGAATCTTTGGTTTCGGATGATGGAAGAGTACATCTTCGAGACGCGTTTGACATTCATAAGAGACTTGGCAGGCACTCTAGTCAGTATATCCATCTGTAGATCAAGAGGTAGCGAATCTAACTTACTTGGGCTTGTGTCTTTCTCATCGTCTTCGTTACCATCTTCTAGCTCCTTGCGTTTCATGGATCCGACTCGCCAAAGGTGTCTCTTTTGGTGGCTCTTCATCACAAACTTTGCCGGAAATCTATTCAGCTTTAGATCTAATTCAATTCGGCTGCTACACAACCTGTCCTTCTCATTGCCCATGCGTTTCATGGCGGCTCTCCACGAAACCTAAATTCCACTCTTGGACAAAATAAATTGA